>SNRZ01000012.1:1200000-1519759 GCA_008729115.1 Dirofilaria repens | reverse complement strand
GATTAAGGAAACTAAATCTCAGCGAAGCATTTGAAAAAAAATATTGCAAAATATACCATATTAATGTATTATAAAGAAATATTATAATATTATTAAAGCAAGCAATTTCGGTAATTCGATACCACAAAAAGGAAGTACTGATTATATTTATAAATTAGATCAAAATAATTATAAATTGGAATAACTCAGATCAAAAAGTATAGAAGGTTATTGTTATCCAGTTCATTAAATGCAATCATTAATCATACTCATTGATTAATTGATAATCTATTTATTATTCAAAAAGAAATGAATTAAAATTGAAATAAGCAGATAAAGAGAGGAAGAAAAGATCACTGAATGATTTTATAATAGTGTAAGGAAAAGATGATAATTAATAAATCTGTTTAAAAGATTAATAATTACTTAATTAATTAAATGCAATGAAACGAAATGATTAAATATAATTCTCTTATGGAAGTAGCTAGAAAGTTGGGAAAATTAAATTAAGATGTGGGAAATAATTATTGAAAATTATTCCAATGATAAAATTGAAAATGAATAAACTTATTGCTGTCGTAAGATTAATATTATGCGCTAACAGAAATGATGCATTAATGAACAAATCGATTATTTACTACTAACAATTTCTTCGTGTAAAAAATGACAAATGATGTTGAAAGATATCATTAATCATTTTATCAATGATAAATGTCATAAAATTTTATCGATCAATTTAAGTATTAATATAAATGAATTGCTGTGTAATGACATTTTCATTTTTGTTATAAAGGTACAAATTGAAAAAGATTAATAAAAATTTTTAAATATATTAAATTTCAGTTTCAGATGTATTGTGCTTACTAATTTATCAGATTGGCTTGGATTATTTGTATTTTCAAAAGATATTTGGATAAGAAAAATTTGTTGATATCATAACAAAGCAATCAAATAATTAATTGGAATATTTCATTTTCTACTAAATTTTCTCTAACTTTGCTATACTATAATTTTACTCATCCATATTTTTCTGTAGTATTTTTCAAATAATTTAATACTGAATTTTCATAATTACTAGCCTTTGTTTTTATATGACATACTAAAATCAAAAACATCTTATAATCCAACTTATGTGCTAATAATTAGTCTTAATCTTTCAGGTAAATGTTTAATGATGCCAATAAAATTAATAATAATAATAGCATAATTATGAAACATTTTGATATTACTCCAGCAGTAAGTAATAACCATTAAAATCCATAACTAATCAATAGTTTAGGTAATTTGATAATTGGGCATTAAACGTGAGGTATTAATTTCTCAATTAAAATGTCAAAACTATGAAACTTTTTAAATTTGAAAAAAAATATTTCCAACCAATCACTCAATTAAAATATAAAATTGCCAAAAATATTGACTCAATATTTTAATAAATTGGCTGAAGTAATCAACTGAAAATATTATTTGGAAAAAGAATTTTTTGGAGAAACTTGAACTTTATCACTATCATGAAAAGTGAGAATATTGCTTTATCAGTATATAGTTTCAATTATTAATATCTTATATTTAATACCAAATTATAAATAAAGATAACATACATTCGAAACATAATATTAAGGATTTTCTCCTAATTAATTTATATTTTTATTGTTATACACCTTACGTTTTTCTCTCTTAAATTTTATGTTGTTATTCATCCTTTTCCTTAATATTATCTTCCTATCAATAAAAATAAAATTAAATTACTTTTCACTGCTTTTTTAATTGCTACATAAAAGCGGATTATCCACTGAAACGATAAAAATCGTTTTTCAGATCAAAGAATATTTGCTGAAAATATATTTCACATTATTGATTTGCTGATTTTTCCGCTGATAATGCTGATAGTACAGCTGTCCATATACTACTATGGCCGATATATTATTATTAAAATGGAAATGCCGAAAAGTTTTTTTTTTAAATTAAGAAGCAAAAGCTTGCAAAGAAATTAAAAATCAACTGAAAAAATTTGCAAATGATACGGAAGGGGTAATAGTCGAACAATTCGTAATGTCGAAATGTTGAATATATATCATCAAAATATATACTCTATCGTTGACAATTAATTCAAATATAAATAGGAAAATAAATTTAATACAAATTTGAAGGCAACAAATAAGTTTTAAATTTATTCAAATGCCACAGCTACGAATGAAGTGAAAGGAAAGTTTAAAGTTTAAAATATAATTGTTGTATTGGTTTATTTTTTAAATTTGCATAGTTTAGTTATCATATGATGTGATAATTCTGTTCATGCATTGAATTGAATTCATAATTTAATTCTTTATGACAAATTTAAATCTAATCGAATTTTAAAAGGGTAAAAATATTCTTATAATGAAAAAACGTGAAGCATATTTAATCAATAGTTTATGATATAAGAAAAGAGAAAGTGGGAAAATTTTGACAAAAGTCTTAAGAGTAGTTTAAAAATTTTTTGCAAAACCTGGAATGGCTTCTAAAATCCCAAATGATTTGATTAGATTCTTCTTGTGTATTAACTTAGGTTCGAATCTATTTGACATCCATCATTCATTCATCATTATAAGCATAATCATTGTTTAACCCAAGATATACAACAAGGATTATTGGTAGTTATCAATACTCATCTATCACATGACAATTTAGGTCACTCATATATCATTCATTAGCAAATAAGGTTTAAGAAGAAAGTGTTCAACTGTATAGTAATAAGCGTTAGAAATATTTAAAAAATTCCAGAAAAATTCCAGAATTTAAAAAATTCCAGAAAAATTTCGAAATAAGATAATAGCTAATACTTTTAAAATAATTAATGAAAAAAACAAGAAATGAAAAATTTATTAGGAAAGAATAATCTGAAAGTGGAAACATTATTACTTAAATTTTAAAAAGACAAAAAAAAATTAGAACTATTCAGTGGGAAAAGAAAAATTGATGGGGACTTAATTCAGTTAAAATAAAATAAAACTGGAGCAAAAGAAATGGTCGAATAAGTCTTGAAGAAATTTTATTCTTTGGCCAATATTATTATCATTTGACTTCGACCAATATGTTTATTACATTGCTTTCATTAACACAAACTTCAGCATAATCACAATTGACAATGAAATGGATTCAATTTTTCGGACAGATAAATAAATTCAAAAGGAAACTGCTATATTATATAAAGCGTGAAATAGTTAATTAAACTTTCAAGAGTTTATGCTAGTGAAAATTTTGATAATTCTCAATTAAAAATATTCTTCATCATTTTCTTTTCTAGAAAATATTAGATCATTAGGATATATCAAATTATCAAATGATCAATTTTTTTATAAATATATGTGGGATAGATTAAATGAATAAATATGCTAAATGAATTGAAAATTCAAAGTATAAAGATTAGTTTAGTTTCAACTAAAGATCGCATGAAACATTTAAGAGATAGATTCGTATTAGTGATGAAAATAACGATGAAATATTGTTGAAAAGTTAATCAAAAAAAAAAAAATTGCATGCAAATTGAAGCCAAAGGAAACTATTCTAATGGCATAGTCTAATTAATCATGAATAAGTTAGACGAAATAGTTTGACGTTTAATTTCGGAATTCTTTTCCAAACTTAAAAAATTCTTTTAACTTCGTGAATTCACTTTCCATTTTTAAAAAAATTTATTTAATTTCATAATTTTCTTTTCATACGTAAAAAATTTGTAAGCGATAATTAGTGGAGTAGTATGCTATCGTTAGTAAATGTATTGAAGTGCATCTAACGTATAATTTTAGACTTATAATTATTGTACACAATGAACAGGAATACGACAGTGAAAAATTAATATCAGACTATTTGTTAACAGTTTTATAAGCTGATAATAAGTAAAATTCAATTTGAGCATTTTTCAATGAGTAATTTAACGAAAGAATATTTTATCAATCATTAACAGAATTCCGAATGAAAAAAGAAAGTTGAATTATCGATAAGATTTGCAAAATTTTAAAATTAAAAGATTTAACATAATGATGCTCTCGAGCGTAAGAATATTCGTAATTATTAATAAGATAAGGAGAATTCTTAGTTAAAATAATTCAACGGGATATGGGAGCGATCAGAGATTTAGTATCATAATAGGCGATTCGCATGAAAGCATCATTTAAGCAGCCATAAGAACGATTTAGTAAAAGCAATGGATTTTATTTCGTCGGGCCAAGAAGAATGTGCCAAAGAAGGCAAGGCGATATAAAGAGTACGAATTATGCAAATTAGTTGTGAAATAACAGTGAATTCAGCAAAATAGGCCCAGGGTAGAACGAATTTGTCATAAATTGTATAAATATATATATATATAATATGTTTATATATTTATATAAAAATATGTTTATTATATACAAATAAATACGACAATATCACCAACTTTTTTTTTTATTTAAAAATTGATTTACACACTTTAATCTAAGGCAGAAAGTAGACTGACGAAGCAGACTGAGAAAAATTGCCTATTTATTTATCTCATAAATATGCGCAGTAGTCCGATTGTATATATGTCTAAAAAAACAAGACTGATCCCTAAAATAAACTTGTCTGTTATTGATCCAGGCATTTGTTTCCTTTTCTAGTTATAGTATTTTATATTCTATTGGTAAAAAAATCCTAATTATTAGTATATTTATATTATGAATAAATAAATCAATAAAAAATCTTTCAATAAAAAATGAAAAAAGTATGATTTAGATAATTGGTGCGTTTCAGGTAATTAGTTAAACAAGTATTTGGTGGTCTGACTTATGTTAAAATTATTTAATTCTAATTAGAACTTCCGAATTTCTTTTCGCCAATCAGTTGAGAAAAAAAAAATTTATGTATTATTTGTCCATAAATATAACAACGCTGAAAACAATTCGAAAAAAGTTTTCTATAGCATTTTTCCTATGTTTTTATGTTGATATAAAGATAATTTCAAATTATTCAATTATTCAATTAGTCAAATTATTTAATTATTCATTGTCCAAATAATTAAATTATTAATAAAAAATCGAAATATGAAATTATTTAAATGATAATAAATTGTGACAATATTATGATTTCTTCAAAAAGACAATTATGCTAATTAGAGAAAATAAGTGATTGAATTTCTATCTTTTCTGTTATTTTTCTTATTACTTCTTTTTATTCATACTAATTTATTCCTTGTCCTATCATTATAAATTTTTACAACAGTATTTTAAAAATTAAAAAAAAACAGTTTGTAGTAATTAGTTCTGACAGTAAATTACAAATGTGAAACCGAAAGTTTTCGATTCAAGCTTTCTCTTTTGCATTTGGTATTATTCAAATATTTACTTTTCCAAGTTTCATTTGAATTTTACATTTTTTGAAAGATAATTCAATAAATAAATTCACTTCAAAGGAAAAGTCCAATGTTTGGAAATATGTTTTTGACAAAAATCTCAATATAAAAAATTATTTTCAATAATACCTTATAAAATTGGATAATAACATTATAAATTTTCCACTGAAATAAGTTGAAGTTGCTGCAAGTAGAATTCAACTTTTTATTTGAAAAATTTTCTCCAACTATTTTTAATCTCATTCCCATTTTAGACAAACATAAAATAAAGCAATTTCGGTTATTATTGAAATACAATTTATCAATTGTTATTCTACTTAATCACAGTAACAAAATTTGCTAAAATATTAATATTATTTAACATATATTTCATTTAAATGTACTATGATTTAAAATTAATGAAATAAGAAAAATATAATTTGTATGTGCGCAATAATAAGTTTAATAGATTATTTATGTAGTATAATTCCTCTGGCCAAGGATTTCAAAATCATCTTATCTCATTTCCAAGTTCCTTTATTTTTTAATGCAAACTGCTCTAAATAATACTCATCAAAGATTTCAAAAGTTCACTTGTTTTTAGATTGCTTTGTAAGAATATGAATTAATTTCTAGAAAAATGAATTATTTTAAAATTTCAGTTTATAACATTTGATTACATATAAATATGCTAATATTCAATACCATTTCATTCAAATGCAACATATAAAATGTTATTAAATATATATATTCAGATATAACAAACGTTTTGAAATAATTTAATAACAACCGCAGTCTTCTTCATCTTACTAAAGCATTCATTCTTAAATTTCCTTCAATTTTTCCATCTGTATGTATAGAATTATACGGATAAAATGTTCTAGTGATTGCATGCGCATGCATGTGCATGCTCAAATGCAAATGCAAGTATCAAATATTGGATGATACTGATAAGTGAATTAAGGAAGTAATTAAAGAAGTGAAAAAAATAGTTGTATATATGGGAAGGTTGTCAGCATTATTACCGCAACTACCCATCCATTTCAATTCTCTTCTCTTTTCTTTTTTCTAAAAATTTTCCATACTCATTTTGCATTCATTTTTCTCAGCATCATCCATCGTATCCATCTTTACCAGTTTGACACATCATACAACGCCACATGTTGTCATCTTTGTTTATCACAATTACTACTTCGATCAATTATATGCTTAAAACTTTCCTTAGCACTTCAATCTCTCCTTCTTTTCTCTTCTCTTTATCATCATTTGTCAAACCTTTGTTTCAATTTTTAAACAATTTTATCAAAAATTTTTAATTATATGAATTTATCTCTTCACCCATTTCATTTGAACTATTTTATTTATTAAATTGTTATAAATTGAATATATTGTGGAAAAGTAGTGCTCGCTAAATGACCGATTGTATTTATTCGTAATATTTAAGATAATCTATTATATGGCTTATGTATTATATAATGAATATATAATTTTAACAGTAATTTCATTGATTTAAATTAATCATTATGATTACGGATTTTTTATTGTCAAGGTGAAATTTTGTTGATTTCTTCCCTTATTAATCTAAATTTAATCAGTTTATTTTTTTCAAATTAATAAATTGATTACGATAGCAAGAAATAATGAGATATTCTGACTAACGTAATAAAGGAGTGATAATCGATTAAAAATTTACTGGTATATTGTCATACAGTAACTCATACCGTATTAATTTAATATACCGTACTACCATAATTCATACCCACACCGTATTCATACCGTATTGATACTCACAGTATATTACAGCATGCAAATTCCATATCAACTTTCTTTTAGTAGTACTTAACATATTCATATGTATTAATCAAATTTTGTATTTAAATGAAACATAATTTATTTATTTCATTGCAAGCTCTAAATTTAAAAATAATACAGGAAAAAAAGAAATGATTCTATACGTTTGTTAGTAAAATAAATCACCAGTTGCTTCTAATTTTGTCCACTAATTTAGCTTTACTTGAAATTTGTTAGGATACAATGAATGATTGCAAAAGCAAAAAAGAAAAAATAAAAGGTGAAAAACAAGAATTCTTGACAATAAAATTAGAAAATGTAGCACAAAAAAATCAATTCATTTCACAACTTTCATTAAAAAAATTACCCCAAATTACTAATATCAAAATTTGTTGATTTTATTAAATCAACACTCTACCTCTATTTACGATGAATTGTTAGAACTTTTAATTAAAATAAACAATTTTTCTTTCAAAAAAGCTATCTTTACTTTAAGAGCATATCTCTTTATTACCAAATTTATATTATTTGTTTTTTTTAATTTGAAATAACTTATGATTTAAAAATGAGCTCTAATATTATTGAATTAAACTTTTTTCCTTCAAAAAGAAAGAAACTACTTGCTTCTTCATATAAATAATTTGTACAAAAAGATGCTATTGTTAATCCAGTCCATTGAATAAATTTTGATACCTTAAATTTACTTTCAGCTTTATATATATGTGTAGCGATAGATAATACATAAAAATGAATATTATTATTGTTGCTGGCAAATTTTGGTTATATTTTGGCACATGAAACTGAAGTCAATCTTGGCTTGATACCACATGATATTATCTGTCCATTCTGTATAGCATTAATTGAAAAATTTCAACAAACCACACAGCAAAATTCAGCTTACAAAGATGTCAGTCCTTTTACTTTATTTTTTTTTTCTTTTGATTCCTTTTCTTCGGGAATTAATAAATTGGAAATAAGAATAAATAAATAAGTTGATCTGTGAATATATATATTTTTTTAGTTATTTATTAAAAAGAAATTCTTGTTTTAGAAATCGTTATTCTCATTGCCCTCGCATTCAAGTTTGATGTACATGAGTAGATAGAAATAGATATATGTATTTAAATAAAGAAGATTTAATATCATGAATGTGATGATGTGATGTGAGAAAAGAATTATTCGAATTTCTTTTGGAAATAGAAATTTATATTGAAAACTTGAATCATTTCTGTCGTGTAAACATTTTTACAATAAATTATATTTCAAACATTAATATGATCAATAAATAATTATATGCACACATAATGATGCTATTGTTTAACTAATTTATTAAAGTTCATCAAGGTGGAACTTTTACCGTTCTCTCTTTTAGGTATTATGCGAATCAATTTCGGGAAAAGATCGCAAAAACTACGATTCTTGTATCGAATCATTCAGTGAGATGACAGTGGAAAGACTGAAAAATTCAACTGCTGAAGATTTATGCAAAAAACAGAAAATTTGTCCTATTCATTATGAAAGAGGTAAGATTTACATTTTTAATTACGACCATTTTTTATTGCCTCCATTCTTTTTTCATTTATTAGATTTTCCATCATCTTTTTCATTCATTTTAGCCTACCAGAAATTTCAAAAAAGATAAAAACTGATATGGAGCAGAACAAAATTTAAATTACAAGAATGATATAATGAGCGAAGAATGATAACATAAAAATATAATGTTTATTAATTAAACATATCTATTTCCTTTCGTAAAAGAAATAAAAACATTTCATACATACATATTGTTATTTATATCGACGAGTTTTAAATTGAAAATTTTAGAGAAAAAATATCTTATAATTAGAGCGTGAAAATTCAAAAATAATTTCTCAGAAGCATAAAAATAAATGCATCATATTAAATCGATAAAAACATGAATGAAAAAAATTATCTACCGATATGAGAGCAGATGGAGTATACCGTATAAAATAAAGTAACATAAATGTGAATAAAAAGCAATAAAATTAATCACTAATGTATGAAGCATACTGTAAAATGAGCATACCATACAGAATATAATCGATGACGAAATATATTGTATAAAATGGTATACCATGATAATAATAGAGGTAATTTTTTGAAATCAGGATGGAATATATTTGAGATTAAATAATCAGGAAGGTCAATGAAAAGACGAATATTGTTATCATTGAAGATAAGGCAACAGCTGACAACACTTATATTTCGTCCTTATCCTCCCCCTCATTAAACTGTAAATATATATATGTATATTTGTAAACGTACGGGCTAATATCATACGATTAGAAGAACAATTGACAGAAATTGTGATAAATGATTACGGATTGAAATATCGCTTGTCCAATTTTTCCCGTTCTTCCTTTCTCCCTTCTTTCCTTGTATCCTTTCTTCCTTTTTTCCTTTTCTTTTCCGTTTTTTGAAAAAAAAAAAATGGTTGGAAGGATGAATCAAATATCGACTGATAGAAAAAGTAAGGAAATGTATTTGGTTACCAAAATTAAAGGCACAATGGAGGACAGTTTTTATATAAATTTACTTTAACAATTTAAATTTAAAAATTTAACCTGCACAATCAAAGATATCATAAGAAAAAGAAGGGAATAATAACACTGCCAATGTTTGTAAAAGAAGTAAGGAAGAGAAGATATGCCTGTATATGAACATATTAATGATTATAATATTATCATTTCTCAAAAATTCATAGTCCATTTCCATTTCTGTCAAATATTATATTTAATTATGTATGTGAAAATCATGAGCGATAAGACACTTGTGATTTATTAATGGTAATTTATTACTTTTATCTTCTCACATTTTTCTACAATATTTAGAATAAACTTCAATCTTAAAATAGAAAATATCGAAAATATTTTTACTTTTTAGATTTCCAAATATTGTTTATTAGTTGATACTTAGATATTTGATGATAGCAATTAATATGATAAAACGAAAACAAGAGTAGAAAAAGCAAAAATTATTTGCGAAACATTAGAACAACAAGTGGTTACGTTATAGTTGGCAGAAGTTTCATTATGATAATTCGCTTTAATCCAGTAACTAAATTTGACAGGGATGAATTAATCGATGGAAACGATTTAATTATGATTTTTGGAAATATAATTAGTCATTTGTACAGTAGCTAATTCCAATCGAAAAATTTTGATTGTAAATATATAAATTTTTTGTTGTAGTAATATTGATGGCAAATACCGGCATAGCTGATTTTCCGACCATACCGGCTGTAACGAATGAGCAATTGAAGAATGCAGAAAAGCATGATATCTTTAAAACTATTGGTAATGTTTTAAGTGGAAAGTTGGAAGGTTCAGATGGAAAGAATTTAACGCTTCATATTGATTTGAAATTTCAAAAATCTGGACCTGATCAAACGGCAACATCAGGAAATTCAACTATTAATTATACTTGAGCGAAATCTAATATCACCTAATTAATGCAGACATAAGTGAAATGATATGACATTTCAGAATTTTTTGTGATTTGCAATGGAATAATTTACGTTTTCAACTTTCAACATTCACTAATATGATATTGTCAATTTCATCTTATATGTCAATATGCATATTTAATTTGATCTTTCATTTTTTATATCTATATGCATGTTTAATTTGAATCAATTTCAATAGATAGCTTAGATAAAAAACAAAAAGAAATACGAATTTATTTTAATATCACAATTTTTTCCTAACTTTAATTTATAGTTAATTTTGAAATCTCAATTTTAAAAAAGTTTATTGCATCATCTAAATGATGGATAACGTTTAAATTAATATATGCAAATAGTTCATATATATGTATATTTTTATAGTATTCTGAATTAAACAAAAAAGTTCTGCAACAGTAAGCAGGATTATAATTAATACAGTCTATCAAAGTAGGTAACAACAAGATTAATTCCACTGTGTCTCGACAGAAATTTTTTTTTATTTTTGTATCTTTTTCATGATTTGAGCATAAAAGAATATTATAATATTTTTTTATCATTACTCGAATCGAATTTTATAATCATAAATTGTCACACTGAAGTTCGTTAATAAGTAACTGTAATAAAAGATGAAAACATAAATACAAAGAAGTTTAATTAAATAATATAAAATATCAAACGTTTTTGAGCATTTATTAATATGTGTTTTTTTGAACATTTGTATAATTTTTAATTTTTCATTATCAAAATGTTGAAAACTTCCAAATATAATTTCATTTCAAACACATCTTAAATACAATTACTATCCAAAATTTAGTCAGAGTTTATTCAAATTTTAAGAATAATTATTTAAATATTACTTTATATGGAAACCATCAATGATCAATTACATTTTATGGCAGTAATTTCGGCAAGAATTTTTTTTGCAGCAAATTGCTTAAATTTCTTATTGTTTTTCTTCAATTTTTTTTTTCTTTATCTTTTCACTTTTCCTTTATCAGAAATTATCTTATTTGTGACTAATAATGATAATTATCCTAAAATTTGTACTTAAGAAGGACTGACTAATATTAAAATGAAAGCAGAAAGTGATTGAAAAACCAAGTGAATTCTTAATTTTTAACAAAAAAACCAAATCAATAAATTACATCATCTGTTTCAACTAAATTAATGAATATTTATAAGTGTTAACATTTGGAAATCAATTATATTCAACTGATAAAGAGAAGAGGTTGTGCAGTGCATTTTTGGAGGAATAAAACTGATAAATAATATAAGAGGACAAACGAAAATCTGAAAATGAAAATTATGTATTATAAATTTTGCTATCTATTAATAAGTTGTAATTATTTGAACTATTTTATTTTGACCAAGTATACTTTTGAAAAGCATTAAAGCCTATTTCATATGTTATGTATATATTTGTTGAAATGATTTCAAATTTAATTATTCGATAATATTTTGCAGTACTGATTCATTCTATTGTAATTATTACTGAATAAGTGAATAATGTTCTGTCTCGACAGCGATAATTAACTAAAATTTTGGAAATCTGAAATACAAAACTGAAATAATAAGTATTAATATCTAGCTTAACTTCAATTATTTGTGTCTTCAATTATTTGTTTTATGTTACAATCAAGAAGGATGAATAAAAGCTTTTTAGCTCTTTTAATTAATTTTGAATTAGCCAAGAATTTGTTGGTTTTAGTCTAGCCAAGGATCTGTCTTAAATTTTTAATGAAAGAAACTATTTTTTTGATTTTTCACCTTAAAATGGAATTTTTAAGTATAGAAAATATAATGAAGAAAGTATGTCATTTTTTGTAATCTAGAAAAGTATTACGTGAAACTATGATGATAATTTGGGTCAATCAAAATCACTTGGAAAAACATATAAATCAAATGTAATACATGTAAACAACATGCTAGTGAATGATACATTTACAGATGAAATATACACGTTCATTGTGTTATGTTTAACATTCTTAATTGTATTATGTAACATTCTTTAATTCGTTCAATCTCTTTTTCTTCTTCTTTTTATTTCAAAAATTTTAGAAAAAAATTTAGAAAGTATATAAAACAAGATCACGGAATAAATTTTGCGCTTTTGACCGCATTTCTCAAATAAAAAAAATTTCACTTAATGAAATTTGGGTAAAATTGAAATACTCTTGATATTATTAGAAACAACAACAATTTCGAACTGAAAGTTATAATTACTTAGTCAATCAATTAATCCTCAATCGATTAATTAACCAATCGATGTTAGTTGATTGTTTATTTCAGTTCGAAATTGTTGTTGTTTCAAATAATTTTAAATGCAATGCCAGTGAATAAATTTTTTTTACACAATAATTTCGTCGCGTTTTTTTTCCAAATAATTTGTTTAAAGTGGAAAATCGAATGAATTGAATAAATCGCTTACATTGTATTTAAATTTTGTACATATTGATTTCCAAATAAAGTTAAAATTACAAAAAGATGGCGGAAATTTTTATCACTTTTATTATTTATTTTCTAAAATTTGAAAAGAATTCAAAATTATATATTTCATTTGTTCAATTTAAAACAGTACATTCTACGCTCTTCATCATTTTTCTAATTGATCTATTCCCGGGAAAGTTTCAAAGAGTATATCATTATTTCGTTCTTCTATCAATGTTACGTCGTGTGTCCTGCGCTTTTTTCCTCATCAATAATATTATTTTTTTTTGATAAGTTAAGCAATACTTTGCAAGTAATTCGATGGAATTTTTTCCTTTTGTGCTTTAATCTACAAATTTGTAAATGAATATTTTCAGAGTTAAATTTAATATATTTTACCTACGGGAAGCTAAATTTATCCTATGATTTTAATTAGAGAAACTATTCAGGGTACGTTAATTAATATTGCCATCGAAATTATTATAATATTTAATATAATACATATTGCAAAACTCATTAATAATTATCATCTCTTTGGCGACATTTGAGGATTCTAGTTAATTGATTTAATGAATTAATTGTTTAAAATTTTTTCATTATTTTTTTTTTATTATCAAATCCTCACTTGTTTTATCTTTTCATTGTTTATAGCTATAAATTGATATCATTTATGAATGTTAACCACATCGCATTCAAAAAATCATCAATAATTTTCAATTTGTATTATTTATCATTCCTTTACACTTCACACATTTTTATTTTCTTTTCTGAAATATTAAATATATTTCAAATGCCAAGACGTTCCAAGAATTTGTAAAATTTGTGTTCCATTAATAATTTATTTCATAAATTATTATACTAACAAAGGAAATCTTTTCATCAATTAACATTTCATTCATCATCCTCCTCAAATAATAATAAAACATTTTTAGAAAATATTATTTATTAATAAATTCTTATGTTACAAAAAAATTAGGTGAGTTAGGAAATAATCATCCCATCCTTCTATATTTATTTATTTGTAACTATTCATATTTGCCTAAATCTATGTGAAACAATGATTTCTAGTTTTTTCTATAGCACCCTGTAATTGAGATTATTCTTTTGAACTATTAAACTTTCAAGTTTTTAAATAATAAATATAAATTGATTATTGGCTAACATAATTTTGAATGTTAATTCATTTAATTCAACTTTTATAAAATTACAGAATTTGGTGAAAAGTAATAATATGGCATGTTGGATAGTTTCATTACCAGGTGGTCCAAAACGGTCAAATCAAGCAGCTGTCGCAATAGGTGACAAGATTTATTCATTTGGTGACTGTATATGTTCCGATGATCAGTCCACTATTCCTGACGAAACTTTTGGTGTACACGTTTTGAATACTGGTTTGTTTCATACTCTTCAAAATTTTTTGGTCCTTATTCAATTTTAAAACCAATCAAACTCCTTTTCAAATTTCAAGACATCCGATTCAGTTATCCAATTGTACTTAATATTTAATAGATTTTATTGCAACTGATTGACATTGAAATATGATATTTTCCATCCTTTTCTCTCTTTTCTCTTATTTTTATTAAATGTTTCAAATTTTCTAAATTTTTCAGAAAATAGAAAAAATTATAAATATCTGACGTAAATAATCACTTTGAAATTCACGAGAAAATTTTATTTGTAATTATAAAAATATGATCTTATCCAGCACTTCCGTAAAATCATTGATGAAGTTAGGAAAGATTTCAGTATTGAGTAATAAATATTATTTATAGTTCATTTAATTACTCCTTCTCTTCCTATTTTTTCCTTCTCCTTCCTCTTTTGTTGTCTTTCATTGAATAAAATACGATCGTTTACATTGCTAATAATGGATTATTTATTTTCTCGTAAAATATTTAATCTTTTCATTTCTGAAAAAAAAATTCAAAAATAATTCTTGAATTTTTTACCCTTCTAGTTGATTATCGTTGGAATCGTGTGTTAACAAAAGCATTTGAACCAGAAGAATCACAGAATTTATTTGAAGAATCCGAACAATTATTCCAACCTTATGGGGAAATACCAACTAAACGACACGGCCATACCGCTGTATTATAGGAATGGTTTATATGTGGGGCGGATTTTCCTCTGCAATAACTTTATGCTCAAAAATGTACTGCTTTGACCCCGGTACTTTGCTTATGAATATATATTTTAAAATTTTTGAAAGATTTCAACAAAAAAATTTTTTTTTAGAGTTCATGTAATTATTTTCAGTTAAATTAACCAAAAGTTTAAAGAAGAATATCGATGGATAAATGCAATGATACGATTTAATTATAAATGAAGTTCTTTTTGATAATAACTGGAAAATCTAATCATGCATATAGCATGTAATAGTAATTAACAAAAAATTAGATGAAATTTGAAATCCAATTTTAAAATGTTAAGATATTCAATTATTTGATTTTGCTTTTTTCCAGAAAATCAAACTTGGTCAGTAATCCCATGTCGTAGTGAGACACCACCTGCTCGTGCAAGACATACTGCTGTCGTATATAATAATATGATGTTTGTTTATGGGTCGAGATGCTATTCAGCTAGAGTAAATAATGAATAGCGATTATGATATTATAGTATATCAAGAGATAAGCTAAAGCCAAGCATTACGTTCTCTTTGCCTTTTTCTCATCCAAAAAAAATTTTTTTTTTTTAAATTGAAATTTGGAAGTAAAAAAAGTTTTATTACCGATTTTCTCGGAATCTCTCTGCTCTTAGAATTATGAGATAAAAATGATAGTAAAATAAAAAATTATCATCAATTTGAACAATTTTTTATTCATAGGATACCCGATAATGTTTGGGCATATAATTTTGATACACAGAAATGGTATGAAATGATTATAGATGTAAGTTACTATTCTTTAAATTAATGTTTTTTTACAAATTTTGTTATATTCAAACTTAAATTATGTCAGATATGACAGTATCGGAATATTTTATCATTTTTATAAATTCTAAAATTTTATTGAAAGTTAGAAAATGAAATCATATAGGGTGAATCACCACCAGGGCGAGAATATCATACAGCTTGTGTAGTCAAGGAAAAAATGTATATATTTGGTGGTGTTGATTTCACTAATGAGGAATTAGATGTGGATGTATTGAATTTAGAAAAAGGTTATTGGGAGAGATTAGAAACAATGGGTAATGTACCGTATACAGTACGAGATCCATGCTGTTGTAAGTTCCAAATTTGATATATTTGAAATATGTGAATCATTTCATTAATTGATTATTATGGCATAATACGATTTAATGTTATTTCAATTTCTTTTAAAAAGCAATAAAACGTTGAAATATTGTTTGTTAATGATTTTGGGAATTAAATATTCCAGTAAAATATAATGTATTAAATCAATAGGTCCTTAAGAAATAAAACGTTGAAATATTTTATTGTCGTTTTGTATTTTGCAGGGGTTTATAATGATAAAATATATGTATTTGGTGGTTGCCGATTTATAGATGGTCAACATACATCTGATCTTTTTCAATTTGATCCTGAGATATCAAAATGGCACAAGATGAGTACATTTGGTTTACGTGGTCCCATCAAGTAGGCAACGACATTGTGGAGTGATCGTCGGAGATCGTGCTTTCATATTTGCTGGTTTAGCGTAAGAATTTTCAAATTATTCACAATTTATGCCGTATCAGATTTTTAATTTGTTACAATATGAATAAGCTTTAATTGAACCATCAAATGCAAATATAACATATGGTTGAAACCTTAATTAACATAAATTATAATTAATCCAGAAATTTCTTCTGTCATTTAATTTCGCTATAAAACACCGCTAATATTTTTCTTTTAATACGCTATAATTTATTGATTTATTCGATACAATTATATCTAATTGAATGTGATATGTTATCGGATTATTAATGAAATCGAAAAGCATTCTTTTAGGTCATTACTACTATTTTGCAAATATAAAAATGTGTGATTTTTATTATGGCAATTTCAGATTACTTACGTCTTTTGATCAGAGTCTCGGCTTTGGATGTTTATTAGAAATGTGTGATCTTCATGTTCTTAGTTTCGGTTCATTTTCAAATAAATATATTCAAATGTAACAAAAGACAAACAATGATTAGTACAGAAGGAAAATGAATAATTTTTATTATTGCAAAAAGAATTATTTTCCAGATTTTGTAAAATTCGTGGATTTATTTTTTATAGATTGGACATTAAAGGAACTTGCATCTCTTGCTGTACTGCGTGAATTTATTAGAACAGATTTTAGTAATATTCCGCCTGATTTGGAGTGATTTTTTATTCATTCTTTTATCATTTTTATATTTATTTATTTAGTCGTATTGACTTTTTTACTTTTCTTTCTTTTTAATTTTGGATTTTTTCATTAATTTATGAAATGAACGGCGCAAAAACAAGCCATAAAAGCTAAAATTTCCATACTTTATTTTTTTGAGATTAATGAAAATTTAGAATTCACAGCATTTCATTCATTTGAATTTTATTTAAATCTTCACATTTAACTTGTCACTTTTAATTTTACAATGACAAAAATACAAATAACAAATTAATAACTTATCTAAATCATTTCAATTTCAGATTTCATCTTCGTATGATGCTAATGTCAAACGATGTTTTGTGAAAGTGATACATATTGAACGAAAGTATTTCAAAATATTCTATTTGAAACAATGGATTTGAATGATTTTCACGCAAAATTTACGTCTATGCTTTTTCTTTCATGGAGAATTATTTAAAAAAAGAAAAAGATTGATTAGAATTTTCGTTTCATTTCATTTCAATTTTCATCCATTCACTTTTTTCTACAAAATTTCATGTGTTCATCTTGTGAACTATTGAATTTTATTAGAAGCATTTAAACTGTCAAGAATCATAGCTATAAATTATTACATTGACCATTTTTTCATTCTTTCATTCTCATTTGATATTCCTCAAATCGATCGATTCTTTTGAAAGTATTTTGACGATTTCAATAAATATATTGACATATGAAATATCATTCGGGAATAAATGATACTTCTTAATCATAAATATTGTGAATTATTCCAATTAATCTTTTCTTCCATAATGCTCCTTTTCAATGATGTTGTTTAGATATATTATTGAAGATATTTGTAGTCCAATATTTCAATTTTTATTTTTTTCCATTTCGCCTTTTCATTTTTCTTTATTGAAATAATGAAATTGAGAAACTCAATTTTATTTTCCAATGTTCATTATTAGTGCTACATTATTTATGTTTCATTATATCATTATTTTTCGCTTATGTTCTTGTTATTCCAAAAATTATGTTAAGATTTATTTCATAATTGCATATGTCATTTGAATGATAATCATCTTGAAATTTGATCTTGGTTTTTTCTCGTGAAATTCTTTAAATCTAGCTCATATAATTTCAGGATCATGGAAAATGTTTTTTTTGCCATCCGAAAATGAAACTGATAAAGTTGAACTTTTTAAAATTTTTTAATATTCAAAATGTTTTATTAATCTAGAAATATAGGAAATGAATGAGCGATTACTGTATGATTTGGATTGTTTATAGGAACGAAATGATTATAACAGCTGAAAAAGGTTTGGAAATCTTCTCGATTTTCGCATTTCCATATATTACAAAATTTTTTCTTTATTTGATAATTTTTCTGTCACACATTAATGTTGCCATTGTTCCACTAAATTAATATGCATATTGTTGGGAAAGGATTTGCAAATTTGTTCATAATTTGAGTTGAAATCCTCTTCATTCTGTAGTATGCCATTATAACAATAACCTTTATTGATTTTAGATGATATCGCGTAGAAATTAAATGAAAAAAAAATACTAAAATTGATTGAAATGTCATCTGAAACTCTTATAAAAATATATTTGGAAAAGAAAATAGTTTGTTAATAGTTCCATCTGATTAGAATGATGAAATGCTCGATGAATTTATTGAATATGTGTTTATGATAACCTAATCAATTCTTGCATATATCAGTAATATCCGGTATATTTTTATCGATATACATAAAAACTGATTGGTTTAGGTAAGCATTTAATACTCTATTCGAATAATATGGGGAAATTAATTAGTTTGTCGTACGATAAGATATTATAGCCCTTAAAATTTCATATAACATATTAGAATTGGTTAATTTACAGTAATTTGTTATGGCGATACTGTTATAAATGAAATATGATCAATTAATTGGGAGACTTTGTTACAATAACTATACTAAAAATAAAGAACAAAATTGTCTTATATATTTATTTCATTATAGATATGAAATTGTAATTGGTATTCACAAAAATGTTTTGGCCGAAAATGATAGCGTTTATCAAAAAGGTGACGTAGATTATGCATAGATAAAACAATTAAAGCTGAATTAGATAAATTATGAGGTTTGGAACGGATGAAAGAACTGAAAATAGAAGTGTTATAATCGATTACTGCAAAACATAATATGAATATAAACATATAAGAAGAGAGATCGATGCAAATGAAGTGATAAGGAGACATGATATTGTAATGAATGATAGCAATAATTTTACAATACATTTAAATTTCGAATATTATTAGAAATAAATATTTTAACGAAATACTACTACTGATTATTATTTTTCACTATATTAAGATTCCGAATTTTGTGTTTAAATAAAAAAAGAAATTAGAGCATATGAAAATGTTATATAGATATAAAGGAAAATATGAGCAATAACAAAAAATTTGCGGTAAAATAGTGAAATAATTTTGTATTCATTTAAAAATTTTCGATTTTTATATGTATTAATAGAAAAAGTGGAAATAATAAAAGAATGAATGGAATGAATAATATTTATTATTTTAATTAATATTTCAAAGAATTAAATAAACGAAATATTGTTTAAAAAGATTTTAAGAGTTTCTCAAATTTCTCATTAAAATGGATACATCAACTATGATTTAACTTATACTTGAAAATCAATAAGAATTATTTATACTTTTTAAGTGATGCGAATTTTAAGAATTTCTTTCAATATTTTACATTTCATTGTATAGAATTCGGCGTACCCATAAAGTGAAGAGTGCGACTAAAATTTAAACTAAAAATGAATAAAATAAATTAAAGTTACCAGTAAGCCATTGATGACTAATTAATTGATGAAATCAGCAAAAATTGAAAATGTTGTCAGATGGTTTTGTCAGGATTAAATGATAACATGATTGGTTGGAATTTATTTTGCGATAAGCTTAGAACATTTCATATATTTTAGAATTTTCAGAAAATCTTTTTTAAGATTGCATTCATTAAGCTGTTAATTCAGAAAAAAATGAAAAAATTATTAAATATGAAAATGAAAATAAAATAAGTGGTAAGTTTACCGTATGACAAGTGGAAGTATATTTACAATGGCTTTGCTTGATTGGTTTCGTAGAATAGAAATAATACAAAGATCTTTCAAAGTCCATGCTATAATTATTAAATTAATTAATCACAAGACTTTAATCCATTGAATGTGAATGACTACTGAACTTTACTTGAAGATGATAAACCCATTAGCACACGATTGTAAGAGAAAATTAATAGATAAACGAGATTATTTAACTGAACAAAATTATCAGAATAGGAGGCTATAAAAAATCAATTGAATAAATGATTCTAATAGATAACATTTGATGGAGCTGATAATGGAATGGTTGATTAAATGACATTACAGGGTAATTAATTGATAAAAAAATAAACTAACACATTATTTTGTATCAAGAAATTCACCATATCAAGAAATAAAATATAAAAAAATCATAATTTTGTTGATTTATAAATTAATGTTTTGTCAACATATTTCTAATAAAACAATAGCTGATTTAGTTTTATAACTGTTCATAGTCATTTGTGAATAATATTAAATTTCAATTTAAATATTATAGAAAAATGGCGTTGATGAGTTCATCAGAATTTTATATTTGTACGAATCTTGAACTAACCATAATTAAGGACATGAAGATCACATAATTCGGTAAGACATTCTGCGCTTGAAGTTTCGTCGCGGTGAACTATTGGTCTTAAATAATATTCTAATAATGTCACAAAAATAAATGTGACGTTTTTCATGAGAAAAAAATCTTAGCGATATAAATTGAACAATTTTCTTTTGATTAATTAATGTTATAATAAGAAGAAAAAACTACGTAGTGATAAGAAAAACTTCAATAATTAAAGAATATTCCATATTCATAAAGTAATAAAGTAATAGGATAATTTAAGAGAATTTATTTCATTCAAAATAAAATAATATTCATAGATAACTTCAGTGAGATATGGTAATTATCACTACTTGGTACGAATGAAATTATGATAAAGCAATAATATATCGTTTAAATCAAAAAAAGCAAACTTACGTCAAGCCACCAAATAGGAAAACACGATCATTAACGACCACAGAGCAATGACGCTGTCTCGGCATTTGGGGAGACAAACCATATTGCTGCAAAAGACGCCATCGGGATGTCTCAGAATTAAATTCATGAAGTGTATTTAAATGTTGTCTTCGATTATGTTGATAGCCATCAAAGATGTACATCATTCCTCGGTACACCCCTGAAAAATAATTTCAGCTCTTCATATTTAATTTCCTTTATAACTAATTGATTCGATCAAAATTTTATTGATTCAAAAATAAAAAATGATGAATTTTAATAAGTATAGAAGTTTTAGTTGAGTGAAACAAATTGTAGTCATAATTGTTCAATTTTATTTGAAAATTTATGGATCTAAAATACTTATTTCTACTTTTTTAATAAAAATCATTAAATATATTGTGTTTTTCGTTAAATGAAAGACCGAAATTGTTACGTATATTGTAATTTACAAAATTTACAAGCGGAATGATTTCGACGTCCACACGGAATATCACCGCTTACGTCGGGACTTTCCCTGCAATTCGTTTCTAAGTTGAACACATCCAAGCATAAATCATTCATATCAATATCAACACCATCGAATACATACATTTTCTTGTTAATTATCAACACCACCGAATACATACATTTTCTTGTTAATTATCAACACCACCGAATACATACATTTTCTTGTTAATTATACAAGCTGTATGAAACTGTCGTCCCTTTGGTGATTCACCCTAAAATAATAGTTAAATTTGACTGAGAAAAAAAATTTGACAAAAAAAGGAAATGAAATTCCATATTATTTTTATTGGCATATGAACGAAATATGTAAATGATTGAGATAATAAGTGAAATATAGTTGTTATTATTTTTCATCTATTTTCACTTATTTTAAATGGCAATTATTTCGATAGTAAGGTTTGTAAAACAAAATTTAATTATTATTTTAAATTAAGGAAATAATTAACCTCAGTTATTATTTCATACCACATACTGCTCTCGAAATTATAGGCGGAAATATTTGTCGGCAATCTGAAAATACGAAAAAAGAATTCTTTCATCTTTTTCTTTACTCCAACACTTCCTTTACTATTCATTTAAAATTTAATTTACGATGCATATTTCTCAACTTAATCTATCAAGCTGCTTCACGTATAAATTAAAATTATAGTTTGTAAAGTGCCTATAACTTCTCTTCCACCAATATTGACTAATACTAAACTTTCAACTAGATTAAAACTCTTCTCCTTCTTACCTACCGCACAAATATTTTTTTCAGTTTTGTCTTTGCATAAACTGCAGAAAATTTATATGCAAGCGCTGAATCACTTAGTAACACTAACAAAACATCTGATCGAACTAGGAGAAATCTCTGTATTATTCTCGATTACATTTTTAATGTTCTCTTACGCGAGTTTGTACAGCAGATAGGCTCAAACATTGCTGATTGTGGATTTAACATTTGTACTATATATTGTATTCAGCATCACCTTTGGTTGATATAATGGAAGGATTCAAACAACTGTTTTTTTCTCTACTTTAGTTTTCCAATTATATCTGATTTTATGTTATTACTATTATTAATAGTTTACTAAAAATTTTAACAAGTTAATTAAATTCCTTATCGATTATTTTATCAAATATTTGTTATGATCAACAGTACTGTAACAATAATAACATAAAATCAGATATAATTGGAAAATTAAAGCAGAGAAAAAAATAATTTACGTTGTTAAATCATTATCAGTGCCACCATATACGATCATCATATCATTAAATACGACAGCAGTGTGTCTTGCACGACCAGGTGACGACTCATTTGCAAATGGAATTCTTGACCAATTTTCTTTTACTGAAAACAAAAACAAGTATTATCGAGAAAAATGACAACATCAAGGAATGATAAATTATCAAGCTTTCCAGGTCAATGAAGCACTAATGATTGTTTGTTAATTTATCAGATTAAATTTATTTATAAATAAAACAAAAAGATTCGATTCATTCCACAACAATTATAATTAAATATTAACAATTAGTATTAAAAAAAGCACCTGGATCAAAGCAAAACAGTACTGTGCATAGATGAAGTTCGCGTGCGAATCCACCCCACATATAAACTTTTCCTTTGTATGTTACAACAGTATGGCCATTTCTTTGATCCGGTGTATCAACAAGCAGTGCGTTGAATTCATCATTATCAATAATGTTATCACTATCACTATCATTTGTATCACTGCCATGAAAAAGACTATGACGAAACCTTTCATATAGTCCCACTGACAAATGTATCTATTTATCTGACATTCCCAATGACTTACACCAACGATAGTAATCTAAATTTAAAAAATGAACAATTAATCAAACCGAAGTAAATTAAATTAAATCAAATCAATTCTTTTATTTTTAACATATGAAAGGATGAAATATAATTTTGTTGAAATGTGAAATTTAATATTTTCAACCTTGCAATTTTGTCAATCAATAAATCAGATAGCTTTCTTCAACTAATTCTTTTATTTACAATGATAATTAATTATATTAAATTAATTTGTACCAAACTATTGGTCATATTGAGATTTCTCCAAAGTTTATGAAATCTTTTCAGAAAACGAGAAATTTCTTAAAATCTTCATATTATAAACTTTTATTTTCATGATAATATTTTATTTTGTTTTAAAAAAAGTAAAAAATCAATTAAGCTACGTATAATAGAAAGTTTAATATAT
This sequence comes from Dirofilaria repens, assembly GCA_008729115.1. NCBI lineage: Eukaryota > Metazoa > Nematoda > Chromadorea > Rhabditida > Onchocercidae > Dirofilaria > Dirofilaria repens. Next base: position 1,495,644 of record SNRZ01000012.1, on the reverse strand, counting down.
TAACGTTTGGAATGCATCAGATTTGCGTTGAAGTGAACCCATCATCTATTCATTCATTACACGGAATTTCAGCAGATGGCACAGTTTAAAATGCTACATATTTTAATGAATTGTGTGTTGACATTAGGTGTATAAATCTAAGTTGCAAATTCCTCTGCACAAATAATATTACTATTTCATATGAGAAGTAAGATTCAAATCACATGTACGGGATTTAAACATTGATTCAAAAATTAAAAGAATGGGGAAATCTGATATAATCATATATTTCGCTGAAAATAATTCTCAGGGAAATAGGAACATACCAGTATCAAGAATATGTATACCAAACACCTTATCAGCAATATTAGATTCTTCCCGAGTGTCAAATTCAAACCCTCCAAATGAATAAATTTTAGAGCCTAATGCAACAGCTGCCTGATAGGCTCGTTTTGGACCTCCAGGTAAAGAAACTGTCCAATATGTCATCGTTGCACGCGGAGAAATTTTCTAAATTTATAAAAATTAAGCAAAAAATAAGATAGCTTTTGATTTGAGTACACAAGTCACTCACTAAAACATTACATATCACAAAAAATGGAATTAATTAAGATTGAAAATTCAAAAAATTATAATTCGTTGCTCGTTAGTAGATTTGTTGATTATTTCAGAACTTAATAATTATTTCGAAAAGACAAAACAAGAATCAATTTTTTTTATTGATTTGCGGAAATGTTAAAACTATTTAATCCAATAAATTCAATGTTCAAATTTTCCGGATTTTAAACATTCCTTTAATATACTCACATTTTAGAGGTAATATTTATCTTTTCCAAATTGTTTTTATAATTTAAAAATATCAATATATCAAAATTATAAGTAAAACTTTACTACAACATTTTATAAAACTATTTGGCTAGCAAAAAAAAATAAAAGATTCGGGGAGAAGTTTGGTATTGAAAAAAATTTTTTAAATAAAAAGATTTCTTTTTTTTTATGACAACAATATATCTTGAAGTTTTGTTATTCAAAATTTGCATAATATGTGTCGTAGTGATTGTCATACAATTATATTCAATTATCTAATTCATCATATTGAATATATGCCTTTCTTTTAAAGTAATTAATAATTTTGGAAAAAATTAATAAAATAATTGCGAGAAAAGGGAAAGTAGCAGAATGTTAAAAAAATCTAATGAAGTTGAAATTTGTACTAGTTTTTCCTTTATAAATAACCTAAGAACAAAATGATAATGATTAAATATATATATAAAGATATAGCAATCATTCCATTAAGAAATGCCGGTTAATAGATCAGTTATAGATTATCGAAAAAATTAAACTATCTGGCCAAATAATTGCGGAAAAGATCTACATACGACCATATGTAATTGTTATGGAAAAAAAAGTAAGATTTGAATAAAATAATTTAGTACCTAATTTAATATCCCTTCACTTAACAAAATCGAATTATTAAATTTAATTTTGTTAAATTGGAAAAATTCCGTATTATTAAACTGATTCCGTATTAAAATTTCTCATCACTAAATTGATATGATTCATTTCATCCAAATTTTTGTTATAAATTAATTTTTTATATGAAAATCAATAATATAAATTTGCTTTTACGAATTGTGTTAACTGAATATTTGGGGGTAAAATGAATTAGTAATGAAAGAAAAAATTTATATAAGAATGCAAAAAAAAGTAAAAATATAATTTTTTATGAAATATATTTCATTTCAACTATTAAGCATTATGTTTTATGGAATATATTTCCTTTCAATTAGCAAGCATAAATAGAATAGATCAAATTAAATCGTTATTAAATATTTTGTGTAATTAAAATTGAAATAATATTTTGTTTGTCATTGAATTCTTAATGCCTTGTCACACTTGCTTTAATTTATTTAATTTATTAACTTAATTTATCATAAATTCTACTTGAAAATTTTTCAACCTTTATCGGCTATTGTTATTGTATTATTATTAAAAAAAACATTCAATAATTTTATATTATTTTAGTTTCTTTTTGTTTCTTAATGATAACGAAGAGCTAATGAATCTAACATTAATCTTTAACATCTCACAAACTATTTATTATTATTAAAATTTTAATATTCTAGGAAAAAGGAGCATAATGTAACTGATTTATGCTTTTTTTTAAAGTCAAATTTAAGTTTAATACAAATCAACAAATTGCAATAGCTTAATTATTTCGATTAATATTTATGTTTTACAGTCATACATCATATTTTAGAATTGAATATTATTTCTTCATACGCTCAATTATAGATTTACTGAATTTATTGATTTTTTACTGAGGTGATATCATGGCATATTGTCAGCCTCAGGTAATTAAAAATTTATGCAATAAGTAGAAGATTTATTTAACTGGCAAATACTTTCTGTTTGAAGAATTTCAAAAAAAGGATGATATCATTCATTTAAGAGTTTATGACAATATATATATATATATATATATTTCGTGGATATCGATGAGTAGAATTAGTATTTTGATATGCCTATGAATCGTTATAGAACTAATCACTTTAAAAATTCAATAGAAAGAAAAACAACAATAATAAGCGATTGTTTTTGTTACTGATATTTCTTCTTATTTGATGATATATTTGACATATAACTTTTTAAATTTTGGTATGAACAATATAGTATGACGACGTTAAGAACTAATTGAAGTGTAGGCTTGAATCGCATTTTAGAAATTATTCATGCAATAAATATAAATAAAGAAAAAAATGTAAGCAAAATGAAGGTGTAAATTTCTTTTCGGTTACATGTACTGCGTAGTTTCAAATTAGCAAATGATGATCCTCTTCATGATTTTACGAACATATAATGATCATAATTAATGTTTCAAATTATAGTTAATATTTTAATTCATTACTATTCACCTAGCATTTGTATGCATTTTTTACTCTTTTGTTACTACTGAGAAGAAAAATATTTAAAAATTAATATAAAAAATGGTCAATCAATATTTGATATCAATATAAATTTGTGTTAAAGAAAAATGTCGTTGAAACTGATACTAATTATAAGTTATAATTAAATAAGTATACGAATCAATATTGTAGATCGGGCATAAAGATACTGATAATATATTACCTTGATAGAATAAGGATATATCAGCAGCTACGGATGCATCGTCTCCCAATTTCAAACAAATTTGTTTCATTTTTTCACAATTTTGATAAGCGCAATCACATAAATCAAAATCTTTTCATATTTTATAAGGTTTTTCAATTAGCGAAGATATTTCAATTTATTTAATAATAATTAACTACTAACTTATACATTTTCCATATTTTGTACCAAGAAATTTCCCGATCTCTTTTGATTTTCAAAACCTTGATAGTATTTCATTTTGTCCAAATTGACTCACACATGCCAGAATTGGTATAAATTAAATTTATAAATGTATCATCAATTTTATAACACTTAATTACAGCTTTAGATGAATTAACAAAAATGGCCAAGCTGATATCCTAATGGTGATATCTTCGACGAAATTCCTAACACCTTTCCCGCCTGCAATTTTTTGCTCAGCAAACTGGAATCTTTTCTGATTTTATTAGAAAAATTTTTAAAACTTTTCTTTAAAAATAAGAATTTTTCTTTGACGCTTTCAATATATGGCATATCATATTTTTATGTCAGTTTTATTAATTGTTTAGTATTTCATTTTTTTAAGTAACTGCAGCACACTTTGATATCATTTCTTCAACAATTCCACTTCTGTTTTTGTATCTTTATAAAGTTGGATGTCCCTATTCAAAAATCTTTAAGTTTAATTCAAATTTATCGGAATAACCATAAGAATTGACGGTAAAGAATAATCAAAAACAATAAATATAGAATTCATAAATTAGACTAGACAATTTACTTTCTCAATACTTATTATCTTTTAAGTTAATATAATTTGAAAATGTCTGCTAACAAAAACTGTTATCAATAAAAACAAGTTCTGAGCAATACAATGCTACGCTCAACCTATATCAATTCAATTCTCTTTCAGCAGGAGGTAATTCACAAGCCAACTTCAGTGCACATACAGATAAAGGCACATCAGAAATAATCATTTATTGAAATCTACGAAGAGATAGATGATTACAGTATACTTAAACGTAATGTTACGTTATATTATAAATGAAAAAGGTATTAAACAGAATTATATTGAATTCGCATTATTTATTGATTTCTCTTAACAACTATTACGAAATCGTTTTTTTTATCGGTTTTCTCTGCTAACCACTCGGACAGGCTGGCTGCAATGAATTTAAACTGAAATAGACTGATATTCAATTATGTTAAATGCTTCATAACAAATGATCAAATTGTTTAAAATGCCCACAATCTACATTATTTTGAAGTCACAGATTTACTCGGCTATCTATCTATCTATCTATCTATCTATCTATCTATCTATCTATCTATCTATCTATATATATATATATAGATTCAATATATATATATTGATATATATATAGATTCAATATATATATATATTGAAGTACTATCAAAAACTGCTTATATTGGCAAAAATAACTGACCGTTAACGGAAGTATTACCTACAATTTTGTGCATAAAGAACAGCTCATATTAGCACAATAATTACTCACCGTAACGGTGCAAATCCTTAAAATGATAAATGAAATCCTTCCGTTCACTTTGACTACCAATATTCTTTTCATCCATACTATCGTATAAATAGCGCACAAGATATATAAGCCACATCAGATTTGTTACAGAACAAAACGGAAACCAGTTATTCCTAATTAAGAATTTCGAAACGATAAACAAGCCTTTCTCATTTTTTATTTCATCATAATTTCAAAGATAGAATGAAGAAATATTCAAGGATTTAACAGTTATGTAAAGATTTTCTGAGCAGAAGTTTTGCAAGATTTATCTAAAAAGTTGTTTAAAGAACTAATTGGTATTGCAAGAAAATATGAATATTTAGAAATTCAATGTTTCTTACTACAATAATGGCTTGAAGAAAAAATTTATTACTTGTTCACTATGCGCATCGCTCGATAAATCTCGTACTGTAAACAATCTTCACCTGCAAACAATTCGTCATCTTTTGCCAAATCAAAAAAAATCGTCGATGTACCTGAAAGTCATCCATCTTTTAGATTATCACTAATAATAATCCATTCTCAGCATTTAAATTTAGAAGAGATTATTTGAAGTTCAGGTTGTTGTATTAACGTCTCTCTAAATTATTTAAGAATATCATAAAATTTTTGAAAATTTCAAGAACATCATAGAATATATTACACCTTTCGACATTCTGGAGAGAGTAAAATCGATAATTTTCACTTCGACACCATGTGTACGAACGCTAACTTCGGTACCACCATAATTTGCTCTGAAAATATGGTGGTATTTTTTCCAAAAATTTTTAGTCGAAAATTTGGATTTAGATAAAAGTATGTCCTTCTACTGTATAATAACGTACATAACAGCGGCATCAGATTGCACATTTCGTATGAGAATATTACCACAATGAAGGTCGCGATGTTCAAATGAGAGTCGACATTCAGCCACAGAAAGTGCTAAAAGGACTTGATAAACAATGCTGTATGCTTGCAAAATACCAGCGATCTGTAAAACATTTTTGTTATATAATTTAACAAATCAAACTTCCAAACAAATAATTTCTATAATAAAAAAGTTTTTTTTTTTGAAAACTAAGTTTCCTAACTTTCAATATCATGTACAGAATATTATATACTGCTTTTTTCCCATACTAATATATCAATCATAAAAATAAATACCACATATTTCTCCAGATCAAGTCCACCATCTTCGAAAGCCAAAAGTAAAAAATGCTGACTGGGATTAAAAATGCATGGATGATCATTTTCGGATTTCATACGCTTGTCATATTGCTCCCATGCGATAACCAAAGATTTTGGATAGGATCCTGGTAAAGTATTCATAAAATTTTATATAAATAGCCCTTATTATAGAACTCACCTTTGACAACCATAGCTCCCCTTAGATGAATGAAGCCCTGAGTAGAATATCCATCCTCAATCTGTTTCAGATTTGATAATTCTTTTGAAACTATTAATTCTGCGGTAATATCTCGAAATGATTTCTGCTTATCTCCATTAACCATTTTAGTACCACCAATAGGAATCACCTGAATAAAAATTTTAAGAAAAACAAAAATACAAAAAAGAAAAAAAAGTGTGATTAAATCGATATGAAGTTCAAATCTTACCTTTAGCGCAACGATCTCTCCTTTGTAATTGACTCGGAAGACTTCGCCGAACGTTCCCTCTCCAAGCTTTATCGGATTCGATAAATCACTAGAATTAATATTTGTCGCTAAAAGTTGAATATATCAAGTCTTGCTTTCTCATAAAAATACATACTTTAGTGAATGGATTTTCCCTTAGTATTCAGTACATGACAAAAATATTAAATTACAGCATTGTTTTTTTAAATCGCCAGGACTGAATATTTTTCTGAGTGCAAAGATGGAAAAGTTCCTGTTTGTAATCACGCCTTTTAGCATATTGCGTTGTCCACGGAAAACCAATTAAGTAGAATGGCCTATTCTCCTTAAAAAAATTTTGTAATGACATTAAGTTTTAACTTGTAATCATGTTTCAGTATATTGTGTCTGTGCACGGAAAGCCAATTAAGTAAAGTGGCATATTCCCCTACAAAACGACCTAAAAATTTACTCGATTTTAAAATATTAACAGAATAAAACATTACTTCTATTTTCAAGTGATGGATTTTAAATTTTATTCGATGATTTAAGCTTCAAAGTTCCGTTCATAATTATCATTTCTGGATAAATTTAATATTAAAAATTTGGACCTTTCAATAAAAAAATAGAAAGCATACCCCAGTACCATCACACAATGATAAGCTTCTATCACCTGAAATCATTTTTCTAAATCATGAATTATGAATAATTCTGCAAAGCAAAGTTGGCAGCCAAATGAAAACAAATAAAATCAAATAATATCTAAAACATCATTCGAAAAGAATTAAAGTTTTCGATAACAACAACAAATCATAATACGGTAATGCAAGAATTTTTGATTTAGAAAAATGATTTTAGGTAGCTGGTTTACTAGCTGGTTTACTAGCTATCAAAAGATTATTGAGATGTCTTTTAATTTAACCTGCTGAATGATGTTGAAAACATTTATCTCAATCAAAATAATTCTTTTTGAATCATTCAGATGTATTCCTACATCTAAATAAATCATAATTCATTCTTTTTTCGTCTTTATCCTGGGAATTTATTTTTCTAAAAATAAATCTATCTTAAACAATCTGTTTTCCACATCAAAATTGTTACTAGAAAATTACCATGTAAAGATGTCGTGACATTTTCATATTCATATTCCTGAAAAACCATTAAATACAATACTCGGGAAATGATGGTCTCTCTAAAGAATAATTAATAATGATTTATTATATATAGAGAGAGATTACTATCCGAATTTTAAATCAAAGCAAGATATTTTCTTCAATTTAAACCAAGTTAACGAGGATCTATGAAAAAGCAAATCTGGTGCCGGGAGTCATGATAATTCCAGCTCTCAGAATGTGTCATCATTGCTTTGGTTAAAAAGCTCGTGATAAGAATACTTATTTATTTTATTGTCTGAACAAACAGAAGAAAAAATTTTCTTATAAAAGTGGCAAAAATTACTTCTTTTTGAAATCCCCAGCAGCCAGGCGAATTAAGAATCGTAAGCTGTGGGGATGATGTCTGAAGCGTTGTCAAAAACCTCGTTCCACTGGTAGACCGATTACAATCGTTTGTTTTTACATCTGATTTTCCTTCCATATCTTCATTCTCAACAAAACTAAATTTTGGCAAAACTCTAATATTAAGAAAATTTTGTGGAAATATGAAAAAACTAACTAACCGCAAACAGGTTGTTGATGCTCTCCTTTCCCGAATATCATGGAAAACGTCTTCCTTATCAAGAATTATTGGACTCAATAACGCATTTTCGCCAAATTTAACTATATCTTGATGATTACGTGATATACATACAGATCGAGAAGCCTAAATAACTTATAGAATGTAACAATCAAATTTATAAAATAAATTTCTTCCAATTTAAGTAGAAAATTTACCTTAAGAGGTGTTGACGTCGTTGGTTCGGATGGATGAACAATGAAGATCAAAGGTGATCCTTTAATATCAAGTGGATCTACGTTTCCATTTCTCTTTAATGATAAATCAGTATAATACTCTCGTTTGTCAAAGTTCTTCCTTGCCTCTTTATTTTCCTGTACCACTTGATTACAAGCTTTCTCAAATACTATAAATAACTTTCAAGTTTCTGATGTAAAGCTTGCCAAATAAAACAATTAAGAAAGGAAACTGATAATGATACGATAGTAGTGACATCAATCCAATTACTCATTTCTATTTGCTTCTTATTATTTATCATCTTGTAATTTATTTAAAATGTTCTGTGTAATTTAGATAGGAATAGAAAATGGAAATTATAAAAAAACCATCGAAATTATAAAAACATTGAAAACCTGATATTTTATCAGAAGCTTGCGAAAAACTGCTGAAGAATTTGCTTACCCCAGATTGTGTTTGTGATTTGTTCATCTTCGATAAGCTGATGCCTAAAGTGAATACACTTCTATTTATCATTGTAAACTAACAAATCGTTTAAAATACTTACTATCTACTCACAGGATTTACCAAAGTTTTGCGAAGACAAAATGAAAAACACATTAAAATATCTCTCGAAAATAAGCCCTAGCAAACCCTAACGATAAATCTTCTAATTAATTGACAGATGGATTAATTATGCTGTTAATTACATGTAAATAATATTATTAACGCCATAGATTTTTCTGCATATAAATAAATGCAGATTTTCGTCATTTCCTTCTCAATATTATTTAGAGAATGTGATATTCAAAAGAATAAAATTAAATGTGATCAATTAGTTTAAATAAAATGCTTTCGAAATATTAAATTAATAAAGAATTTCCAGGAACGAGAAGCTTTACTGGTAAACAGTATGATCAGATTACAAATACCAAATTTCTCATGGAGAGGACCGATAATTTCGTAAAACTACAAGAACTTCATTATGGATCACAAGAACTTTATTATGGTTATATAATCTTTGTTATGTTTTTCGAAAGACATGGCCAAAAAAAAAAACAATCTATTAACTTCAACTAATCTAAAAACAAACAACCTTCATAACTTACCGTCTTTGTATAGAATACTATCACGTTCAACAACAAGTTCATATTCTTCAGCCTCTTTAATCTAAAAAAAAGAAAATTCTTCTAATTATTCATATATATTTTCTTTTGCCCATTTCATGAGCAAACTGAAATAAAACGATAAAATCTCTTTGATGTCATTTTATTTTCAGTTCTATTCATATCTAGGTCTTCCACTATCTTTACAATATGTCTTTGACTAAGTACGTCGTGCTAGATCTCTGACTTTAAATCATACTATAGTCCTTATCTTTTACAAAAACGGTGGCAAAAAATGCTACTGTGACTGTCATTAAAAGTTTTTTAAACAATTAATTGTTCATAATATCGACTGGAAATTATAAAGTTATATTATCAACTTCATTAAGTAAGCGTTGATATTCGAGCTCTTCTGCAGTAATATTCGTTCGATCAATAGGTTTAGCACGATGTCGCCCTTCTTTTTTTTTCATTTTACATAAACTAGACTGCAAAGAGCCCCGTTCTTGATCCAGTACGTCATTCAGTAAATTATCGAGTATAACTGTGCGTCGAAACGATGGATCCTGTCTAGTCAACTGTAAAAACTTATGATGTTGGAGAATGGCTTATTAAGTGTTAAAAATCGGACTTGTTCTAATGACAAGATAATATGCCCATGTTATCCACAATTCACTATTCGTCAGTCGGTCACGAATGTAGAAGAAGCATTCTGTATCTTACCTTACTTTCTATTCGGTGTTAGAAATCAATTGATAAATTCATAAAGATTTGAATACAATATTTTCTCATTATAGTCTCATTTACGAATTAGTAATATACCAAATGATGCAAAAAACATTATACTTCTTCGCTTCTTTTTTCATTTTACTGTTTAAGTACCAGTTTAATCATTTAATTAACTTTTTTATTTTTAACTAAACAACTAAAATTAAGCCATTACAGAACGCTTACTTGTTTCAAGGAGGTTTTATCCAAACCGTCAACAAATGTTGCATTACCTTTAGACATAAAACGTCTACGGACCATTCTGTTATCTGAAAAAAACTTCAAAAAGAATAGTGGAACTGTGACATACTACAGTTACATGCGACAATCAAATAAAAGTAAGCCAGTCAAACCAATAAAAATAGCAACAATGAAATAATACATAAATCCCTAATATATATATAATAAAATTTTCATAAACAGATTATTGGAATTTTTTTTTCTTTGAAATATTATTTTTTTGAATTATTGAATCAAAATACCTATGCAACAGTTGCAACCAACAATTAGCTAAAATTCAAATAATTACGTGGAAAATAAAAATCAATAATGAAATGATAAGCAGTCTTGCAAAACTATTAAATTTAGGGAAATGATAAGCAGTCTTGCAACACTACTAAATTTAGGGAAAGGAAGAGAAGAACGGGACTGTGTGAAAATGGATCCATTAGGTTTCATTCTTTTTTTTTTGTCTTATACTCTTAAATCAAACTAACATGATATAGTAACAAATGGACACAGGGTAATCAATATTGAAAATTTGCCTCTTTTCTTTAAATATATGCCGAATTAAGCCAAACAGATCCTTTTACAATGTGGGAATCAATTATTTCGCAGTATTCGATGAATTTTTTACCAAAGCCTAATTTTATATTCATTAATAAAAATTGAGTTAATGAACTGTCAATTAATTCAGGCTATGAAGATAAGCAATTCTTCGATGACAAAACATCATAAATTGATTAAAATGTTAAGATTCTAAACTAAAGCCTAGGAAAAGATTTTGAAATCCTAGGATATATTTGAAATTCTAGGAAATTTTCAAGGTAATTTAATATATACTCAACTCTTTGCAGAATTACGAAATGCGACCGCCCGCTACCGTATCATCCATATCGCATTTATTTCCACCAAAAGTTTTTGTTATTGTATCATACGCTGCTATCCAAAGTTTTTAAATTTTTTTTCCTTGGATTCAGCAAAATTTCTGATTGATAATTCCGTTTGATTTATGTAATGATGTCCTCACAAATCTTTAAACAAAATCACAACTGAGATAATATCACGCAACATCGTGACAATGAAAACCCCTCAACTTAATTTCAATTATTTCGTCAAATAAAATTTTAAATTTTGTAACCACATCTGGCGGCACGCAAGGGAATATTGCGGCCTACTTTAGAGACATTAGAAAATGCAACGGTCCTGGGATCTTTTTAGACTTCTTTGTTAGTGAAGTTCAGTGATTGCTCATGATTTTCATTTTATGTCTTTCTGAAATTTATAAAGGAATTTTCAACTTGCATTTTGAGTATCTTTTCGGATCAATAACTGCATCTACAAGGAAACTAATCTCATTATGTAAAATAGATCAGATAAACAACTGGATTCGCGAAATTTTAACCTACATTATGCGCTATCAGTCATATCAATTATGTCATGGACTTTTTCTCATCTCTGCAGATTTAAATAATTCTCAGAGTGTTGGTCAGCTAGATCTTTTTTTTGTTCTATCTGTCTCTACTCTGTCATTGTATAATTATTTTTTTATTATGCGTTACGCTTTATATATCACTTATGCTTTATAGTATCAGTTTGCAGCATCACGAACATACGGTTATTGTATTGTGCAATGATTCTGAAGGTTATAGTATTTTCTATTTAGCTTAAAAGATGAATTAGTACATCTTGAATCACTTTAATTGTATGCGATTGTTATGGCATTATTTACTGCACTTCACATTGCGATATTTTCCCGCATTTTTGTTGTAATTAATTTACTACAATTCATTAAAATTAGCATTTTTGTCGTAATTTTCTGTATTTATTTTATCATTTGTTCAAATATGAATTAATAATATAATCCTACGGTCATTTTATATTGTCGGTTTTTCTGCTTCTTTTTAATGATTCAATCACAATTGCTAATTCAGTTGAAAGACCAAATTAAGAAAAGGATGGAATTACGTCAACGGAATGTGTCACGAGATGTAAATGATGCTAGAAATGTGATTAGAAGAAATGTATTGAAAGATGTTAAAGTCGATTACTTGATTGATCAGGTTTTCTTTTAACTTCATTTTATGATGTTTTTCTTTTATTTGGTGCAACTCTGAGAACTAGCATATCATATTAATATTAATCAGCTAAATTTTCGCGGTCATTTTATGTAGAAAATGTCAGACATGAAAACGGAGGATACAATCATTTAATATGCATGAATTTTGAATTAAAATTAATTGAGTTATTGTCAAATTATATTTGAAATTTTATTTAATTGCATTATCGCAACCGTTTATTTGATTCTATTTCTCTGTATTACAATAAAAATGTTTTGCAGGAAGTTAAAAATGAGAAGATTCAAATTAGGGAGTACTTATTTGGATTTTTTTTATTTACGTACTTTCGAAAATTCCATATGATACTTTAAAAAAAAAGTAAAACTGATAATTTTAGAGATCGCAGTATTTGGGTTTTCGACATTGGTTGTTAATTCTGATAGTTGTTAGTGGAATTTATGGATTTGTCGTTTATCAGGATAATCGAATGCCCGAAGTAAAACCAGCAGGACAATTTGATGAATTCTCAGAAGAAAGAGCACGTTTATTGCTAAATTTACTTACGAGTCTTGGGCCACGTACCAGTGGTTCCGAAAATTGTGAAGTAAGTTTTTTTTTTCAAATTTAAGAAAAAAAAGATGGAAAGGGAATCAGTTATGGAAGTTAAAGAAATTGGCATCATGAACGATTTTCTCAAAATCAAAATTTCAAATAACAATGAAGATATATACATGTTGCAGGTTCATGCATTTAAACTTATAAATGATAGGTTAAAAAATGCAAAAGCAGAAGTTGATGTTCGAGGAGTGAATCGTTTGGAGATTGATGTCCAACGTCCGTCTGGATGCTTTGATCTCGGATTCTTGTCGTCATTTACTTTATGTTATCACAAAATAACTAATATTATTGGTGAATCATTGCTTTTTGCTTATTTTTTTCCGTGATAATTTAAAGAAATTATTCGCTATCCTTTATTTTCTTTTTTTTTTTTTGTTATAGCACGAATTGGACCAAAGATACCAGCAAAACATTCCATTTTACTAAATTGCCATTTTGATACATTTCCTTGTTCACCTGGCGCTACCGATGATGCTGTAGGTTTATCTTGGTTATTATTATCAGAATTCTAAAAATTGGATATATACTCTTTTGTTTGGATTTCTTTATTTATTGTTTAGTAAATGATAAACAATAGACTTGACATTGTATACTATTATCCGTTATCATTCACTTTCATCTTTTTAGTTTAAATTGTAAATATAAATTTTACGAAAAATGAGAGTCAAATTTTGTTCACTGCTGTTCTAAAAGTTGTTTTCAGGTAAGTTGCGCAGTTATGATGGAGGTTATGGATATCTTATCTCATTCGAAGGAATCTCTGGAAAATGATATAGTTTTTCTTTTCAATGGAGGTGCGAAATAGATTGTTAATCAATATCAATAGAAATAGCTTATGCATATTTAATATCTTAGGTGAAACATAGAGGTAGTTGGTAATTTTGCACAAATAAATTCCCAATAATGTAAATTGCTGCATACCACGATAAAGTGGAATATAATAATTTGGTGCAAAATGTTTATTGATTTTTGCTAGTGAACTATATTAGATTATCATCCAACTCTTATTCATGTAAATTACTTGTCAACGTTTGTTGCACACAAATTCTATATAATATTTAAAATTCAGCGTTTGGTTTTTTTTTTCCTTTTTTTTGATACCTGTTTGATTTAAACTAAAGATTTTGATTTTAGCTGAAGAGGATTTTTTGCAAGCATCACATGGTTTCATTACACAACATCCTTGGCGACATTCTGTTCGAGTATTTGTGAATTTAGAGGGTTCGGGTGCTGGTGGTCGTGAAATATTATTTCAGGTTACTCTTCATATTTATATCATTTCGTCTTTAAATGGAAACTCTTTCCATTTATTTTACAATTTTAAATGTATATGTATATTTAGGCTGGACCTGGAAATTCATGGCTTTTGCAAACCTATCTCGAAAATGCACCTCACCCTCACTGCAGTGTCTTAGCCCAAGAAATATTCCAAGCTGGCATTATACCATCTGATACAGATTTCGGGTTTTTTCGAGATTATGGTCGGATTTCGGGTAAGATTGATCTCTTTTTTTAATAAGGCCAGTTAAAGTAGTTTTAATCAGTTCTTAGGATTTCAGGTCTTGATATTGCTTATTTTCGGAATGGTTGGGTTTATCACACGGAATTTGATACCCCGAAATATATCACTTCAGGCTGTATTCAAAGAGCTGGCGAGAATTTACTTGCTGTTGTTAGGGTAATTTTCTAATGTTAGTGTTATTGATTATCGTCATTGTATTGCTGTTGCGGTTAAGAACCAAGCAGTTGGGCAAGTTCGTCGTAAAATTCTTCCATCTGCTCGTTAAGGCTTTGGTCAAATCTCCATATCTGAATCGACCAGGTGATTTTGAACAAGCTAACCGTTGGGTGTTTTATGACGTTGTTGGCATCTTTACGGTTTTTTATCCAGTAACTATTGGACAAATCCTCAATTATGCAGCTGCAGTAGTAGTTTTGATCGTCATTTCTTTTCGTATCGGAAAAGAACTCTATAGTTTGATGGATTTATTTAAAGCAGTTTTCGATCATATTATTGCGACAATTATGATGTTCGGTAAATGATCTTATACACTTTTTTTGATAAGATGCTTGTTAAATTTTATTTTGTAAATGCATTATACACACAAATGTTAATCTTTGTATACTTATTATATTGACGCTTTTAATACTTTTACATCATTTGGTCTTTAGCGTTACTTCGTTATATCATGATTACATCATTTGGTCTTTAGCGTTACTTCGTTATATCATGAAAAATGAAGCGTTTGTATTCTCGAAAGAAAATTTGTGAATGAAGCAAGAAAAATATTATTTTCAGGAACAGGTGCATTAGTTTCCTTAGTTGTTACCAAACTCGACATGATAATGTGTTGGTATTCATTTCCAGAACTTGCTTTCCCTCTCTACATATTTCCTCTTCTTATCGCTGGTTGTGCTACCCATGCTACCCTAGCCCAGCTACACAAGGTATTTCCTATTACGCTTTTGATATATAATGAAAATAAAACTAATCAAATTTTTGCAGACATGTCTATGTTTTGAAGTTAAATAAAAAAGTGATTATAACAAACACTACATTAGAAGTAAAAAAGATACTTTGTAGTATTCGTGAAGTTAGTATGGAAGAAAAAGATTTCATAATTAACGATTCAATTCTTAATAAATATTTGATAATATGAGTACAGAAAGAATGATGGAATTGTTGATTCAATGTCTCAATGTGCTAATTTATAGTTCTCCAAAATTTAATAATGGCTTCATCAAAGGCAGAAATAAAATAACTGGAACTTGCGACGTAGAAGTAGAAATTTTTATAGCATTGAACAAATTTAAATAGGAGATTTTCAGAGACCTAATCAAGAAATGGTGCATTTTGATAGTGTTTTATTACTATTTTCTATATTATTGGCACTTGCGACATTTGCTGGTATTGCCGGCGCATCCTTTTTACTTTATAATTCTTTTTTCTTATCATTTCGTGATCCATTGCTCTGGCTTCTGGGAAAAATGCGGTTTATAACAAGTAATTTTTTTCTTATGAATTATAACTTATCTAAACAGCAAATCAAAAGAATAATAGTAAGTAGAACGATGAGATTAATCCATAACAATTCCAAGCTTTTCTTCCATGATAATTTTGTTAGAGTTTGGATCTTGAATCGATATTTATATATATATGTATATACATATATACTTTAATTTGAATTTTCCTTTCTCTTCCGAGACCATTGGATGAGATTTTATTTAAAAATGTTTAACCATATATAGGAAGTATAGTAAGCTTTTTTCTTCAGAAATCTCTCCACAGTGGTTATTACTTACACAATTATTGTGTACGGTTCCTGTGATGGTATTCGATGCTTATTCAGCAATGTTACTTTTTGACTTCTTTATTCCCCTTACAGGACGTATGGGTACAACGGTAAATCCCGAATTTGTCATAATGCTAATGAGTCTGTTTGTTGCATTATGTTTTATTCTTTTTACGGTATGTATATTCTGGCAAAGTATACTTTTTTAGTCATATTTTCAGATATATCTGTTTTCACTGATTTAAGGAATTTTATGTTTCAATTTATCTAAATAAACATTTTCCTCTTCCCTTTTTTATAAACACAGCAAAAGGATATGAATATTGATTTTTTCATGATTTTTGATTTGAAACATAATTATTTTAATCTCTCGTTATTTCAGAATAATCTGTTGTATGTTAGCCGTCGCATGGATTATCCCCTAAAATGTGGTTTAATATTGTATAGTTTGTTTTTTATAGTATTGTTTAGTACAAGACTTGGTTGGCCTTATAAATATTCTGAAGAAAGCCCTCGTTTGAGACGACTTATTACATTGGTATAACTTTTCTTTCCTTTTCACACTTTGAGTGAAAGAATTCTACTATCTACCATTCATATAATAGCAGCAGCAGCAGCAGCAGCAGCAGCAATAATAGTTTGGTGTGATATGTTTGTATGATGTTGGAAAAAAGAAATTATTTTATGGTATATCATATAATTACACATACTATCTACCATTCATATAATAGCAGCAGCAGCAGCAGCAGCAGCAATCGTAAACATCTTGAAACTTATTAACAATTATAGAATTTTTTCCAGGATACCGAACGATCAATTTATTCTTTCCAAAGTAATATATCAATTCAAGAACATGCATTATTCGTGCAAACATTAGATTATCGTGGGATCACCGATCTACCGGAGCATACTTTTTTGACCGGTATTTCTCATCTATTTTTATCCAGTTTTTTGGTATTACTTAATGTTACATTTCAAAAAATAGAAACGGATGTTATCAGTGGAACATAATTTTTAGGAAACGATGAGCCAAACTGCAGTAATATTAAGGATGAATATTGCCGTCTTCCTTATTATACAGCTGTCCATCAGTTGTTTCCTCCACGGTATTCGATATTTTTTCAAAAATTACCTATAATTTGAATATAAAGAATAATTGATAAAGATGTTGATACTAGTGAAATTAATTCAATGTATTTTTATTTATTTTATAACCTAAAAAGAAAACTATGACAATTTTTTATCAATTGACCTATCTCTTTTGGATGACAAAAGTATTTTGAAATGAAAGAAATTATGATTCAGATCAATGACGACAAAATTGTCAAATAAATGAAAATCAGTGAGCTTAATCAGTGCATTCAGCAACATGCTGACGAGCTATCCATTACTGTCGAATTATCGAAATATTCCTTCATTTATATTGATTCAGTCATCTCTTTACTATGAGCCGTTTCTTCGGATTTTTTATTTGCAGGATGTCGCGTTGGATACCATTGCCTGGTCATTCACAAATAGCTAATCCTATCAAAATTAGCAATGTTGAGAAACACTTGCTTTCGGAATCCGAACTGCGATTAAATTTTACAGTTTTGGGTGGTGCTGATAAAATGTCATTGCACGTGACACCTCTTAACGATTTTGAAATTGATAGTTGGTCATTCTCAAATTTCCACTCGGATACTTTTAGTGAACGCAATACTTATTTCGTTTTTCTTACTTGCGGAGCTGAAACTCCAGAAGAACGAAATTTCTGGATTGTTCTAAAAAAGGTTAATTAATTTGGGTTGACGTATATTGAAATGGTTTGAAATACTTATTAAATATTTTATTTTTTAAACATTTTATTATATCAATTATTCCAGTGGTCTAGCTTTTTATATATGTATTTATTGATTTTCAGGATTAGTAGGTTGTAGCTAAGAAAAAATTTTTTATACTTCAAGAAATTTTCATTGGAAAAGTTATATAATCGAAAAAGTACCAAACAGTTTCATTTATAGAAAGGTGCCGTTTTCAAAGCATTGGATATCAGTAAGATGCCAGTCTTGGAAATATCAGTTGCCACACATTATATTCATGGTTGATTGTTTAATTTTTTAATAAATTGCAATTAAAACTTAGATTAGGCATCAATTATTTTCGATTGTTGAAAATTTTCTTATTTTCTTAAAATTTAAGTCGATTTTTATATTATGCTTTTCTAGTTTCTGTATTGTGATTTTGTGGCATCGTAATAGTATTTTATTGTTTCAGCTAGCAAAGCACAAGTTTGCATTAACATATATATAACATATGTAATATGTAGCAGATGTCCTTAAAAATTAACTGCCGTTATATACTTTAAATGCAAAAACATTTATGAAATTTCGGTATATAATTACAAGTTGCAATACCAAGAATACTGTATATTTTAATGAAATCA
This sequence comes from Dirofilaria repens, assembly GCA_008729115.1. Taxonomy (NCBI): domain Eukaryota; kingdom Metazoa; phylum Nematoda; class Chromadorea; order Rhabditida; family Onchocercidae; genus Dirofilaria; species Dirofilaria repens. The sequence continues at coordinate 1,477,030 of SNRZ01000012.1, read as the reverse complement.
TGATTTTCAGGACCTCATCAATATTCCGACACTCTTATTCAACTCCGATCATTAATCGAATCGCGTCGAAATACACCGCATTTGGCTATAGGTTGGTGGAAATGGGCAATGACAATTACTGCTGGAATTTCCGAAATTGTAGTACACACATTTTAATCGATTACTGAGAATGATTTTCATAATGTTTTATGCATTCATAATGCTAAGGCAGCCAAGCTCTAAAAAAAATCTTTAGCAAACCTCATGAATATTGGGTCTCTAGATTTATTGCGTAATTTACGTCTAAATTTTGTTAGAAATAATGAAAAAAGTAGACAAATTTATAACTGAAATTTCCTTGAAAATACCGGAAATGTTATCGAATTGAAAACTATTGTATTTGAAAACAGTTTTATTGTTCAGGTAAGTAGTATTCCAGTAAGCTACCAAATTGAAAGTAATAATCTTCTATACAATCGCTGTTATTAAGAGTTCATTACTATACGCGGTAAAATCGGAGTATTCTATTTTCCTTATCAGAACATTCAATTTTCAAAATATTCTTCCAGGTTTATTTTTCAGTGCTATTTTAGATAATTGTTTTGGAAATATAGAGATTTATATCCAAACAATTTATCTTTTTGAGATTTTATTTTTATCCCTTTCTTTTATGGTTATAATTAATGTAGAATCAGTTGATTTCTTTTTTGTCCAAGCTTCTATATTATATTTTGATGTCAGAATTTTTGGCAATTATTTTCTTTTTTTTTCTCTATGCATTTAACAAAATCTTTCGGCACTTCACTTTCTCCAGAAATTTTTGCTTTGTTTTGGTTATTTTTATAAAATTTTTCAAACCATTATTTTCCTCTGTATACATCCGATGGAATTTTTGCATTGAAATATATTTCCTAAAAATTTTTGGAATGAAAAGAATTAAATTGAGATCTTTTCTCTTATGCTGTCAATTAATAATTTAAAAATTATTTGCATCAGCAAATAATCAGAAGGAGAAACTTAGCTGTGCAAATTATAATCCCCTTGTTTGAAATCATTATTTAATGATGCAAAATGATTTTAATCCTTTTCCTGCAAAATAACAATGATTGATTTTACGTTATTGCTGTTAATAGTCATATATAGATATATTGTGAAAAATCTTAAAATAGTTCCATATGGAAATGATTATTTAACGAGAGTCGGGTAGTATTATTATGAAAATGAAATAAAATACGAAATTGCTTGATACATATCTGCTAAACGTTAATATATGTTATCAAATGAATTTACGATATGAATGATTATGCTATATGTTGCTGCAAACAATACATTATTAAATTTGAGATAAGTTATTTGTATTTGGTGTTGTTTAATTATTAATTATTTTAGCACTGCTTTTGTATTTATTGGGGCAATTTTGAATGTTATTATGTTTATCAATTTGCTTAGTTCGTTTTATTTTGGAGGATAAATATATGGAGATGTTATTATATTATTTTTTGTCGGGAAAAATTGGTTTATCATTCCGTAAAAATATGAATTACGAAATGTTGTCACATTCTGTTACTGATAATTCCTTTTTCTTTAAAAAAATTTTTTGAAATCACCTATTCGGTGTCGGTGTTGGCGTAAAGTGAGAGTTTAATTGTATATTGTATTAATAAAATTTTCTTCGGAGTTTAGATTATTATTAATTTCTTGCTGTTTTGTTTTTTCGCTGTTTCCTTATTTCCTGTTAAAATTATGCAGCAGTGGATGATATGAATTGCATTTCCTACTTTTTATTTATTAGCTTATGATTTATGTCGTTTCGAATACCACAAATGTCACATGGATTTGAGAAGCTAACTTTATCATGTCACCTCATGATAATAAAATAAAGTAACAGATAACGCTTAAATTTAGATATCATACACATTAAGAGATAATGATCACGAAGGAAAGAAGTATATTGGATCTATATGAAACGATTTTCTCGAAATTCTTCATGTTTCATTTAATGGTTATGGCAAATAAATGAGTTCATAAGTTGACGTTTAAAATGAAGTAATGCTTATACTAATAGCTTATACGTGGTGGTGAGGGGATGCTAAACATATTTAATTATTAAAGAGGCTATTCTACATAATTCAATTGTTTATTTTTTTTTTTGCGTTTCGGTTTTGAATTAATTCTTGTTTCGTACTAAATTTTCAGATTTCGCGAATTCTTATACCTAAAATATTGGAAAGGATAATTGAAGTTAAAAGCTTCAAAATATAGTAACTAATGCTCTTATTGAGCTCATCATCACAAGCAGTTCGAAGCCGATTGTTGTATTTATTTTTTAAAAGTATTAAGAAAGTACAGCTGTGCAAATGGAACATTTGGACTAGATGGAGGAATTATGAAAAGCAATGGCAACAATGGTAGATTTCTTTTGTGTTGTGAAACTGAAAACTAACCATACACTGTTTAGTTAGATTATCTGTAATAGAAGTTATCATAACATTTCTGACTTTCAGTACTGGAAAAAAAAGAGATTAGATAAATTCATATGAAATATTTTGCTTTTAAAGAGTGAAGGAGAGGAAAGAGAATATTTATTCCAGTGAACGTATTGCTTTCTGGAGTCTTCTAGATTTGAGAGGTTGTATTTGTGTATTGTTTTATTTTCTGCTATATATATAAGGGAAGCTTTTCATATGCATTTTTGTAGGTTCCATTGGCGACCTCAGTTTTTATTGGCTATCACAGCAGCGGGTTTTTCATTTCATCAAAATGGAATCTCAGATGAAATGATATTGGCAGAAGTACAAACAAGTGCCGATAATGATTTCGAAGATTGGGAAGTTGGTGTTCTCGTCCCAATTTTAATTGAATCTTAAAAATTCGTAAATTTAATTTTTCTTTTTTACGATCTTGTCTTTATTTTGGAGTCGGATATATAGTAGCATCTTAAAAATTTCATTTTTTTTTTAATTGTCTCAAAATCTAGTCATTTTACACTTCTTATTTTGCCATTGTGTGCCGAAAATTTTATTTTCTCTCTTCCATCAAAGAGTAAAGCGAATTTCATGCAATAGAAGAAAATATTTTTTTTCAGATAGTGCGTGACGAAGAGAATTCGAAAGTATTACGACGATTACATGCTGATAGCGGTTTATATGAATTTCGCTGTTCGGGTTCATATTAGTAAGTTTTGAAATATATTGATGAACATCATTTTGCGCGTCTTCATAAAAAAAACTTGACTCATATATCTAATCAAATGGTTGTGATAGTGTTAGCAGTCTAACGAAATGCAGACTATCTTATTGGTTTTGAAGGACCTGAAAAATTCCGCATTTATTGATCTATGAAAATAAGCAGTTCGAATCATTATCCAAATCATCTGATAAATTGAACAAAATAATTTTAAAAGTAGCCGTTTTGAGTCAGTGATAGTGACAGTATTCCTGTGTGCAGATGCGATTGCTGGGAATGTTTAAATTGTTTCGGTAATTTGAATGTTTTAATCATGTATTATCTTCAAAATGTTTTTTAATATACTTGTTAGCTCTTGTAAGAACCATTGTCAGTGCGTTAAATATTAGTGCTATGATATTTCAAAAGTTTGGTTTATAATTTGCTTTGTAACATTTTTAATAATAGTGATAATATTTTTTTGCTGAAATTGATGAAGATAGATCACTTTCAATCGAAATTGTTAGCAAAATTTAGCTTGTGATACATTTATTAAATATTCTTTATAAATAGACTCCACTCTAAGCATTTCAAATTTGTAAATTAGGTAAGACTTTATAGCTAATTTTAGTGATATAACGGCAAGTGATTTTGTTGATGCTCAAATGGACTTAGCTTTCCGAAAGAAATGGGATACGAATGTTGAAAAATTGGAGCTACTTCGAAAAGATGATGATACCGATTCGGAACTTATACACTGGGTTGCCAAATTTCCTTACCCAATGTACCCACGTGAATATGTATTTGTGAGACGGAGGTATGAATGACAGTGGATTTAAAATTTATGAAATAATTGAAATTTTCGAAATTTGATTTTCAATTTAGATATTAAGCAGTTGTTGTTAAAGTTTGAACTAAAGTAATAACTATTCAATTAGTCTGTTCGAATCTTGACAACTATCTACATATCATATATTACTTTTAGAAATCACATACTATTTTAATTTGTGGTTATATTTTGCTTGCACTTTTTTATGTTTATACTATTCCTATATGGCTTTTATTTATTTTGCTTTCAGCTCAAACCAGTCATATGACGTTAGTTATGAATTCATGTAAACACCATGTGGTCAAAGACATAATGATTGAAATGATAGTGTCTTATGAATATTATAACAGATACTGGAAAAAAACTTGTTAAAATATTCAGATATATTGATAAGAAGGACTGTTATATCGTGATAGCAAATTATGCCGTAACAGATAGTAATAATATTATACCACGGTGTGAAAAAAAATATGTACGTGTCGAAACTTATCGATCGATAATGGTAGTTCGAGCGCATAAAACTTTTGATTGCAAAGGATTCGATTTATGTCCTTTCATATTACGATAATCCTGAAAGTAACATACCGAAATATGCATATAATTGGTTGATTAACTATTGCGGGCCGTATTATCTTCATCAGGTAGAAACGGATAAATTTTTCTGAATTTTACATTTTTGTTTTAAACGTTATTGTAAAACTGAAGTTTATAAAGCTTAGAAATTTCAAAACGAAGGAAAATTAGAAATTTTTTTGGAAGGATTTAAATAATTATGAGTGATTATTTTTATTGCTAGAGAAAATGGAATTCACAAGGGTTTTTGCGTAATTCGTTAAAAAAACATCAAAAACTTATTAACATAATGTTTTAGATAAAATTTGCGATAAGTTGCTGTTTGGAAAATCAAAAGAAACTCACTGGATGGGTGATTAGGCCATTCTTTCTGCAGCTTTTCTCACGTGATATGCGTGACATAAATTCAGGTTCATGATGCTGCGAAGAAGTTAGAACAGCAGCGAATGGAATTGGCGATTAATCATGTTGAAAAAACAAAAGCGAAGGAACCAGCAGTAGAGAGTTCGGGTACGGTATCGACAGATGAAGGAAATGAACAGCAAAGAACTGATTCAGTAAACATATCAAAAATGAATGAAAAGGAACTAATAGAGGAAGATTCGAAAGCAGTGGATTTTGCTGAGGCAAAATTTGAAATATTATGTAGCGATAAGCCGATATCTTCATCTTTCGAAGCCATGAAAGAGTACTTTATTTTTATTGACTAGTTTTTAAGATTATTGAGATTGGTAATTGCAAATATCGTCGTAGCTTTTCTGATGAAAAATAGCGAATTTATAAAAGAAGTGGCTTGGTTCGAAAAAGAAATTATTAATACATTTCGATGAATGTCACTGGTGGCAACTAATCAAGTAAAGAGTTAGTATGAAAATTTCAGTTTTTTTTTTCTTTAATCCTGTATTTTTAACTATAAAGTAAAATTTTTTGGTTTCTTAATAGTTTTTTCCTTTTTTTTTTATTTTTGCAATTGTGTTTAATTGCTTTATGATTTGTTATCGAATAGTATTATAGTCTCTTCCACATATTCTATTGTTTATTTATTTTTTTGTTTTGTTGAAAAGATAATTTTATGGATTCCAATTTGGAAAAAAAGAACTTCGTTTTTTTCTCTTTACAAGAACGAGATAGCAGCATATTTAATAATCTGATTTCATCTTTCATCAATTTTCGATAAGACATTTGAAACTTATTAATTATTTAAACATCGTTGAGATTGTTAACTTATCGATTTTTTAATACGTGCATTGTTTCTGTTGAATAGTATGAAATGAAGGAGTCAATTGTTGAAGTTCTGCTAGTTTTAATTTTTCTATTTTTGTCTCTCTTTATTCTATCTGAGATAATTTTTCGAAGTTAACTAATGGACTCCGTTACATAATTTATGTTCCTTCTGATCCGGTTAGTGGTTCAGCGCAAAGGAATGTTATGCGATTTTATATTTCTCGGTTTTCATTTAAAAAAAATTTTTTTTTTGTTTATTAAATCATGCGAGATTTATAGGCATAAAGAATATTTGGCTTTATTAGGATATTATTGCAAATAAAGTATTATTTTGTGCCTTGTGAATTTGAGATTTATATTCAGGTAATATCATTATTTCCAATAAATTTGCTTTAAATTTTAGTCTCATATTTGTGTCACGCATTATACTCATTCAATTTACATATTATTGAAACTTAGATACTACAGAAATTTCAATTCCGAATTGTCTTTGTTATGTGAGTGATTGTTGTCAATGCATTAGAATTGTCGTGGTCGCATAGGTTGTTATGATTATTGACATAATTATTGTTATTATCGTGTTTACTGTTTCGTAAATTAAAATCACTGATAAGTAACCTGAATTAAGGTCAAAATAAGTCCGGTTGTTATACTGATCGTAGGTCATGATGTGTAATAAGCATCATCACTGTCATATATTCTCGAAAAATACCATCACTTGTGTTATAATTCTACTCGTTATCATTGTTTCCACCGATACTTTTCTAGTCATCGTTTAAGATATGCTACTGTTGTTGTTTTCTTGATTATAATCATCATTGTTATTATTATATCAATTAGAAGCCATCGTCAGTGTTGTCATTATCCTAATCGTTATTATAATTATCGTTAAAAATAATTGTAATGATCATTACTGTAGTGATCATTACGGATAACAGTATTTTTTTTCGAACATGTTTCCCAACAAATAGCTATAGATGCGCTTCGATTTTTTAAAAATTATTCCAATTCACTTAGACACTGATTAATGAGCCAGTCTGAAATTGTTTAACAAAATTTGAATTTTGATGAGATAGTGACTTTTGGATTGTATTAGGATGCCTCAAAAATAGAACCAGTTTGTTAATTGCCTGCATAATTTAGTAGCAATAATTCTGCTTGGCCTATGTTTCATAATGCGATTGTACTATCTTTTGCCAAAGATTTTTAGAAAACACCTTTCATTCCTGCTACATTTGATAATGGAAGTTTAATATTCGCACATTTTTGTACTTGAACCAAAATTTTCATATTCCAGTTGGACCAACTTAATATTATCTGAACAAAGAACATTTTCATCATCATTTGCTTTTTGGTATGTATACATACATTTATTTATTCTTGATTTATTTAAATAAAAATTTAAAATTTTCGAAAAATTAATAACATCGATAAAGTAGAATATTTGAATAATAAGTAAAGAAATCTATAAAATTTGTAATCAGTTTCATCCAGTTTACATTTAAATCATCTAAACTTCTAAATTATCGAATATTTTATAGTACAATGTTACAATCATAATCAAAATGTTATCATTAAAAGATTTTAAAAGAATTTTCTTTTCTCTTAATACCCTTAGTAAAGGAGTAGTTAGAAATAATGAGTTAGGTAGAAGAATGTGATTAATATTAAGTTTGAGTCTAAGTTCTCTGCCAGCTTGTTATATAACAAACTGGAATTATTGCAGTCGTAGAAAAATAATACTGAAAAAGTTAACGACCAATAATCAACTATAATTTGAGCTTATTGCTCGTGACATAACTGTGTTCATGAATTCGAAACTGAATAATCTCATCCGAAGAAGATTTTTAACATTTATCATTTTAATGCATAAACTACTAGCAGTAACAGCAATATGATATGATGATCATTGCACGCGACTGCTTGGTGATAATTATTATAATATGCCATTCTTCTCCTTATCGTGGTGAACAATAACATCGCACTCTAACAGTTTACTTCTCCCACTTTTGATAGCAACATATTGATTACAGCATGCAACATATGCATAATATAATACCAACTCAGAATTTCTACCGTCGAAAATTACCATCATCTTGTATTAATTTCGCTTCAGCTGAAGGCAAAAAACTTTTCATCGAAAGTTTCATTAAAGGTTTTAATTTTACTATTTATGCATCTAATCGTAAGCAGAAAATGATTTTGAAAGTAAAAAAAACGATAGCTGATTTAAAATTTGTGAAAAAAATGTTTGATTTTTTATGATTAAAAAAAAGTTGAGATTGTTTTTATTAGCCTAATATTTAAATGAAACTCCTGTGTTTTTAAAAATATGTGTTGTATTCATAACTTCAACGGTTAATTGTATTCCATTAATTAATTAATCACATAGAAGTTGCAGTCATTTCAATAGAATGAATTTACTGTTCATATTTATACATCCTAATTTAATAATATTCAATTTTCCTCTCTTTCTCTCCTCCCTTTCCCTTTCCTCAATAATCCTTATTACAATGTCAAAATCTGATGTGTTTTAGGGCACGCAAATATTTACTTTCGGTTAGCGTCACATTTCTTGACCCAGGATGAACCATCTTACTGTGGTCTTTCTACTTTGGGCAAGTATTTTCTGTTTTTTTTCTAAATTTAATTGCCAAATTTACTAATATTACTTTAATATCGGTGAAAATTTGTAAGTAATTATCAGTAAATAATCTTATACATTTCAGTAAATTAACAAGTATCACTTAGTCTGAAAAAATTGGATTGAAATTTTTATAAATGATTATTTACTTTTATAGTTCGTAATGTTTTGTAAAAAGGAATTTTTTTTTTTTGAAATGTATAAGATTATTTACTGATAAAAAAAAAGAAAAGCTTCGCGCTTGTTTTATATTACAAAACTAAAATATGATTGTGTATTTTTTAGTAATGGTACTAAACGCACTGGAAGTTGATCCAGGTCGAGTATGGAAGTCACCATGGCGTTTCTATCATGAAAGTATGCTTGACTGTTGTGTACCACTTGATGAAATCAAAAAAACCGGAATAACATTATCTCAATTCGCTTGTTTAGCGGAATGCAATAAACTTTACATCGAATTGAATTATGCAGAATCGAAATCAGGTTTTTTTTTTCATTTTCAGATGGGAAAATCTACGGAAAAATTTATCGATTGGAGAAGGATGCTATTTCAATGTTAATATTGTTACCATTAAATGGAATTGAAATGTTAAAGTTAACTTCGACATTAATGTTTGAAGAAACTTAGCCGTCGTTCGTAATTTTATATTAAATTTAAAAACAGTTCTTTAAACTATTGTATCCAGAATTCTTGAGTGTCTTCCGGGAAAATGTAAAACGATGTATGGCAACTGATGATACGGTTCTTGTGGTCAGCTATAATCGTCAAGTACTGGGTCAGACTGGTGAAGGTATTGTATTATCTATCTTTTTTTTATGAGTTAATATTTATTTGTAATTTTTATATAACCGCTATTTCTTTATTTGAGGGCATTTTTCACCATTAGCTTCTTATCATGAAGGAAGTGATCAAGTTCTTATAATGGATGTTGCTCGATTCAAATATCCACCGCATTGGGTACCACTAACCATTTTGAGAGATGCAATGCTTAGTATTGATACTACTACCGATAAACCACGAGGTATTTATTTTTTTGACTGCTTTGCTGATTAAATCTTTCTATTTTCATAGAAGTTTCTAGAAGTTTATTTTCGATGATCTAAAACTTTCTGTTTACTCTTAAGTATTTAAATGAGTGACGAGCTGAAAAGTTTTGAAAATTTTCGAAGATAAGTTAAGATAAATTTACTTAAATAATGATTGTATACATCTGCTTCAGGTTATCTAATATTAAAATTGCAATCTCACATACAGTCATTATTTCGCTTACAAAGTGATATCAGTCCTTACAAAACAATGGTTAGAATTTATGTTTTTTTCTTACCTCTCTATTTCTTAATCAACTAAATATGCTGCTATAAGTCAATGTCTATTTATAAATTGATGTATTATTAAAATAAAATACATATTACAAAATTTTTTTTGTTAGCATAGATAAAATTTAGCTTAGTATAACGACGATATATTTTCAGCTATTTTAATCTTCTATTATGAAATATTATTTGAATATGATAAAGTTAATAAAGAGAAGAGAAAATAACACTACATTGTACCAAACATACGATAAGAAAAGTGAATTAGATGTGAGTTAGTAAGAACTTTTCTTTTTTCTGAGAATTTTCGCTTTTTTAAATTCTTTTCTGAGAATAAAAGTGACATTTCATCTCACATTTATGGCTATAAAAAACAAAAATTTTTCCAGTCTCATTTTTGCGAAAAATTTGCGAAAACAAAAACTACCTGGGAAATAAGTCAGTATAGCTTTTTGAATTTGAAACTGTGATTGATAAAAATAATCATTTCAACTGATTCTTCCAGTTATGTAACTATCCCAGCTATAATTATTGCTATTATTACCATATATTTTGTTTGCATTATTTTTGCTATCATTGTTATATTTATTATATCATTATTTACTATGACATATTTATCATTTTATTAAATGCTATATTATAAATCAATACCCGTAAATCAGCATGATATTCCGAATTTCCATTTTAAATATATGAAAAACTTGATTTCTCGTTCCTCTTTATCATTGCCATTAAATAATTTCATAATTAATCCAAATCCTAATATTAATTACAGTTTGCACCACGATTAAAAGAATGGGAACAATTTCTTGCGGAAAATGCATTGAATAATGAAGAATTAGAATTCAAAACTGCTTGCGCAGTATTCAAGGCTATTTTCATGGGTTACATTGTATTCTATGACTTCTCTGAGGTATATTTGCTGTTAACACTTGTTTTTTTGAACGATATATATATCAAATATATATATATATATATAATGACATATATATGTATATCATTATTTATATATATAAAAATATATATATATATATGTATATGTATATCATTATTTCAAATTTCCTGTTATGTATTTAATCCGTACAAAGCAAAAAAATAAAGAAATCAAAGCAAAAAAACTACTTTCAGTCTTGGAAAGTTTTTGAATCCATATGTCTGATTTAAGCAATATATTTAATAAAAAGTTTGAAATGATTCGCGATATTTCAGATTCACCAGAACCAGCAAGAAAAAGGCAAATGTAATAACAATTGTTCTAACGTGCAATCAATCAAGCAGACGAATGCGTGTGAACATATCTGTCGTAAAATTCGAGCTTTGGATACGGCTTCATATTTTAGATCTACTAGTCTTTGTATATTATTGTTAGCTTGGCCATTACAGGTTAATAAATACTATATTAGTGCTTCTTTATTATTATTATTATTATTATTATTATTATTATTATTATTATTATTAGCTATTATTTATTTATCATTCGTTTAATCTGAAACTTTAGTATCAAATTTATTCAGTTTCAAATTTACTAAGAAATTTTTAATCTCAGCATCATAAAATTTTTTCTTTTCATGATAATAAATCATAATTTATTTGCAGGAAACATCAGAACGTGTACGAATACTAAAAATTCGTTTAGAAAATGACCTGAGCAAATTGGACGAAAAATCATTAGAAAAAATCATGATAATTCGTCGACAAATTCAACAGATATCAAATGCTTGCAAAAATGATATGGTATCTGTAATGGAATCTTAAGGGGCTATTGCTATCACTATTTATCACTGATTGCTATTTTTTTAAGTTTCATAGATGAACTAGAGAGAAATATTTAATATTTTGTATGAGATAAAAAAAAAGAAAAAAAAATATTTTTCCTTGTGATTCAATCAGTTGATGACTTTGAGCAGGATATTATTACTGTCAAATTCATAAACTTAGTAGTGATAAATATTTAAGATGGTAATTTTTGGTAAGATGTGCGAGAGAATAACATTATTAATTGTAATATGGGTTATGACCAATATGCAAATAATTTATGAATGTTTTTATTACATGAATCAAATTTGTATTAAAGTTGTTTTTTTTCTCGGCATTTTTAAAAATAATTCTTTGGTTGCGTAAAAATGAGAATAAAAACCATACAAATGATCAGTTAATTCTTAGATCATAAAAATAATTTTTCATGAAGCGTTTAATATGTAACATTTCAAATAATACCATAATTTGAGTGAAACTCTTTATTTTTATTGTTTCTATAGTATCTGAACGGTTAAGAACAAAAGGGAAAGCATTTAACGAGATATTTCAATGAAATGTGAGAATAAATTAGCAGCGAGCAAAATAAGATTATCAAATACGTATTAGACCAAAAGAACAAACCCAAATTTTATTATTGATGGAAAAAACAAAAATTTTTTTTTAATATGAATTAAAATATTTTATGTTATTACACATTCTAATAAATAATTCTGAATGTGTAAAATTGAATTATATTAATGACAATAAAAATAATATTGATAACATATATAATAATTTTATATATTTTCTCAAGTTTTATGTTACTCTCCAAATTTTCCACAATATTTTTAACCAATAATGGAATTGAAATAATTGATTTTTAATAGCAAAAAGTCGTTGATTATATGCAATTATCGATAAAATAAATAATAAAATTATTGTTTCATATTCTTTTTATCATTTCTTGTCTTCTGTTGCAAATAAAATAGATCACAAAATTAATTGTAATATTAAGGTAAACTAAGACGTAATAAAAAAATCTCCATTGATTTGTATTTATAGATAAAACTGTATAAATTAGAAGGAAAATAAATAGAATCCTTGGGATAAAGCAGTCCTATTATAGCAATTGTATGCGATGACTGAGATTTATAAGCTTAATTTTCAATTTTACAATTTTTTTTTTGCAATTCAAAATTAAAACCAACCGATCTCCAAATATTCATTTCGCACATAATATTCAATTCTTCTGGTGTGTCTTCCTGTCGCGTAATCAGGTGACGATTTCTGTCAAAAAATATTGTAGCGACGTGAAAGTTTTCATAGAGACCGAGTGAGAATGACAAAAGAACGCATTTCATAAAATATGTTTGTAGTTTGCTCATTTTAATGAGTTGTCATAGGTCTTCGTTGTTTGGCTGGTTGACATCAGGTTGATAGCCGAAAGCATAATATTGACTGCGGTTAGACTTCGAAATTCTTTTTCCGGCAATAAGTGAAATGATATTCAGAGAGAAAAATGATATAAACAGATGATATTTATAGGAATCGATGATATAAATAGAAGATATCTAGCTCATTGATCTGACAATTATAGAAATTGATCGAATTAATTAACAGTTTAATAGGTGATGCACTCTGTTTCTTGTCGATTGAGGGATAAAAAGGATAATGCGAAACAGAGGACAAGGAAAGATGTTAACAGATAAGCTTCATATTTTAAAGTCATCGAATTTCAGTAAAAGCAGTATGACGGCTGAAATGCGAGATATGATCAATCAACTGATGGGTACAAATCGAGCAGTAGAGGAGGGCCGACGTCTTGTACCCTACAATCATCATACTGTATGTCGAGCGTTCCTTCTTGGTTGCTGCCCACATGAAATTCTGGCCGATACTCGTCTAGAGTCACTCGTCGCATGCAATAAGGTTTACTTCTAACATATCATTTTCTTACCATGATGTATTAATATAGTTATCTGTATGTATATCCAAAGCTTTCTGCGTAGAATACAAATTGATAGAGTGCTATTTATTTTATAAAGTTTTTCTTCTGTGACTTAATTTTGACTTTTAAGCATATTTCTTTAATTTGCACCTGTATTGGATTATGGTCAGTTATATAAAAAATCTAAATAAGTTGACTCTTCGAACAAATAATAGAACAAATATTCGAAATTTTTTTTTTTTTTGTTAATTTCAGGTTCACGAAGCGCTCACAAAGCCGATTATGAGAATGCTCAGAAGCAAAGAGATCATTTTTACGATATTGATGTATGTTGCAGTCATTTTTATGTTTAATGTTGCAAGTGGCATATTTTCAGCCCATTTTGTTTACTACCATTTCCGGGCGACATGCTAAGAAGTGTTAAATGAGTGGTGCTGAGACGTCTGCGTAATAATATATCCCTTTTAGAAAAGATATCTTTATGAGAATATTTCTGCTTGTTTTTTTTTCTAACAGTTTTGAGATTCTTAGCCATAGGATATTTTGAACTTTTCAAACATAAGTTGGTAATGCTAAGAGTGGATGACGCAAGCAGTTTTCATTGAGCACTTTTTTCGTATTTTCGGAAGGTGTCCAAAATGTATAACAGCGAATATCCACCAAACAGTAGTATTGGGCGTTAAACTATTATCGGAAAAAGTTGTTTAGTTTTCTTACTTTAGGTATTGTTGTTGTTTTATGCATGTGAAAGGGAGAGTGCCCTTCGTGCAAATAACGAGAAACTCTTTCAATCATCGTTCGAAAAACATAATGGGAATTCGTATGTCCACGTTGTTGAAATTTCTTTAGACTGTGAAAAAAAAAAAAAAAGATTTGGAGAAAAATGAGCTTTTTACTTCTTTCTGGCAGCATCTATGTCTCATTTTGAAGCGTCACTTTAAATCTCGAATTTTGGATAGTTAAATGAAAAACCATGGAGCAAAAAAATAGGCGTTAACGAATTGTGGGTGCAGTAGAAATTTTCGCCGGTAATGAAATTTTGCAGCTGATTGGATTTGTCTGCAGCGCGTGTCTCCATCTTGGTTCAGCTCTTCTACTGATTGTCTGTTTTTGCCTTTTTTTTGCTCATTATGCTTTTTCCTATTCTTTTTTGTTGTTCATTTATGTTTGCATCTTGGAATTGTTCATTTAATTCGTTGAAGTTTATTATGCCTCGCAACTTTTTAAAGGTCATTAGAAAAGAATTGGAAATTGCAGGGTTTTGAAAGATTGGAAGAGGCAATCCGTATTGTTGATAAAGAAATTGAACGGACAAAAGAAAAATTGAAGAAGGATTGCGAAAATGAAATCGATCAAGCAGAAATCCTAAAGGTTTTTTTTTTTGAAATTTGCAAGGATTTTCAAAAATTTAGGGTTTTAATGTATGAAGTTTCTATTATAGACACAGATGATTGGGGAATTGGGTGAGAAGATTGGAACAACAATTGTAAAAATGGAAGCATTGGGAAATGAGGGTAAAGTAGAAGAAGCGATGGAACTATCGAAAACTATCGAAGAATATAAACGGAAGAAACGAGATCTTGAAGTAAAATTCATTTATGTTTATTGTTTGCAGTTTTTTTTCTCTTCTTTATGAATTAGAACTTATGAATTAGAAATATTCTTATGAATTTATAAAAGAAATATTCTTAGAACTTATGAATTTATAACTTATGAATTAGAAATATTCAGATTATTTTATATTTTTTATCAAATATATTGTTCTTGTTTCATGCATTGTAGAAGCTTTGTAATTAAATAATGCAGGACATTTTCTCTAGCTCTGAATTGCTAATAAAGCGTTCCCATTGATGGCAGGTTAATATGGGGTTATTTTAAATGTAAATGATACATAATTTCAAATGGTCTATTATCTTTTCTAATATATTCCGTTTTAAGAATGATGTACGAACGGTATTGAACACACCACAAGTGAGGCTTCGTGTATGTGACATGTGTGGAGCACAACTTAGTCTGATGGAACATGAAACGCGCTTAGCTGATCACTATGGTGGTAAAATGCACTGTGGCATGGAAAATATTCGGGAACAATACATCGAAATGAAGGTTCGTATTTTCTATTTTTAATTAAATTTCTTGAGATTTTTAGACCATGATGTTACATTATTATGAATTGATGACGACAGATGCGAAATATAAGTTCTTGTATTATTAGCAACTTTATTGTTATTCTTTCTAAGACAAAATATATGATAGGCTCATATTTTCGTAATACCAACTTGCAAAATTAATTAATAATATTTGTAGAAAACAGTTGAGGAAAGACGTGCTGAGTGGAAGAAGATTCGACTCGGTCTGGGAAGTCCACGAGATGACAGAAGGTAGGTTTTCTTTTCTCGTTGTATTTTCATAAATATTGATTATAAAAAATAAGAAAATATTACTGTTCGTGGTAGCATTGCACTCTTTCAGTGATCGGGATAGAAAGGATCGCGATTACCGCGGTCGGGAACATGATTATGATTCTCGCGACCGAGAAAGAGGTCGTGATCGCGATCGTGATCGTAATGGAGATCGTTTACGTGACAAGGACCGTGACCGAAAACGCAGGTTTAGTTTTTCTACTGCCTTGAAAACGATGCATATAATAGGAAATGAAATTATATGAATAAAAAGATGATCGAGTGTCTTGGTAAGTTAAATTTTTGGAAGGAATCTAATGCAACTAGTATAAATTCCTCGTTCGAATCAAATCTTGCAGTCGTTCGTCGCGACGTCGGTCTCGTTCCCCCCGCTTTCCCGTGATCGAGATCGAGATTCAAGACGAAGCGACCGTGAAAGGTATTACTACAAGCCTTTAGCAAAATATATTTGTTTGATTTTTTGGTTTCGGTTATGTTATTAGAACCATACTTGGTAAGAATCTTTCTGTTGTTTGTAAAATGAGATATGTTTTTCTGTTTTAGAAAAAAATCTTTTTCATCATGGGTGAAGTAATTAGAACCATACTTTATAAAAATCGGACTGACCGACCTTTAAATGTTTATGATTCTTAAAAGATTGCAATGTTACCTAAGTACTTATTCTTACTGGTTTCCATACCCAGTAAGAATACGCTGTTTTGATTATATGAAGTATTGTAACAATTGTAACGACTGCATCCGAAGTTTAGAACGCATCAAGTGTTTAAAGTTCAACTTTTGATTGATTTTTATGTATGTAGGTTAAAAAATTAATGCGCTATACTCCAAAAGCATGAAAGAATAAATTTCAGACGCCGGAGCCGTGACCGCCGATAAAATATTATATTAAATGATTATTGAATCCATCCAGTTCGTTCATGTATCTATTTTGCGATTCTTGTTTTGCTAACTTTTTTTTTGCGAATTAATTTGCACTATCAATTTGTATGTGGCGTGTTTTTACATAAATTTTGTATTATATCCAAGCTTATGCATTAAATATAACACAAACATTAAATAAAATACAAATTTAACGACATCCTAGTCTTGTCACGACAAACCATTTGTTTTTGTGCTGCAAACCAGCTTGCTCCATTTCTGAAATGAAACAATAATGTTGACCTGCATTTTTCAACTTTCGAGACCTTTAATTAAAAATTCTAATAATAGTAGCGGAAAATAGAAAACATTTGCATGTATCATCAGGAATCAAGTGAATTATAGACAACAAAAATTCAAAATGTATTTAGTGCTTATAATGATGAGGGAGTTCTGCTAATTTGAAGCAAAATTTTTTTGAATAAAACGCATTGGGAAAGACTGCAATTTACTTGTAAGCCTTTCATTCTTGGTTCTTTTCTGGAGTAATTGAGCTCGGAAGTTCAAAGGTGGCTGTGGTGGCGTTACTGACAGTGAAACAACTTTGAAGGTTGAAGTTCTAAAAATCATGTGAAGGTAAGTGCAACTGAGTTTGTCTTAACAACTTTATAATGTCAACGGGACTGTATGTCCAAGAAGCGCGTTTCAAATCTGAATTATACATTCTATAAAGTATGCCTTACTTGGTTTCTGATTTATATATGCCCTCATTGAGTTTGATCACTTTGTATTTCTTCCGCCGTTTTGTCTTCATTTTTTTAGTCTGAAAATTTTTTCCTTCCTATCCAGAGAAATCTAATGAAAACTTTATGAGCGCCCCGAGATACTTCTATTTCCTGGTTTTGACAATTTTTCTTTTTTAAGAAGAAAAAACAGATCAAAAAATGACAAACGAGACATACATATACCTTTAAATTTGAAATGTTTCCTTTTACAGACATTTCGTATCCCACCTTTGACGAAGCCTCCATTGGACCAACATCTTCACTATTGTCTCTTACAAGTTCAATAACATCCGATAATCCTGAGAAATTAATTTCAGGAAGTCATAACTGAACGGAAAGAACGTATAAGGAAAGGATATTAAGCACCGCAATATCTATATAGGAATAAAATAGCACAAACCAAACCTTTTTGTTTCCTCGCAGTTTCCATTAAGCTTTTTCTATCTCTTGTTTTCATTTCTTCTTACTTTTTTGAAATTTTTCTGCCTTAGTTAACTCGTTTTCCAAAAGGATTAACTCCTCTTTCTTCTGCAATTCACTGATAGATACTATGAGAGAATAAAGAAGGATTTCTGTATGAATGCAAGACAAATAAAAACAATAAATAAATATAGATTGGATAGCTTCTGATGACATAACTAATATTTACTATATTTTTAAACTCAAATATAGTTTAAATAATTTTAAAGTAATTTGAAGTTTTTTGATAATCATAATCATCGAGTGAATTAAAAGCTGAGCTTCTGCTTCTATCGGTTATTTTTATTTAGTAATAATCGTCGCATAACTTGTATTACTTCGACTTTGAAATGCAGAGTACCTGCTTTACGAATTCTTCCAAACGATCGATGTTTCGAAACAATCTTTCAAGTTGTTCAATTTGCTCGTTAATCGCTACTACACTATCACTAACGGCTTTTATGTCTGTTCTCACTAATACACCCAATGTTTGCAATTCTTCAGCAGCAATAACACACTCTTCAACACAAGCTATCGTCTCTTTATCACTAGCAATCTGAAAAATCAATAGTTCACTGCTTCATATGTGAATTGAAAGAATTTAACAAATTAAGATGCTAAACAGTACATAAAGGAATGGACCTTTAATGAAACAGCTGAAAGGCAATTAGTAATATTGTTTGACAAAGCAGAAAGTTCGTTCTTAACAATTTCCTCTGGGTGGTTCAGTACTGCCTGTTTCCAACATGCATAAGCTAAACGAATCAGTTGAAAAATTCTTTTTTCTCATGTATAAAAAATGAATGAAACGACGCGTAGTTTCACATATTTAATGTGTATAACATAAATCCTAGAATTCTACATGTTACTTACTTTCTTAGATTTATCGGTTGCTACATTCTTCCTTTTTTGGATGAGAGAGATATCAAACTGAGCAAAAAACTGCTTCAAGTATTACAAATGAAAAAACTTTTATTTTATTCTTAAAACGAGAAAATAATAAAAATACATATTGATATGGAAATAAAAACTGATAAAAACTGCCCACAAAAACATACAGTAAAATATAATTTTTTTTTTAACTCAAGGCTAATTAGTACAAGTAATGAATGAACAAATCTACAAATGAGACTCAGTTAAAGAATCATCGAATAAAAAAAAAATCTTTCAAAAATCACTTAATTTTCCCCCCAAATGAAAATAATAACATGGGATTCAATCTAAACAAACATATCCATAACAAAACCTTTGTTTCTTTTCAGCGCCGAAACGAGAGAAATATAAATGAGGCTTTTAAATAATTATGATATAGCTACGTATCTAATAAGAGATAATTTTTATGCCTCAGTTTTCTCTTTAATTATCATTTAAGAGGTCCATAATCTGATAATGAAATATTTCCAACTCTTGACCGTATTCGATAATCTGACGTCCGTAAATCAGTTTTAATTGCTTCACCATCAGCTGAGAATAGCAACTGGAATCTAACATCAGTATATTTCATTGAAACATTTAACCATTTTGAAATCATGATGATAACTAATGTTTGTCACTAGATCGCAATTTTTTTTTCAGATATTTTGTTCCTTAGATTTCTTCATCATAAAAGAAAAAATGCTTAATAAATAAACA
The DNA here is from genome assembly GCA_008729115.1 of Dirofilaria repens. Lineage (NCBI taxonomy): Eukaryota > Metazoa > Nematoda > Chromadorea > Rhabditida > Onchocercidae > Dirofilaria > Dirofilaria repens. The sequence continues at coordinate 1,457,460 of SNRZ01000012.1, read as the reverse complement.
ACAACTACTATCTAAAACGATTTTTTGATTTCAATAATGAGAATTCACACCATATTTGAATCAGACTTTGTAGTAATATATTTAGATTCTTTTTATACTCTCAGTTATCATTCTCATCATCGAAAATTTCCCTACGACATTAATTATTTGAATAAAACACGACAAAATAAATATATTTAAAGAATTTACCTCTCTCAGTTCTAGATATTTCAATCCACTGCTGATATGAGCATAGTTTCGCAGCACTACATATCATAAAATGTTCCAGTCCTTTGATTATTATTAAACATGAAATTAAACTAACCAAATACCACGCAAATGCACTCCAGGAAAGAGTACAGAACTGCTGAACATCGCCGCCACAAAGTCTTAAGGACTAAAAAAAGAATAACACTAAATACATCAAATTCAAGAACTCACTTATTTAAAGAATCCCTTCAAAAATCAAGGGAAAAAGTAATGTAAGCAAATATCCGAGTCTAATGTGTAATTCGGATTTTGTAACACACTTAGCAGTCAATCTGCTTATTTTCTGTTACATTTGCTTATATTGGTTAAATAAATTTACCAAAGGAATTTAATTAAATAATTAAATAATTGCAGATTATATATTTTTTCCTAATGTAAGTTTTTAAATAATTTTTTTATGATCAATTTTCCTTTAATTTATCGAAAAGAGAAAGCAAAGAAAACTTACATCTCTGGAAATTTGCTGAGTAAAAGGTTGAAAGAGTGAAAAATCAAGGCATTCTGAATCACTGTGAATGATATCGATGAACATAGAAAGGTAAATGTATAATAAACGAAACAAAGAACAATTACAATTGCCAAAAACAAATAAACCAGCACATATTTAACAAATATGCAGTTATCAGTGAAAATACATTTGCCAATTTTCCTCCCATACGACCACGCATTCCTCTGAAATAGTTATCAAAATTATTGAGAAAAATTCTCCAGTAAAATAACTTCGCATGCTTTCTAATGATATACAATGACTTCATGTTAAGCATAACTGTAGGACATATCTCTTGAAAGAAGTTTAGAATGTCAGCTAATAGAATAATTTGACTAATTCGCTAACTCATTTAACAAGCTTCAATAATATGAGGTATCTATCTGCTCATTCAACTAAAGACTGTTGATTAACTAAATACTATTTGATTAACTTGCTGTTAAATGTGAGTTAGTATAATAGGAGAATTAATAAACATAGTCCTTGCCGTGCAATAACAATATTTAACTATATCAATTCGAGGTCGTTAACAATTCCTTGATTCATATTTAGCAAAATATCCAAGCAGAAAATCCATATAATTGGAAAAAAAATAAAATACTTGTCTATTCACCAACATCAAAACCTTGTCTATTTAGCAATCTTTCAAAATACGGAATTTTATTTCCTTAAAAACTAAAGTGTAAGGTTAATTTATGAAAGAGAATATATATTTCTCATAAGGGGTATTGATTTTATATTTATTCCTTCATAAAATCAAGCGATAAAATGTTCAATAAATATTTTAATAATGTGCAATGCATTCTATGAAAAGGAAAAGAAAGACACAAAAAGTGCGTGACATATATACCTATAAAGCTCTTTTCTCGTAGAACCCGTACTCATAGCAGCAATAATTAGTAATATAAGAATTGCTACTGTCATCAACATCGCGACACAAACAAATAATACTTGCATCTGCAAACAAAAAAACAAACATTCGAATTTCAATACATATTTGCAATTGACTATTTCTATTAACAATAGTCTATAAAAGACAATATATAGAGAAAAAATGATATAAGCACAGCAAATTTCATTTTACAACCATATTCAAATTCCAGGAAATATCTTAGATTACTTTTAAAACTGATATCGAAAATATAGGAGGAAAAGTTTATTTATATATCAATTAAATGCTGCATTCTTCTGAATATTAAACAGCACGGAAAACTAAAAAGTTGAGGTATAAAATCGGTACTTTAAAAACAAATTTTCCTTTCTGACATTAATTAATACAGTTGATGATCAAAATTATTACTCTAGCAAACCATGGTAAGTTCTCCATATTCAATATTCGACGAGCTTGTTCCATGGATGCGTTGAATGCCCACGTCATAACGAGAGTAAAAAGGATTACACCAACACCACACATAGATGTTGCAATGACAGAAGCATATGGTACTCGAGAAAGGCATTCATCTCCAACATCACAATCCGTTTGTTTCTCATCATAGTGTCGCCATGTTGGGCGAAAGCCCATCTTACCGTTCAATTAATATAACAATTGCAGTATATATTAAACTGTTCTAAACTGAAATTGACAGTTTTAATCTACAACAAAAAAAAATAAATAAATAAATATTACCATCCTTGCTTCAAATATGTTATTGTGAGTAAATTTTTTTTCGAACTGATATTTTTCCAAATTAATTATACATAAAAAAGTATGAAATAATAAGGAAGTAATTCTTAATTTATTTATTCTCACCACATAATAAACGAATTGAATTGCGTGCTTCCAAACACTGGATATTTAAATTTATATTTAAGCTTCTCCGAAAATTTCACAAACTTTTCCTGAATTATTTCCCTTTTATCTTGTCAATAATATGTTCTCAGAAATTTCTCTAATTCTTTAACTATCACTTGACAAACTGAAAATGAGAAAAACGGTAGAGAGATCAATAAAAAAGGAAATTCGCTGTGATAGATCAATGTTTCGAAACATGTTTATTTCAGATCTATCGTAACATATAATTCGGAATACATATTTTTTGTCTTATAGTAGATCTCTCACGCTTCTTATCAATCTCCCAGTTACTTCATTGAAGATATTTTTCTTTCATTCTAAATTTATCACCGCATTATATCTTGTACTCCTTTTCAACATTTTTCATGCCCTTATTTTTATTGATATGATCTTTATCTCTAAATCTTTCTGAAATTTTCGTACTATTTCCGGAAAACTTAACAAAACCAATTCTAATCCCAGTCCTCCCTCGGAAACATGATCAACAATACACCAAGTTAATACAACGGGTTTTTCATATAGAAAAGCTATTTAACACGGTCCTTCAATGCAATATCTTTGAAACATTTTTTAAGTGCAGAATTTAATAAATAATGTAGTGAATAGAGGGATTTAAACGCTAGTTTAGCTTGAAAATCTATTTGTTTGCCTAAATTTCAAATAATGTAAGCATATTTTAATAGATTGTGGAAGAATTAAAATAAAAAGGCAGCATTCGAAACGAAGCAAGAAATCCATGTGTTACTTATCAAAAATAATTATAAACATTATCATCAAATTTCACAAAAATCAATTTCAACTTCTTTTAATATAAATAGTGCTAAATTTATGGCTGATATTTGTCCAAAATATATGAGGAAAATAATCCTGGTAATTTTTCTTTCTCTTTTAACTAGTCAACATACATTAAATTAGACAAATATACAAAATGAATAACCAATTACTGCAATTATTTCATTTATTCACTTTTATTCCCATTCTTTATGCAAAAGAAATTTAAGGTTAATTTTTCAGTCGATATTTGACAATAATTATAGTTATCAATAAATGATATAAGTATGATGTTCAATTTTGAATAGATATTTAATAATCCAATATTATTCGAATCTTAAGTGTAAACACTAGCATCAAAAAATGATTTCTTAATAAAAGCTTAAATCATTTTAATAAGTATTTAATCAATTGATATCAAAACCTTTTTACAAAATAATTGCTTTTTATTAATTCTATAAGAAAGAAAAATATGTCAAAAATGACACAATTTGTCAATCATTTTGCATCGAACTTTTATCATAATCATTGCTTCATTTCAATTTAGCACAAACATTAGTAATACGCTGTTTTCATCATTTTCTTCTTCTGCTTTAAAACAAATATTGCCTTTCTAAAAGAATTTCTAAAAAATTTTTAAAAAAATTTCTAAAAATTTCTAAAAAACCCTAATTTCTAAAAAATCTTCGAATCTTTTTTTAAATTTTAGATTATACATATATGTCATATTTGATTGAAATACATGTGAAATTCATTTATGACATTTATTTACCCAATATATCTAAAAACAACAGATTTATTTAACTAATAATTTATAATTAACAATGTCACTCGTAAGTCGCATTTATTCATTTATTTAATTTTGTTTTGGTTTTATTATTCTCTTACTTGGTTTTAATAAATGAATTATGATTTTCAATGATTATTTCCTTAATAAATTTCAACTAATAAATTCGTTAGCAAAACTGAATTTGAATATTTATGATTTGGATATTTATAATTTAAAAATGTGAAAAGACGCAATAAAATTCTATGACATTTTGGACAACTGCATAGTAATATTGTTTTTGATATGATGAGAAAGAATTTCTTAACTTATGTCGATATATGTATTTACCTGCGTAGTAATAAAAATTCGTTTTGTTACTTCCGATTTATTTAACTTTAGCATTTTTGAAAAATTAATTATAAGGAATAATTAATTTTCTCGAAGTAGGTACGGTAAAAATTAAATACTAATGTCCTAGCAATTTTCTTAAATTAAAAATTCCATTTTCTCATTTTTCTTTAAAATTTTAATATTTAAAAATTTTCTTCTTTAATATATTTGTTATTTAGTAAATTCTTTTTATTATGTTCTCTTTTCATCTTCGTCTCCTCTTGTTTGTAGAAATTAATTATTTTTTTCTAGAATTAAAATGATACTAAATACGCACTAGAAGTAAAAGATTAATTTAATTTAATTTATTATTATTTGCTTTTCGGTTAGTTAATTTTTGTTTTTATTTTTCGAAATATGAATTTATTTGGAAGCAATGATATAAGCAGTATAAAAAGTATTAGCAGTGAAATACATTTCTCATTAAATTGACGAGTGAAAACTATATATCTGTGAATATCTTTTTTCTTTTAAAACTTTTTTTTCCAATTTCTTTTTCCAATATTTTATTTATTTATTTCTTTACCTATTTATCACAATGAGAAAAATAAAATCGCAATATATATTGTTATTACGAATACTACAAATCATATTTGAAAAGAAAAGTGAAAAAAATAAATGAGTAACGAAAATATACTTTTTTTTGAAAGACTAACAGCTTATATTACATTATCACTAATAATTAACAATTAAAATTGAAAACATTAGTTGCCGTAATTAATTTTTTCTTAATATATTTAAAATAAAAAATATATAAATATTGGAAAGCTGACGTAGAATATCTTACAAGAATTTCAGTAAGAAAGAAATTGTTTATTCCACGAATATTATAAATTTAAAATAAATAGCTTTCTTATCATTACAATATATGTATCGCCATTTATCGACTTATTAAGAATTGTTATTTATACCATGAGATAATGCTGTGAAAATCCGTAGTTATCTGTTAATATTAAATTAAAAATTATAAATTTTCAAATCTTCAGTATCAATTTCTTCAAATTTCAAACATTAATCCCATTATGATAATGAATTTCTTGAAATTTCAAACATTAATCCCATTATGATAACACTATATTATTGAAATCTTAATAGTAATTATCTATTGATATTGAATCAAAACTCTGATCTTCAAATTTTGGTGATTAATCCCATTATTATAATATGAATGTTTCTTACTTTTGGTGCTGTTAAAATATTCCTTTGATTAGATTCGTTAGGAAATTCATTTAATCTTCTTTTCAAATAGAAATATTTTAACTTCTCATAAGAATGAAAATATAAGTGCTAATCATCAATGCATCAAATATAGCAAATTTGACATTTTTATTTGATAATGGCATTTGAAAATATTATTGAATTATTTATTATAAATTAGTAATAAATATTTTTCCAATACATATATATATATATTTGTTTATTTGTTTATTTATTTATTTATTTATTTACTTATTTATTTATTTATTTATTTATATGTGAACATACTTACAACGATGAGGGGGAGAATTAATTCTAATCAAAATTAATTAAATTTTTGCATCATTCAACTGCAGCAAATACTTTTAATGATATAAGCTTAAACTAATTATAGTGTTTAAGTTACCATTTATATAATTCATCATCGATACAATATTTGATTTTTCTCTATTCTTGTGTTCTTTTTTAACTTTTTCTTTTCTTCTCACTAAAATAATGTTTGAATTATCTTTTCTCTTTTTTATCCGTTTAGTCTACTTTTTAATTTTTTCTTCTTTTTTCTTTTGTTTTATATGACGTTTTCACAGAACGATTATTTGTAATGTTTATACTTAATTTTGAAAAATATATTTACAATCAGTAATTTGAATCTAACGAATCTGTACTTTTCATCTTTACGTTGATTTCTGATGTATTTTTGATAATGATGAATGAATGTCATATCTCATATTACTTGCATGAAAATATAAAAAATGAAGGAAATGATAAATTAGAATTATCATTATTGATAATTATCTCAATAGTGATAATGGACAAACGATATAGCAGCTATCGTTATGGCATTATATTTGGAATGGATATATTTTTTTATGTTATGCTTTTCTTTTCTTTCCCACAAAATTTTCGCACATTTTTTTATTTAACAAAATTTCCTGCCTTTTATATTTTTATTGACTCACTTATCACTTCGGGCTATATTCAATATAACATATATTGATAGTCTTTTAGCGGTTCGTTAATTTTTGTTTTATCGTTCCTTATATCTTCTTTTTATTATATTTATCTAACATTTATCGCTATTTTTCATCACCTTACTTCTACCATTTTCTTATATTTTCATTTTTTTATCTCATTAAAATAGAAAGACGAATGAATCATTGAGATATCGTTTGGGTCTACTTTTTAATGCATCCTGTAAATGATTACATTTCAAATAGTTTCTTTTAACAACTTTTTTTTTTTATTAATAAGTTCCTTGCTGTCATTGTTGCTAAAAAAATTGGGAAAATTGATCTGAAAAAATTCATTCTTTTTTTTCCTTTTTGTCTTATTTACTGAAATTTATTTTTAATGATTAATGAAAGCATACTTGGTTTTTGTGAAAATTTTAAAATTAGCCGAATAAACAAAATAGTAAGATTTTGGTAATTGTTTAAAACTAATTTGAAAATCGAATTTTTACAATGAAACAAGCATTTTACAATAATCTGTTTATTAAGCGCCAAATAACCTGATTTTAATTCTTCCTTCCTACTCAGTGATTCATTCGCTTAATAAAACTTAAAAGTCTAAACTAATCATTTGCGCGAAGAAAAACAATCAGAAATTTACAATTATACAGTTTTGTGTATCGGAAAGAAAGAAAGAAAGAAAAGTATATTTCTTCTGAAACAAGCTATCACTAAATTTTCGAAAATTTAAATCTTGCAATTCAGTGAATATATTTTGTTCTAAAATTTCTAAAATTAATATGCTTATAAAAAATTGCATTATATGAGTGAAAAGAATATCGGCATAACAATCAGAAGCAGAAGATGAAAGAAAATCAAAATGAAGACATCATGATTTACAATGTATTAAAATTGATTGCAAAAACGAAGGAAAGAAAACTGAAAAAGAAATCGAAATGAAAATATGTCATTATTTAGAGCCTTCTGAGGTAGATATGAATAAATAAATAAGAAGGAAACATAAGTGAAACAATGGAAAATTGAAATTTGCTTACATTTAATCATTTGAAATTTTTAAAGAAATGATTATATTATAATTATTGTTAGGTTATATTGAAGGGTAAGCGATGAAGTTTTTTTGAAATACTTGATATAATGCTATAGAGAAAAAAAAAATTATTGAAAATGTCAGAAAGAGTTAACTGAAATAAAATTAAAAAGAATTCTTCGATATTAATAATATTTAGTTTATTATTACAAATTGTATTTCGTATCATTTCGATTCTTTCCTTTCCTCTTTTTGCTTTCTTTCATTAAACGTTTCCAACAATTTCAATCGTTTCATTTTGTTCAAATAAAGAGCGAAAACGCATCATTATTTCAGATGCCTGCCTATTAAAATCTTTTTTTTCTCCACTTCATGGTTATTCGATGAAATTTTAATAATATAAACAATCTTTCACTAAATTATATGAAACATTTTATATCTTAGTTTGCGTACATGTGAAAATCTTTTAAGAAATGAAAATTATACTTTTATGAGTTACTTATTTCTTCGAATTTTCTGCATTAATATTATAAATTGATGTTTCAAAACTTTGCAAATATTAACCTTTTCCATTTCATACATTTATCTGATGAAATATATATTCCTTCTTACTTGCTTTCACATTCAACTGTGACATGTCATAAATCATGAGATATTTATTTTAATCTTCCCTCACTTTTCTTTATCATTCTACTAATTCATATCAAAATATATATGAATAGAAGAACAGAAACAACATTCTCTACAAATATACTTCCATTCGTTTATTACATTATTTAAGGCTTATTAATTTTGACATAATTTTCACACATATAAAAATAGGGATGTTAAATTGTGAAATTTTTTTTTCTATTATTGACTTATTCAAAGTTTAAAATTTCAAGAAAAATGTATTTATTTATTTATAGCCTTTCGCTTTTTCTTATTTCTAATTCACGCAGTTCTATAATTATGATTATCGTTTTCCTTCTTCTTACTTCTATTTAAATTGGAACTTCAAGTTTTTAAATGGATAAATGATTGAATAAAAAAAGAACGTAAATTTGTTGCGTAACAATTTAATAAGCAATTGGTAGTTATAATGTCATTGTAAGAGTTTTATTTTAAAGAGTTGGAAGATTTATTTATTTTGATCTCGAGAATGGGAAGACTCATTCATAGATATAGATCTTTGATGATTTGCTGTTTTGTTTTCAGAATCACGGATAAGTTATTAATCTATTTTGAAAAGCAGAAGATTCATGTATCGATGTCGATTCTTTCGATCATTACTTTGTTGCTTAAAATCAAAAAAATTAGAACAATTCATGTAGAAGATATTAAAATTTTTTAATCTAAGGTTTCATATCTATTCATATATATTTTAAATATATAGAAGATTGTATTACAAATATTAAAATGAGGATTGAATTGTTCTTTTGATTTTGAATATACATATATCGTCTATTTTTGCTTTAAATTTCAGTGCTAAATACTATTAGTCAAGTTTGTTCGATTTATTCTTCTGCTATCATTGAATAAATGTAAGCAAGCAAAATATATAAAAGCTCATCTTTTTCAAATTATATCGATTAAACGATTAATTATCTATGGTATCTTAACGGACTGTTTTTTTAGTAATAATATGTTGTCATGTGTTATCAAGAAAATCATATCAATGAGAATTAGTTATTGATAATTCGTTAGATCAAGAATAATAAATTTTGTCGCTTAAAAAAATTTGTTAGTATCATATTTTGAATTAATTTAAAATAACGGAAGTGTTATATTTCACTACTAATTGATTTATCAGTTATTTTGTATCGATTATTTCATAAACCATATAATACATAGTTCATCCACATTATTTTAAAAAAATTTCCATTTAAATTATTTATGAGTATAGTTGATGTGAGCACATCATATAAATTATGTGATTTATAATAAAATGAAACGAAAGATATCAGTTTCCTTTCGAGAAATATTGCTTCATATGTTTTTGCTTTCTGCTCTCTTTCCTTTGAATTATCAAATGTATATATCTAATCATTCCGCACTTTTTATCTTAGATAAAGCAGCATCTCATCTCTTCTCATTTCTTCCCTTGGGTTTATATATGCATATATATATATCCTTTCCTAAAACTAAGCTAACTTTTTTTTATCAGATAGCCGTTTTTTAAAAAATTTTCGCGAAACATTTTTGTATTTCTTTTTTGCCTAGAAAAATGATAATAATATTTCTCACTGGATATTTATTTAGATTATGAAATCTTTGATAATGATAATACTTTATTGATAAAATTCATAGGGAGAAAAAGATACGATATAAAGCAGAAGGAGAAAGGAAATGAAGGTGATGGATAAATGATGACAATGGAAGAATTTACTTTTTGTAAATTACAAAATGTTTCACAAACATAACAGCAAATGTTAAGACACGAATGAAGGATAAATGAAATTTATCCACATGAATTCTATGTCATAGCAAAACTGTTATCAGTTAATATTTTAAACTGCTTCTTAGGTGAGTGTACCGAGCGAAATCGAATTTAAATAAATGTATGAGAACAAAATGTGATATGTATGAAGTAATTTTTTTTTTAGTATCTATTAATACATGTTTTCGTATCATTGATTTATTCGTTATATTGATCCAAAAACGGCAGAAAAAAAAGGCATAATTTCGAATCATGTAAACTATTGTAGAGCTTTAGAAAAAAAGGATAGCGAATTTATTAAAGGTTTTTATTAACTTTCATTTATTTATCCATTTTTATTCATTTGCTGCTTATCATAATTTGAGAGAATATTATTTAAAATTTATGAGTAATGAATGTTATGTATGCTTAATTTATTATACCGTACTCTTTAAATATAAGTAATCACTGTTATATGATCATTCGTCTAAATTTGAATTGAAAAGATTCAAAATAAGTGGAAATAGAGAAAAAAAAAAGCGATATAAAGGGTTTTCACTTTATACAGGACTGAAATTATATGATAAAATATGCTCAAATGGACCCTAAACCATTCTTATAATCATTATTCATAATCCAATTGATAAGAAGTAGATGTTGATAATGAATCATTTATACTTTTTAATTTTATTCTTGAACTTTTTTAATTTTAATTTTTTTAAATTTATATACTATAATTTATATACAACTCTTTAAAGATAACTAAGTACTGTTATAACATCATAAATTTTGAATTGAAAAAATTATCTTCAACTTCCTTGTTATGCGAAATCCAGTGTACTAGTGTACCTATATTTTTGTTGCAAGTCCAAAACTATATTGATATTATTGAATTATTGAATCCCAATTCAATGAGATTTCTAAGCAAATAGGACATATCCTTGATGTAATAAATTTATTCGAAATCGGGAAGCCTTGCTAAATTTCTTTTTGGTTTTTAGATAGTTTGAAGGGAAACGAAAAAGTACAACAACATTTCCGCATTTCATTTTCCGCTTTTTCTCAATCCCAGTTGACATCAGTTATATTCACTGCTAGCATATTTCTATTGCCTTTTATTTGAGAGACAAAAATTTTACGGTTTTTTTGTTGCGTGTCAGGAAAAAAACATGGTAAGTCCAGTATTCAATTTTATTCTTTCCATTTCTTCATCTTGGCTGATTTAAATTTGTAAATAATTAAATATTGTATTGAACATTAAAAAAATTGGCACAGCTTCGATAAATATTCAATTGTTCAAATTATCTAGTAACATATAAAAGGAAGAAATGAACTATTTTCCGAGAATAAAATCCAAATATTTAAGAACGAGAAAAATATTTCGAAAAGATATCAAAACGAATTTTTTTGCATTGTAAACGATTTTGTTTGAGGAAAACTATTTGTTGAAAAACAAATATTCCTAAAATATATGGACAAAATCGTGAAACGTTCAAATTTAATATTCCGAAATCTTATTTTTTATTATGGTAGATCAGCAGCAGCTAATTTTGATTATAAAATTTGAAGCGAAATAAATTTTTGTTAAAAATCTAATTAAGCAAAAAGTAAATAAATAACTAGTATGAAAATAAAAATTGCGTATTTCTTTCATTAAAAATGACCAGTCTTATGTTTTTTAACATTCATTTCTACCGATGAAAAACAAATATCATCATTGGTTTATATTTAACTTTGATTTTATCTTATATTTACTTCATTCTTCTTTTGTGTCACATAATTAGAGCAAAAATGAAGATTAATGCAATAGGCGAAATAGTAAAATTAACTTCATTTTTCTTCATTTTCATTTTCATTCATTTCGAATGATAAGATATTATTACGATTTCATTATTCTAAGTTTAAATAATTCCCATCAATTGATAAGTTGATGCTATCGTTTTGCTGAAATAATCCAATTTTAAGTTTAACTCATCAATTGAAATTGTTATTGCTTTTTGGCATCGCAAGTTCCTCTGCAAATTTTGATGAACCTTACTTTCTTTTAATACTTCGTAAAGTCGATCAAAATATCTTCGACAGCTGCTTGTATCAATTTTTTGGCCTCTTTTTGCTTTGTAAGAATAATTTTTTCTGCTGTTTTAATGTATTAATGACATGAACTAACTGATATATTTGCAAAAAGAATACGGTAAGATATTCGAGAATTTTTGTAATTATGCTACAATAGAAAGAAATTCCAAATTTTATAAATTGAAATATTTTCCCTAAAGATTATTTACCTTTCAAGGTTTATTATTATTATTGTTTTATCATAGAGGAAGAGAGAGAGAGAAAGGGATGAAAGGAAAGAGGGGGAGAGAAAAGGAAAAAAATAAGCATTTACGGGAAATTTCAACAATTTAAGCGGCAAGTAAACGAGGAATATGTCATATTTCGTAAATATATTGATGTGATTGCTGAAATTAATTTGTAAAACTTGTTGACATTGGTGTTGAGATAGTCCAAGTAGCTTGAATTGCTGATTGACAATTTGTTTATAACAAATATGCTGATATATGATTTTTATTTGAGATTTTCATCAATCTTTGAGATTTCTCAACAATTCCTTCTCCCTTTTTTTTGCAAACAATTTGTTGAACTGTACAGGTTAATAGATTTCATATTATTACACGACGAAATCGTTTAAAAAAATTATTTTATGAACTGAAATTGTTAGTTAGATATTTTGAATTATATCACAAATTGAATCTTTACTTAATCGGAAAAAAATTTGTTTGCGTAAATAGAAATTACAGCTATTGAATTGTGCATCCGACAATTGTGCCATTTCCGACTACTAGTATGTAAGATTTAAATCGATACTGTAGATAATTATTGAGCATCATAATCAAATTTCGAGATACTGAATACTGCGATATCTTGATTATTTACATAACATATTAATTAGGAATATGTTAATACATATAACAAATATTTGAGCTTATTTAAAAATATGATCTTATATCTTTGCTTAATAATTCCATAAAATTTTTAAAATATTAAAATTTTAAAGAATATTTCAAGAAAAAATATCTAGCTGCAAACATCTCTTAACTATATCATATTCAATGAAGGTATAAAATAAAGTTTCTTTATAATCACTTTTCTTTCTCAAAAAAAAAGAAATTTCTAAAATTAAATCTTCAAAAAACGTAGAATGTATCGAGTCAACTATTTATTAATAAATAATTTATAAATTAAAGACAAAAATAGAATGGATTATATTTAATATTTATTGTAAAATTTACCATTTGATCAAAAAAAGTAGCAAACCTAACTATCCACATTAAGCATATGATCTGGTCGTGATATCATTTCCATACTTATCTGATAAAGTAATGTAATAAAATATAAATTTCGATATAGCAACATCAGAGACCATTTGGAATAAATTCATTGCTCATTCTGGATTACCAACTCAATAAATAATTCATTTTTTTTTTATAGGCAATAGGAAACACCATATAACGGTACGATTAAAATAAATTCTACTGGAAGTTGGCAAAGGATATATTTTCAAAAATTTTATCGACTACAAAAATAACAGTTACTATCATAAAAAACGAGATGCGTTTAGTGCGAGAGAATGAAAATACAAAAAAAGAATTAATGGTACATTTTCGTTTTTAAAAATTTCAATATTCAAAATTTTATTGATAGTATAATTTGCAAAATTCAATTTTTGGTATATTACAAAAATAATATAAATGTCAAAAAGATAAATAAGCTTATTTACCTGCCCTCATAAGTGTCAAAAAAAATTCAATTTCAATAAGTAATATATTTGTTTGATTTTATTTATTTATTTAATCAAATATTGCTTCTTATTTTTTGCTTCTTTTTTTATTTAAAAATTATTCTCCAAAATTTTTTTGGCACATCATTTTTCGTGACAAGTCATTTTCGTGCTTCAATTTTATTACTTTCAAAGCAACAGCAGTTTCGAAAACTCAAAAGCCATTAAAAATTTATTATATATTCCAATGCTTAAGCGATGCACTTAGCTACGATTTTATTCAAAAATTTTAAGGAAAAACAAAAATTTAAACTTTATCTATTACTTAAAAAACCATTCTTTGTGCCAAAATTTTTAAGCTTTTTATATACAAGTAATTATTACAAATTTTTATATCGCAAAAAGTTATAATTAAATTTAATTTTATAGAATATTAATTCAACATTTTCAATACTTCTTATTGAATTATCTAAAATATTCTTATGTTTCATTTCAAATAATCAAAAATAGAATATTGAAAAATATAAGAATAGTACATATTTTAGACCAAGCATTTGAGTAAATCATATCATAAATGTTTTATTTATTAAGTTATTTTTTTCATCCTGATTTATTTTTATTCTTGTTTGTTTGTTTATTTTTTTTCTTAAAATGACTTTATATTATAGAAATCATTGGGTAGCAGAAAAATGTTTAATTGCAGCAGCGAAGTGAATTGATCAGTCCACTTCAACAACGCCGAAAGCAATGGAGGCAACGTAATTGGGCAAGTACCACACTTCCGCCATGGCGTACAACACGGTAAACTTCTTGCCCCTATTCAGTTGTACTTATTTTTATATTGAATTTGACAATGGTGGTAAATGAGTCATTTGTTTCATAAATTAAAATATTGCAAGTGTTCATAAGTTTAAAAAATTATTTAAAAAAGTGAGATGAATCCTTTCATTAATTCTGCTGCAATTAACAACGGGTGATGAATCATGTCAGACTCTTTAAAACTTTGCTAAATAAAAAAGAAGAAAAATGGAGTGAAAACGACCAGTTGAGAAATTTGAAATTTTATGAATTGATGCTAGTATGAAATCTTAGTCATTTACTATTTCTTCATTACTTTTTCAACAACTAGATGGGAGGTAACGTGGTGAAATTTCTGATTGATCACTTCGTTGATTAATTTATGATATTTATCGGGATTTGATTGATTACTAGTTCCTGCAACTAGCCGCTAGAATTTCTGACTACTGAAAAAACATCTAAATGAACATTTCGTTCAACTCCTACATTTCAATTAATTTCATATCGGCAATTTTAATATTGAGGGATCAAATAATATTAAAAATATGAATTTATTGTTTATCAATTGATATATATGATTAAATTAAGTTTATCTTCAATACAAGGCTAACTTATTTTTACATTCTATTAATAGACATATTTTCGTGCGACAATAATATATTTATCAGCTCTTACTTGAACTATTATAAACATTCGGCCATAATAATAATTATAAAATAATAATAATAAATATAGAACTGCATGAGACTGATCTTCAGAGATCACCTTGTCGTAAAATTTTCATTTTTTTCGATTCATTTCATATAAATGTCACTTGATTAAAAGATAAAAATATGTTATATTATAATAGAATAAATTTATAAGTGATATACATTTTAAATTAGCTGGTAACACGAGATAATGTAAAAGAATTAAAACAAAAAAAAAAAAATAACACGAAATTTGGGACAAAACCCACAAAAACTGCAATATTTTCACTTACATAGTTTTTCTTATTAGTCATATATAAAAAAGAAAGTTTTATTAATTGATTTTTTATAATGAATTAAAAATTTTTCTATTTATAACTGGATATTAACTCACTCTATTTCTCCTACATTACCTTAGTATCTTCAATTGACGGATCACATTTTGCTTCTTGCAGATTAGAGCGAAGTTTTAAAAAAAACATTTTTTACACTTAGTTTGTTTATATCTTTCTCTATCTAAATATATTTATATTAATGAGTTTACTGTGTATAATTTCTCATTCTGTACTATATACCTTCAACTTTTTCATTACGTTACTAAACAAATGCTGTGCCAACACAATTAGCATTTTATTACTAGCGTCTTTTTTATTTATTTATTTATTTTTACTTTTTAAAAATGACATTTGGCATGCATATGCTATATTAAAATGAATAATAAAACATCCGAGAGAAGTCCATAATGCAAACATTTCTTTTCTGTGTTTTCTGTTTACTAAATAAAATCGATAATAATAAGAGTATCTTGCTATTATTTTTCTTATCATTACCATCTTTAGCTGATAATAAATTTATTATCACCCTTCGTATTAGAATTATCATCGTTGTCATTATCATTCCCATCGTTAACAATGTTGTCATTTTCACTGTTTTCATTTATTTCTATTGTTATTATAATATGCTACAATTATTCATCACCTTATCAACATCGTTTTGCAACATTACTTTCACTATCATTGTCAATTTATCAGTTTTTCTATTCATAAAAAAGGATGAAAATGTGACTTTTTAATACATCACTTTTGATTTGAACTTAGTTATAAAAGAAAGATTAAAAAAGCGACGGAAAAAAGGAAAATTTAATCCAATCCCATAAATAATGGATACTGTAAACTGAATGCAACATTAGTTAATGATAATTTCCTATCATTAATTTAAACATTTTTTTATTTTTCATTTTCTACTTTTATTTTTTAATTTCTATAAGAATGTAGCATCATCATATCATTCAATTTTCAAATTAAGAATTTTACGCTGAATTATGAAAATTTAATGTGAAATATCATATAAATCATACAAAATGATATTAAGTCATTACCATTGCTATCATTACATTAATCATCATCTTTTTCTTCATGATCACTATTAATATTATTATCATCATTTCAATGGATGGAAACAGATTTTTTGATGTTTCAAACATCATTTAATTAATAATTGTTATTGCCGTTATTGTTAAATGTTTGAAGAAAATTTAACAACTTGAATCTTCCATTCTTATTTATTATTTATAACTTGTTTCGCCTGAAATTGCATTAGAAAGAAGATTATTCAATAATATATTTATATTATCAGTTTTCAAGATAATGATAGAATCGAACTAGTTTGAATCGTAATCTGAAAAAAAATAATGAATCGTAAATAATGATAGGTTGATTCTAATGATATTTTCGATTCAATATTTCCTTTTAATAATCAAGTACATATTGGAAATGATAATTATAAAATAAATTGATAAATTGGATACAAAGTTTTTACTAAAGATAAGATAATAAGTACGATATAATGGAAATTTTATAAAAATTTCTGATGAAATATCAGTATTATCGTATTAAAATAATGAATCTGAATTTGGCAATTTTTACTTGCAGAAGTGAAAATTACTTTAAAAAACTATCATATATATTCATGACAGTTGAGTAGAAGCGAGACTAAAGTAAAGAATGATTAATCGAGTTAATGATACGTATTATACATGGAAGAAGAAAATAAGTCAAATATGAAAATGTTCCAAAAATGGAACAGAAATCATTGGGAAAGTTGACCGATTCCTATGTCCGATTTGATGTTTATCAGATATTTTCTACGATTTTTTTATCCATTTTTATTCGCATACTATTATTTTGATAGTTGCGACTATTAAAATCAATTCGTCCATTAAATCTCTTAGAAATTTTTCTACTTTTAATTCAGGTTTTTTTTTCTGCGAAAAAGAAAAATACAATATTGAACAAGGAAAAGAGCAAAAAAAAATTTAACATTCGTTGAGACATAAATAAACGAATCACCAAAGCAAACAAGAAAAAAAAGAAATTGGGAAAATTTAGTAGACTTTCTAAATGCGAATAGTTATCTAAGAAGCATTATTTTCATTTTTCTTTCTTCTATTCAAACAATTTCTACTCTTTTACATTAAACTATTCCCAAGTGCTTTTTAAGTTTTGCATTAAATTTATTCGCTTTAATTATTTTTATTTCTGTTTCGATTATAATGAAGTTTTGTTTTCTTTCGTCATTTTCTTTCTTTTGCATAATTGGAGAAGAATAATTGATGTGAGGAGTAGCTAATATACGAAACTTTCATTTCATATTATGCGAACGAATAATAGCAGCATATTTTGAATGAATTCTTCATTCGCAATAAAAAAAGTAAAAGACTTAGAGATAAAAAATCATGCAGGAATTAATAAATGAAAATATAATAAAGAAAAAACTAAATTAATGTGAAATTTTACTATGGTCTTCTGCATTCTTCAATTTTGCGTTTTTCTTTTTTAATCAAACATGATTTTAAGGTTGAAATGTAATGATACGAAAAATTCATTTCCATATTGTCATTAACAGTTATCGTTTGGTATGAAATTTATTTATTATATTCATTGATTTATATTCAAACATAACAAACAACAACTATACTACTGACTAACAAGAAACTAATATTGTTACAATATCACAATAATATCACAACCTAAGTGCTATTATCATTTTGCAATAATAATTACAATTGTAGTAACAATAATAATAACAAAAACAACGAACAATAGTAGTAATAAAAGTAGTTAACGACAAAATCAATATTACTGTTTATCATCTGTCGTATAGTAAGAATAATGAAAATAGCAATATAACAGTAACAATATAAAACCACAGGAATCAATAGAAACGAAAAATAAAAAAAAAAAAAAACGACAGATACCAATGAATTGATGGCAAAATCGTTGACGTATCCGCCCCATCATTGAGATTTTTAATTTATATTCAGGCAAAACGATGCAACAATCAGTGCTGTTTTCACTTTCACTTTCACACTTATTTTGAAAGCATAATTTCAACTTTTATTTTAAATTATTAAAAACATTGGAAAAATGCTGTTTTTTTCGACATTCTTTCTCCTCTTCTTCCTTTCCCTTTTTCGTCTTTCTTTTTTCTAAATAAAAATTATGCAATGTTTAAATTAAATAAAACAAAACCATAAATTAATAAATTATCATGAAGAAATTATTTGCTAAAGATTATTTTCTTTCTGTTACATAAATTTTTAAAATTTTTTTGTTTTTTCTATCGTCTATCGTCCCGAATGACGTGATATTCATTTTTTTATTATTCCTTCTTTTAGTGTATAAAAAGCGAAATGGACATTTCCTTCATTTTCTTCTATTATTAATTGGCCATATTCATGGAATATAAAATGGGAAAAAAATATATTATATTATTTCGAATCAATCATGCTATAATAATGGTCTTTCACAATAATTGCTGCTCCTATGGAAGATTTACAATCGATGCGAATATTTCTCGGAATTTTCTCTCTAGGATTTTTCTCATTCATATTGTTTTTTTTTTGAACTGTGTTTCATTTCCTTTGCATTATTAAATTCCCAACGTATAAACGATACAGTAATATTTATGATGAGACGACGACATACTGTATGGTTTGGACCTGAATGCCGTAGGTATGTTAGCTTGTTACTTCTCTTTTTATTTATTTTAAAAATTGTTTTGAAAAAATAAATGGGCATAATTATTGTGAAATATTAAATTAATAATATTTTATCGTAACATAGCAATATCTTCATTCTCATTCATGAATATACGTTATTTTATTCGTTCTGATTTTGTTTTCCTATTAATACAAAATAGTATTAGGCACGAAATTAAATTCAATAAATGAAAATAGGAACGATAACTATCTCTTGTAACTTTTTATCATTTAATTTTAATATATTCGTTTTAGTTTTATTTCACGATTTCTTTTTTAAGTAAAATGTTTAAGTGCCATCATTAATCGCTTTTTTATATTAGTTTTCATATATATTGACATATATGTATTATATACCTATTTTCTTTTCTCGAAGTATTATCCCCTCTATTTGGAAAAAATTTTTATTCGAAGTAATATAATTTTTGAACAGTATTGTTAATACTTCTATTTTAATTCTTTTCGTTCAATCTTTTCTAGCAGGAGGAATTGCATAGATTCGTTGAAGATTAACTTGAAGTTGGTAAAATTCATTACTTTAGCTTAATGTAATTTTATTAATTTAACCTTGCTATCATTTAATGTAACGAATAGACATTATAACGTAACTTTTATTTTAATACACCAATTTTAATATCGTAGAAAGGAATAACGAATTTTAGATTTCTCAAATTTATTCCATTTGACGAAATATAGTAAGCAATACTTCAATGATACCCTTTCAATTTTTTTGCTTAATTCAATTGATTTTTTTCCTTCAGATATTTAATGCTATCATTTTGATCATTTTTTCTTAATTAAATGGTTTTGTTTGATAATTAATATGTCCTCTTTGGTTTATCAGAAAAGCTTACATTTCAATCTGCCAGAAATGCAAATAAGGCAGCAGAAAATAAAAAAATAACCGAAATAAATCTTTTCCAGTAATAATTTTTTTTTTGAGCAAATATTGCTTGTCTTGTTCATAATACAAAAAATCATATGTTTCTGTTCTTTTTCCACTGAGAATCATCTATTATAGGTTACAAATGTTGCCAATGCAGAGATTTTTTTCTGTTCTTTTTTTTCATTCTTTTGTAGTATGTAACTATTTGATTTGCATGTTCGATTGAATAAAAAGTTAAGTTTCATCATTTTGACAGTAGGTCATAAAATAATGGAAATGCATAGAATAAGACTATGAAATCAATTATTATTCATCGATAACATATTTCTTTAATTTGTAATTATTAATTTTAAGTGAACTATCGCACATCCAATTTATCTGTCAACTTAAGTCTGAGCTGTGTATATTTCTGCTTCTTTTTGTACCACTCTGTTCAAACAATGAAAACTTCATGTGTTTTGTGAATGTCATCTTTATTGTTTCAATTTTTCATCCTTTCTTAATATATTTCTTATGTTTCAAAACAACTTACCCAATATAATCTTTAACTAGTCAAATTGAAATTATTTATCGCCAACATTCTGGAAATTTAAAGTTAGCAAGGGAAAAATATACAGCTTGATAAGTTTGATCGGCATAATTGAAGGATTAACTTTTATTTCTCTAAAAACTAATGAAATACTGTAATGTATGAAAAAAAATATCTTTTTTTTTTTGAAATCTTTTATCTATTGAAATATCTTTTACAAAATTTAATAACACAACAATATACTTCTGTACTTGAAATATTATTTGTATGAATAATAATAAATAAAAAAAAAGTTGGTCATATAGTAGTAACGTATTTTGTTGCAAAGCTTACTCATATCGATTTATCAATATATGTGCTACTTCGAAAAGTAAAAAGTAAAAATAAGGATGAGATATGTTAGTATAATAGAATTTGTCATCCAATAAAGCTCTAATGTATACATTAAAAGCAAAATATTTGTTGAAATAATTAAAATTGACAATTTTTATATACCAATTTTTAAGGTTACATTAAATTATTCAAAATGATAAAATATTTTAGAAAATTCGTTGGAAAATTTTTGTACATAAGAATGTTCTTGCTTTTCTGCATTTGTACCACATTTAATAAATTTGATTTTTCGTATATTTATAGTTACGTTTTTTAAGATCGAAAAATCATCATATTTTCTTCTTTGTTTTGAAATTAATATTTGAAAACTAAATAAACACTGTACTTGAAAAGAAGTACATTCTTAATATTATAGATAATTAATTAAGTGAAAATAATACTAGTGAAAAAAGCCATCTTTCCAGTATATATTTACTTTTGACCCAACTGTCCTTTTTTTTGATTGCTTGAAAAATGAAATAATACATGTTTAATTTGTTTTTCTTTTAAGAATGCACTTTTCAACTACTACGATGCTACTCCTGTATTAGAGCTGCCTGATTTGAGTCACATTAAAAGAGAAGGTGGGAAATTTTTTATTACAGTAATAGCCTAACAAGTATCCTGAAATAGGGTTAGATAGAAAGGTAGCAGATCAATGCTTTTTATTTTTCAGAAATATTTTTTTTTTAATGAGCAAATTGGAAAGGAAAAAGATAAGATAAAGGATAATGTAATAAAAAAAGTAAGAAAAGTATACATTTTTTTTGGAGACATTATCTTTAGTTAAGGAAACAGAGATTTAAATAATTCAATTGCTCGATGAATTTTTGTTTTCATTTTTCCTTCTCTTCCACTTTTCTCTCCTCTCCTTCCTCACATAAGAATAATTTTTTAAAAAATTCTTTCCCTTCTTCGTCCATTACAAATTGCTGCTAATGTATATTTTTTTTCCTTTTTTTTCGACCTCTTAGCGAAACTCGTTGAAATGTATGCATTTCAAATAGGCGAATAAACTTTTCCTCCCTCTTTATTCGTTTTTTTTTTCTCTTCTTTTTTTATTATTATACTTGGAAAAATTTGCGAACTAACTGAGCGTTGTAGGAATGCATTAAAAACATTCGTAGTAGTTAGGATTTAATTATTTAAATTATTCTTACCAATTACAACTAAATTTCAATTTAATAAAGGAAAAATAAATACTTATTACGATAATGGATTATCAACATTTCACTTTTCGTAAATGACCAAAATTTTATATTTAATTATTTTCTATTTGTTTATTTTTTGTTTTGCTACATCTAATGGAAGATGCGAACTGTTATCCTATTTCAATTATCTCATATGATACTTGCAGGTATGTTTTTTAAATCATTTATTTTGGAAGAAATTATTTTCTATTATAAATTTTAACTACTGATACATTAGTTAGGAATATCGGATTAATAATTTTCTTGTCTTTAATCCTATCTTTTGAAATTTTTATATTTCTGTAGTTAAAATAAAATGAGAAGATGTAAAATTTCATCCTTCAATCTAAATCATTACGAAAATCTTAGAAAAAGTTTGATATACAATTACTCGTTTCTTCTGATTTGATTTTCCATCTAAAGAAATATTTCAATTTCTTTACTTTCTATTTTCCCTTCAACTTTTTTTGTAAAATATTACTTAAGTAATTATGCCAATTAGAGTCAAAGTTTGAGACTGTTGTTGACGCAGACATAGCAATTTTCGATTATAATACAAACACACACAGAAACATACGGACACACACATACGCACAAACACAACACATACATACACACATATGCATACACGTATACTTCTTATATATTTAGATAAATGTGTGTATGAATTATTTGAATTTCCTTTTCAAATCCCCAAATTTCATAGATAAATAGGAGATGTTTTGACATATTTCAGGATAATTTACAAAAAATTCTTTTAAAAAAATGGATTTATGCCAAGACTGAATTAATTTCAATGCTGTCAAATCTGTCTTTTCAATTCAATTTTCTAATGTAATACCCGGTGACAAAGTTGATTTGGCAAAATCTTGTTTATGCTTATTAATTATACTAGTATAAGAATAATATTTGTTACCGCATAATAATAGTAACGTAAAATTATGATATTTTCTAATCTCACAATTATTCTTCACAGTGATTATATTAAATTTCATTAAACAATTTATAATTTTTCAACGCAATTTTTATTAATTTTAAAATAAACGAATTCGATGCTTTTTAATAAAATTAGCTGAAATTTTTCCTTTCGTATTTACCCTTTCTTTGTTTTTCTTATTTTCTTTGCATTAAGTTGGATTGGAACACTAGCATTGCATAATTATCAGTAATTAATGAAAAGTTAAATAGAAAGAATAAGAATGAAGTATATTTAACATGGAATAATTTGAATCAGAAAATTTTAAAAATTAAAATCAAAAATGGGGCAGTGAGTATTAACAGTAAGTAATACAATTTTGGGGGAAATGAAAGAGAAAAAGGAACAATTCACTAAAATTTGATTGAAATAAGAATTAGAACGATTATGTTTAAAAATAGCAAACATTAATGGTAATTATATGTCATCCGGAGAACAGGATATCATGAAGCAAGAGCACAAGATGATAAGAATATGAAAAACAATAAGTATAGTACTATCAGTGAAAATTTAGAATTTTCTTATTGTTACAATTGAGTGAGGTTATTTTCATATAATTATCATTTCTGGACCTTTCACTGTATATCATGTTAGTCGTTAACTAATAATAATTATTGCCATTATTAATTATTGTTACTAACTGTTGACCAATTGTTGTGGTGCAAACTGGTTTTAAAACTATTGAAATATTTAATGATTGATTATATTGATATGAATAAATGCATAATAATGCATTTAAATTTATATTAAAAAAACAGAAAAGAATGTGAGAAAGAAAGGAAGGAGAGAAAGATAAAAAGGACTTTAAATAGTTGAAGGAAGTTAAGGAAGGAAAAAGCAAACTATTCAATGGAATGGAAATGAGGTAAAAAAGTGTTAGATTGATTTGAATATTGGCCACAAGTGATGTAGAAATGAGAAAGGATAGGATAACTTGGTAGGCATAGGCTTAGTTATCATCTCCTATAAAAATTGCTAGGCTTATAAAGATTTAAAAAATCTTAAGACTAATATTACATTTGCCATTTGCTCAGGCTTTTTTATTTTTCTTTTTTTTAGGCAATACTAGTTATCAAATGCAGCACATCCATTTATTTATAGTCAAATAAGCAAAATGGCGAAAAATAAAATTTGCTTTTGGTTCTCCTTGTCATATTGATAGACACATCAATAAGTGACAGAAGGACACGAGAAGAAGAAAGAGGGAAAGAGTATATTTAAAATGATCATATATTTCTTGTAAATGTTAATCCTATGTTCATTTTCATTTTCATTTCAATCGATTAGTATAAATATTAATTTGATGGGAATCAAACTATTACTATATACATCTAAATGCTTAATTTCATCTGTAATAAATTTATTTCGCTACTTGTTAATTTCTTCAAACGTTTTATTATCATATCGACTTCTAAATGTTATTACGAAACAAGAAAACAAACGAATGACAAATAAAAATAGCTTGAGCCTCATAGACAATTTTCCCGTTATATTCTTTTCCGACCTTTAACCCTTTCACCTCTTTTTTCACATCTTTCCTTCCCTGAGACAATATTGTTGGCGAAAAAAGAGAGTGATGAAGAGAGTTAATCGGAAAAGAAAATGAAAAATGAATGAGAACAGAATTAGTGAAAAGCGAGGAAAGAAAAAGGAATGGAAAGAAAAAGTATATTTTCAATTATGCTTCATTTCACCTCATAAATTTGCCCCGCTTTATCCCGTTAAGAAATAAAGGAATTAAGATAGAAAAAGAAAGGAGAAAAATGATAATGATAATAAGAGAGGAAGATGCAAAAGACAAATGGAACGAAAACTTTACGAGAGAGAGAGAGAGAGAGAAAAGAGTAAAAAGATGGTGGGAAGATAGTCAAGATTAATCTCTGATTTCTTTGATCCTTTTTGCGAAGTAAAGCTCTGATGCTCATTATCATTTCTTCTCATTTTCTATCAACTTCTATTTTCCAATTACACAACGCTATTACCATTATTTCATTTTCTTTTTCCCTAAGTCTTATCTATTATTTTTATCATACTGCTTCTGTATTCATTCGTCTTACTTTCTCACATTGCATCCTTTTCTCCCTTTTCTTTTCCTCTTTTTTGCCTCCTCTGTCTTTTTTTCAATATTTTTTCTCTTATCTCAGAATTATTGTTATCACTTTTTGTTTGCTAACTTCCACTTTTCTTTTATCTTTTTTATCCCTCTATATCTTCCTTTTTTTTCCCTCTCTTTCATTTTTTTAGCACAAGTTTTAAAGCTTATAAAAAGTTTCAGGCATAGCGTTTGAATAATGGAATTTTAAAAATGTGATATTTAGATATTTGTCTTTTAAAACTTAGCATTTTAGATTTATGTAATTATCGGACTATTAATTGGACTAATTGTTTATTGTTTAGCGGATATTCTCAGTTTTTCTAAATTTTTAATCATCTATAGATATATTATAACTTATATATACACATACATATATACATACATACATACATACATACATACATACATACATACATACATACATACATACATACATACATACACACATACACATTTACCCACACACATACACACATACACACAAACATCGATACACATATATATATGTATATACATACATTCATTAAGCAATTGACATCGCAACATCTTCAGTTAAATGGAGTTAGAGGAAGAGAAGGATGGTGGAAAATCTTATCTGTCTGAGTCCTTGAAAAGCTGTATTTATTGATAATTTTGTAAAAGGATTTGTTTTTTCTTCTTAATTTTCTCTCTATACATGTACCTATTTGGCTGTCGATCGATGGCGTATCTGATAATGCTTTTAAAACAAAAATACATGTGTTAAAGCATATTCCCAAAACATATCATACATTTACTGCGGTCATTCAAAACTTTCATATAATCATTGGATTATTTCCCTTCACTTTGATTTTCTTCATCATTTCTTCTTATTATCAATCAGCATAATCATATCCGATTGAAGACACATTAATTCTTGTCCTATTGAACTACTCTTTATAATTATCCATTAAGTAATGTATGATAAATTTATAATAGCATACCTCTCTATACGTAGCGATTCTATCTTTCATCTATTGTTATTACCGCTACTGCTATTACTGCATTATTGAAACCTATTATCATTATTATGAATCATAATAACAATATTTATAATAACAGATAACGACAACAAACCAGCAACAACAGCAATACCAACAACAACAACAACGGAATAGCAACAATAATAATAACATAACAACAATAGCAACAACAACAAACTAATTACTGCTATTATTATTGTACTGTATATTGTTACTTTGTTTGCTATCTAACCAAATTTATAGTTACTGTTGCTGGCTTTACTTTCTCTTTCGCCTTACTACAATTCATTTCTTTTGTAGCATTTGTTTGAAACTGTTATTGCTGCCATATTATCTTCTTACTGTTACCAAACAATAATACTTTGATTAATATTCCTTTTAATTGACCTGATATTCTATTCTAATTTATGAATATTTTAATATAAATAACAATCTGTAATATTTACAAAAGAAAGAAGTAAACAACGACGACGACAACAATAATATAAGTTGTTGGCAACAATAAAATATTACTATTATGACACTAATAATATTGATAATAACAGTGATACAGTAATTAATAATAATAATATAATAATACAACAGCAAACAATGGCAGCACAGCAACCGCATACAAGGTATATCTCATTTACCACCCAGAAAACGTGACCCGAGTTTTAATCATTCTCAGGCCGAATTCGACTGATTTCAGTTTCCCAGCTATAATGTTGCTGTGGACGCTCCTAGTACAGGCAATCTAAAAGATAGGCCCGAGCAGTGGCCCCTAGGCGTGAATCCTTTCTTTATCGACCATCGATCGACGAACGTGAACTCAATCGTTCCACTTCACGTACTTCATCGATCACTTCCATTGCAGCACAGTAAGCATCTTTTAACTTTTTTCTGTACTTTTCATTTATTCGCTTCCTTTTCATTTTCTTTATTTTTAATTTTTTATTTCTAACAAATCTTTTTCTCAATTTAAAAATCAATTAAAATTTTTATTAATATGTGAATTTAATATGCATATCAGAAATCGAAAAAAAATGTTTTAGAATAAAAAAATATTAAAATGATAAAATTTTAATAAAGTAATATGTAATGTGTTAATAAAATAATATGTAATTTTTCATTTTAATTGGACAAAATCACTGACATCTTTTGCGATTTCAATTTTTTTATTATTTATTTTTTATACTGTTTGATTGATATATTTTGTTCCATTGTATGTTTACTTGACTAATACATTTAATAATTGAACTTTTTACTTTTTCTTTCTTTTTAATGCCTTTTTTATTTATATATGTTGCTTGGTCAGATTTTCTTATGTTTTTAAGATAACAAGTGAATAATCGATGAAAAACTATTCGACTATCTACTTGGATTTCAATTTTTTTCGAATTTTTTTCCTTATTCTTCGTTTGCCTCAGTTATTAATTGATGAGAATTACTTAAATTATATAGCTAGTACAGAAATCGAAATTGGCATTTGCAAGAATCATTTTTTTGAAACACTGCTTAACATATTTCATAAATGTTTATAAAATATTAATTTTAAAATAGCAGTTATAATTAAGATTTCGACCCTATCTGGTCGAAATCTTAACTGATAAACGAATTTAGTTCAAATGGTCCATGATATATGCAACTTGCCGCCTTTATCCAACTTGCTCCCATTCATATTTTAAGCATTTCCGGTAATTATAATTCGGTGATGAACGACGTTGGATAATTAGTGGCATTCAATGATGATAGTCACAGACTATCATATCGAAACTTCCTTATCACCATTTTCATTACACTTTTCCATCAAGTTATATGAATGGATGTTTTTGTTTTGAATTATTTTTTTATATATTGGAAAAAAAATATAATATGATCATGAATGTTTCAATTTTGATAATTTTAAAAAATATCTTGGAGAATTTTTGGTGAATGAAAATTGCACTATTTCAATGCGATAAAGAAATGATTCTATTTGCTATTTTTTTCACTTCTTTTCGTGTTTTCTTTTTCTTTGCCAAAATTTTCGAATGGAATAATGCTGAAAAATAAAAGTTCAGTGACTTGGAAATTGAAGTAAGCCTCAAAGTTCAAAAGAATACATAAATAAAATTCAAAGTACACATTTAAAACTAAAGAAAAACAAACTAAATCGATTTATTCGTAATTCCAAATTAAAATGAAATGTGTTTTTATCATTTTGATTAAATGTTCTTTTTTTCTTTTTTTCGTGTTACGTTATGATGACTATATACTGGTAGCTTTAAAGCTTTCGTAATTTTGATTTTCGCAGCTTTTTTAATTATTATCAAATTATTACTATTAGAGTCATCATATATGAGCACATTGATTTTGTTCGAATTATTGTCACTTCATTGCATCAATTTTGAATACATCCAGAATATTTGCATGTGGAAAATAACGGATGACAATTTCATTTTATTTTGTTTAAAAAATAATATTTTTATTTTAGGTAATGGATCCAAACAATCATATTTATGCATTTTCAAGATTAATGTGTAGCCCTGCTAAATAAATATATTCCGTTTCTTTTACATCTTTCAGTTAAATGAATTTACATAAATCTATTATTAAAATACTCGTACAATAATTTCTTAACTAAAATCTATCTGAAAAAAAAAATAAAAGATTGAAGGAACTGAAGGAAAAATCAGAATATATATTATATCAAATAATAATATTTTGATACATTTTTTTTATTTTTAATAAAAATTTCTTTTCTGTTAGATAAAATTTATTTCATTTTTGAAATATTTGCTTTTCTTGCTACCATTCAAAGAAAATTTTCAATCAAAAGGGTGAGTTCTAATAGTTGATATTTGTCGATATAAATAGGTAGGAGAATTTTGCATTACTTATTGACTTTCTTTTTAATTTCTGAAATTGAATTATTTAATTCGTATTTTAAATTAGATCGAGCATTTTCCTACAAAAAATAGAAATCGATGTTTTATAGATTATAATACTAAAATAACATCGCGAGATGAAATAGAAATAAATCATTCCAATCTACCAGTAACAGTTGTGCTATATGATCATTTTAATATACTAATTTCAATGTTTCATGGATTAAAATGCTAAGATAATATGGGGAGATAAAGTGAAAATCATTTTTTCTTACAAATCAATAAAGTTCGCCAAATAATACAATAATATTTATATCAAGTTTAGATTAATTACAAACAAAATTTCGCTTATTGTTTAATTTACATCTTATCAAGTTCGAACTTCGATTAAGCTTTTTTCCTTTTTTAAGTTCAATCTTTAAATATGAGATAATATCATCTAAAAAAATTTTTAAAACGTTTCATATGTTGCATATCTACTGATGTAATGAGCAAATACATTATGATAGAAATTTGATATGATCCCACCTAAGTTCATTTAATAATATGTCGAAGTAAAATGAATTTTATAAAACTAAAAATTACTTAGTACGAAATAATTAACTTGTTTTTTCCCAGAAATCATTAGCTATCACTTTTACATGAGGGCAGAGATAAATGAAGAAAATATTTTTGAATTCTTCGATTGAAATTCTCTCTATTAAACAATAAATCTATTTTTCTGTATGTGCATGTGTGTGTGTATGTATGTGTATATATATGTATATATATATTTGGGTGTATGTGTATGTATATTATGCGTATATTTATGTATGAGTGTATGTAATGTATGTAAAGTATATATATATGAATATGTATATGTGTATGTGTATATGTATCTATGAATATGTTTGATATTTTTGTTGATTTCTCAAGAGAAATCTTATCGAAATGTAATTTCCATTACAAATGCAAAATATCCATTTATATCCGTTCTTTGTTGTTTTTCGTAGAAAATAAATCACATCAGATAAGATTATTTCGCTCTCTCACTTTTATTATTCCTTTTCTCTTCATTTTACTATCTCTCTCTCTCTACTGCCTTACTTCTCTAGAAAATTCATCCCAGTACTTAGTTTTTTTAAACAAAAATTAATGATATCTCCGAAAATATTTGAGAAGTATCAATGAATTGTCTGCTAAGGATGAGAAATTATCGTTCATAATTATTTCAAAATAATATTACTCGAATTTGGGAATAATATTTCTATTTTTGGAAACGAAGAAAGCGAAAAATTTCATTTTAAAATTTAATTTTCTAAGTTTCTCTTTTTTTTCTATTTTCCTTAAAGAAAAAATAAACAATGATTCTTCCATAGTTGGTAGAGAAAAATAGTAACATGAAGATATCTTCGAAAAATAAGTTAACAATTTTATGTATTACAGTTAAAATGAAAAGGAAAGGGAAATTACTGATATGAATAGGTTGAAGTAAAGAGAGGAAATAATCGAAATAACTCGATTATAGGGAAGCTTTTATAAACGAATTCCAGCAAATTGGGACCAGATGTCATAGCAGATGGCATTCATTAGCTACATAAATTCAAAAAAAAAAACGAAACTCCACACGGTTTAGTGATTATTATGATTTGAAAGAATATTCAAGGATATATGATGATTATTTATTGGAGAAATGTATCTCTTGCGACATATAATTGATAAAAAGAAATGATCGCTATTTTGTTTATTTAAGAATAGTTAATATTCATTAAATTTTGTTTCAATGGTTCATTTTAGTTCGAATTTTGGAATTTTGTATTCTTTCAAAAATAAATCAGGACGATTAGATATCTTTATTATTAATCTTCATGCTCTAAATAAATCGAATTTTCCAAAAAAGTTTAATCAGAAAAAAGAAGAGATTAGAAAAGACAAAAATAAGTATGAACTGAATTTAGAATGAAAGATTTTTGCATATCATTAACTTGTAAGTTGGTGGTTCTGATAATTCTGTTAGAAATTCCCGTTGATTAATCATTTGTTATTCTCATCATTCAGTACTAGCATAATGAATTATTTTTATCATCATCATTACTATCATTGCAAGAAATGTAATAGCAGTAAATGAAAATGATATTAGTATATCAACTGTGAATTCTATTAAATTTTCTGTACAATATAAATTGAAGTTATGTTTGATATTATAAATATGCTTTCCAGAATCCCTGTCGTAATTTTGCAAAATAATTCTTTAAAAAAGGCACTGATGAATTATTGATAAATAATTAGTTGAAAGTCAGTAAAGTACTTGCCTAGAATTGCAACGTAGTGCATGAGAAATTAGTTGTGAAAAGGTGTGGATAATTAAATAACTGTCTGAGAAAATGATTAATTAAATAAGATTAAAGCGAAGTATTTCATTACTATGAGAAACATTTCAGCAGTAATTTTTTAAAAGAATGATTTAGAAAATTTAACAGTAAATTATGAAGTAGAATTATAATTTTAGTGGGATTTACAACAATCCTTCATTTTGAATCAAAAGTAAAGTTACTCAAAAATTCTAATCCAAATCTTATAACATATTATATTGCATAAATATGTTCCTCTTTTCTAGAATATGATTTTCATTTTACACTCGCTTATTTTATTTTTATATTATTGATTATTTTTGTCGATCATTTAAAAAAAATAAAATTTAAAATCAATTGGCAATAATTAAAATTAAAGGAAAGTTTTGCAGTAAGTTACAATTTTATCATGAAGAATTAATTACGGTCTTTAATATTTTAGATATGGTGAAGATTTGATCGTTACGCCATTTGCGCAAATTTTGGCTAGTTTACGGAATGTACGCAATAATTTGATTCTGATAGCAAATATACCGCCGGATGAAAACCGCCCAAGACCAATTCCAAAGCGACCACCACTTCATAGTACACCATTACCGACTGATGTTATACAGTGTGGCCAAGATACTCTCGATGAATTGGATTGGTGCTTGGATCAGTTGGAAACTATCCAAACCCATCGATCTGTATCTGATATGGCATCCAGTAAAGTTAGTCATTATGGTATTTTACATTACTGAAAATTTGATATTTTTATTCATAAAGAAAATCACACTTCACGTCATTATTTTTTTACAAAAAAAAATTGATTTGCAATTTTCTGCTAATAAGGCGGTGGTCTAATAACTGTAATTATTTCTGGAATTCATCCTTAATTAGTAGTCCGTAATTAATATAAAAATTCTGTCTTTTCATTTTCATTCTCTTCTGTTTTTTCTTTTTAATCGATAACTTAATTCTTTCATGCAATTCTAACTTTCTTAAATTACTTATTATAACCAAATGAATGGACAAAATAATCATTAGTATAATGAATTTCCTTCTTTAACATAAAAGTCCTTATGATTTTAATGAAAAAGAGAAAGATGAGACAATTTTTTTGTTTTGGATCATTTATTATTTAATAATAATAATATTTATCATATCACAAATAAAATTGTTGCTAATGTGATAAATGAATCACTGATATGGAATTTAATATGAAACTATAGTGAAATTGATATCAAACTGATAAGATTGTGTGATAAAACATAACGGCAAAAGTTCAGTTTTATATAAGGAAGTATATTTTTGTATTTCAAAAATAAATTTTAATTTTAACAAATTATATATTTTTATGAATCAAATGATGTAGCAAGTGATGACTATAACAGTTTGGTAATCTTTATAATTTAGTGATCTGTTTTCAGTGTTTTTTTCTCTATCCTAACACTATGACCGAGATCGCCGGAAATGATTCAAATTTTGCTTCATAATGATTCTATCATAATATGATAAATAATCTATTCATTCAAGTTATCATTTGTTTTATCCATAGAGTTAATTTTCAGTTTGATGATAATTTTAAAATTTGAAATAAACAAATTTATCCATTATACATTATTTATCTCAAGGAAACTAGTTCTTTTAGATGTATGGTAATAACCAATTTTATATGAACATAATAATCACTGATAATTATTTATCAGGTGCAGTAATTATAATTAATAATTTCAAATATTATATTTGATGAAATCATTTTTGCTATAATTTTTTCTTATCTCTTTTTATTACAGATTTTAAAATTTGAAAAATTTTTTATTCATTTAATTTGAACATTAAGAGATATTTGTTTTACATACTAACATCACTGAATTTCTACTCGCGAGACAAATGTACATAGATATGAATATTGATGGAATTATTAGCTACGTATATCGATGAAATTTATTTAATTTTGACAGAATTATTTCCTTTTATAAATTTCATATATGTATATATATATATATAAAGATCGATATGATGAAAAATTTGCGTCATATTAAATTAATCATGCATCTTGATAAATAATATATGATATTTTGATCCTTTTGCTAGGATGTATGTGTACAATAATTTTTTTTGTTGATTCGACTTTTTGTTTGAGTTTTTTTTTCAAATGATTTTTAAGGTGGAATGATTATAAGCATTATTGTGCGTATTAAATTTTGACAAAATTACATGCATTACTGGACATATTAAATTTTGACGGAATTAAAAAAAATTTTGACCTATTACAAAGTTCATATATGTATTTAAGTGTCGAAAAAAAATATATCTGTCAATCAGTTAAACCAAAACTAAGCTTAATGTAAATTATGCCTAAGGCTTCTCCGCATGTCATTTGTGGGACTTGATCGTATTTACATATATATTGAATCTCTTTTAGAAATTTAGTTGTGGACGTATTTTTTAGTGAGCCATGAAATGAAATATTTTACTTTAATTATTTGTTCCTGTGATGTGTATAATTTTCTTTTTTTCCTTCATTTTTAAATAATGTTAAAAGTATATTGGCAGGTTGTGTCAATATATTCATTATCAAGTGGCTAGTTATGAATCTAAGTGATCGGTCATCAAGTAATTTAAAAAAAATACTGTAAATATTAACTAGGGGATCCTTCTATTTACGATTTTAAATTCAAAATTAATTAAAATTAAACAAGTAATGAAATAATAATCGTTAAACAACATTGATTTTATTTCATTTAACTATTTAAATTAAGGAATGAATGTATGGGTAAATAATGAATAATTAGTTGAATATTAATTCAACAAAAGCATTTCAATAATTATATTTATTTGAAATATGAAGTAAATGAATGAGTAAATTATTTTCGGCAATTATTTAATTACTAAAATTAACTGTTCCGCTGTATTCCCTCACGTTCATTTTATCCTTCTCAAATTCCTCCTGTGCCTTATTCATTCTTCCAATTTCTTGTCAACGATTGATATTGTTTCTACAGTGATGTCTTTCTATTTCACTCATCTCTTTCATTCATCGATCTTATTTTCTTATTTTCTTATTTGAAATTATGATTTATAAGCAGGAACAAGTGACTTTAAACTCATTTTTTTTTTGCAGTTTCGTAAAATGCTCAACAAGGAGCTTACACATTTTGCTGAATCATCTAAATCGGGTACACAAATATCACAATTTCTTATCAATACTTATATGGACAAAGATGACGACGAAGTGTCACAAAACTTAAGGGTAATCGTATTTAATTTTTAGAATTTTAAAATTAATTTTTGAAACGAATTTAACAAAACAATAATGCATTTTTGATTTATTTTCTTAACTAAATTTATTTCGGGAAATATTTAAATTGAAAAAAAAATGATCATTTAAAATGTCTGATGCTTTATTCTGTTTGATTTTTCTTTTAGTTTCTATCGAATAATAGTAATTGCTATAAAGCGTTTGATTACTTCAAAAACCATTTCTGTATTTATATTGAACAAAATTTGTGATTTTGCACTTTAATTCGATATATTTATTCATATTTTCTCTTTTTTTTTTAATTCAAACAATAAGAACCTGTACATTGATACTTTTCCTATTTTTTAATAATATTCTTAAAATTTTCAAATTGTGAATTTTGAATATTATTTGTACGCAACATTTTTTGAAAATGGAGTCGTAATTTTTTTATAATTCACGGTTTATTATGGAATTAAGATTTTGGCAATCTTTAAATTTAATAAGCTTTTTATATTTTGAATTTTAAAACAGCTTTAAAAAGAAGCTTGCAATATCGAAAATTCTAGAATAACACTGATTACAAATTTAGGTACCAGATGAAACAGCATCAACTTCTTCCTTAGATAATGTTTCGATATCATTACTGGGTAAAGCTAAGACAGCGGCGATGTCACGAATTATTGGTATACGAAAGTTGAAATCACCGCGTGGTTGCCATGTACCAGAATATGGTGTTGATGGTCACAAAGAATTAGAATTTTATATGCAAAAGGTGTATTTGATTTTGTTGAAATTATGAATATAATCCTTTCATATTGAAAATATATTCTCTTCTGATATTAAAGTATTATAATTTTTATTCGAAAAAAAAGAAAAAAAAGATTATATTATTAAAACATCGTACGTATGAGAATGTGTCAAAAAAATTTTCTAAAAATAATTTTGGTTGCTAATTAGAATAGTCAATTAAATGATTTAGTGGTATAAATTTATAAATGGTAGCAATAATTCATAATTCTAAGTAAGAATAGCTGGTAAATTAGTCAGTTTGCTGAAATTTTCCTATTTAATAAAATTTCCAATTGTTGTCGTTTCCAGTTTTTTAATTTATTATTTTTAAATAATATAATTTCATTCTTTTTTGTTCAAGCTTGATGAATGGGGTCCAAATATATTCAAAATACAAGAGTTCAGTAAAGGGCATTCGCTTACTTCTATTACTTTTACTGTTATGGAAGTTAGTTTTCTTTTTTTTTTCATATTTTATTTTTAAAAAAGATCTTCGAAATATTTCTTCCTTGAATTTTATTATTAGTAATACTCTGCAAACTAAGCCTACGGATGATTGATACTGATATTACAATGTCATTGAACATTGACACTTCAAGTGATTTGCAATTTATAACTGAAATGGCGGAAAAAAAAATGATAGCAAATGATTCATTTAAATGATTTGCTCTCACGTGCTTACTTTTTCCATAATTTGAAATTCTAATTTCCTATTAAGTAATTGTCTTATTCTATACTTTTTTATAACTCATTCATGCACAGTCTGATAGCATTTTTCATACTAAAAAAAATAATTCGGTGAGTGTAAAATATGAAAACACCATTATTTAAAATTTCATTTATTATTTATTTAAATAATACTCAAATTTATATTTCTTCATGAAACAGTTATCAACTAATAACAAATACCAGTATGTCAAGGCCATGCTGATTAAAGAGAAAGTATTAGCCAACTTTCTAATTGAGCTCTTTTTTTGTTGATTCTATGAAAAAAGTTTTAAATAGCAGGATATAATTCGGGAATGAAACAAAGATGGAAAACTCAATAAAAATTTTCTTTTTTTTAATGCCTAAATAATTTAGTTTGCCTAAATGATTTAGTCTATTTACTTATCAAAGGACGAAAAAAAATCAGTTTTTTTGTCAGTCGGAGTTTAAATATCCGTCGTTATAAAGAATAAAAATGTTAGAATAATTGGCATGTAATTTATTTATGTTCGTTGCTCAGAATGAGATCAGCTTATCTCCTGTATTCTGAATTAAATTTTGCTTTTTATAAAATTATCTATCATCGCTTTTTATAGTAAAAAATGATTAAAAGTCAGTTGTCGTTAATTTCACAAAATTTTTTCAAATTATTACTCTAACTTACCGGTAGTTAATCACCATTATAAGTTATTAAGACAGAAGTCAAATTAACTCTTAATGAAAACATTAATTATTAACCTTAATATAACAAGATTTTGTATCAAAGATATTATGTTGTATGACTCTATTCGTTAATAAAAACATACTTTCAATATTAAGCGAAGGTTATAATTTTTGCATCTGTTATCCTAAATTTGCATATTTCAGAAACGAGGTTTATTGAAGACATTTGAAATCCCATCAGGTATTTTGTTAAACTATTTGCTTCATCTGGAGCATCACTACAGGGATAATCCTTACCATAATCAAATTCATGCTGCTGATGTAACTCAATCTGTTAATGTCCTCATCTCATCACCAGCTCTTCAGGTATTATTATTCTTATTATTAGAGAAAATGATTTTTTTCACTGAAGAGATCTGGAGAAGAGTGGCATTGAAATTTTGAATTTGAGTATATAATTATTACGGATAATGTATATTGACAAACAAGAATTATTATTTTTTTGTTTCCTTTGCAAATTTCAGAATGTTTTTTCGGAATTGGAAGTATTAGCCTCGATATTTGCTGGTGCCATACATGACGTTGATCATCCGGGTTTTACTAATCATTACCTCATTAATACTAGTACTTTTTTCTCTATATTAAAATGAAATTTATAAAAATTAAAATTAAATTTTTCCGTTTATTTACTGATATATACATAAAGTTGTTCAAAGAAATTTACTATATTAATAAACCTTTTGAGGTGAATTTTTATTTGTTTTTTTTTCGTTCAGTTCTCTTATTAAAAAATTTTGATTTCATTTCTTGGAAACTCATTTTCAGTAAAATTTTTTTTTTTTTTGCTTTTTATGCATCATTTTCTTTTTTAGATTCGGAATTGGCCATAATGTACAACGATGAGTCAGTTTTGGAACAACATCATTTAGCAGTTGCATTCAAATTATTGCAGGATTCCAATTGTAATTTCATTGTGTCACTTAACAAAAAACAGCGTCAACTATTTCGAAAGCTTACCATTGAAATGGTTTGTTCCTTTTTAAATTAATTCAAATCTTTGAATACAATTACATTTCCAGCTTATATTCTTTGATACATACAAAGGCATATTTTATTTATCATTTTTTCATAATTATATTTCATTATCTGGCTTTGTTTGCATTGATAATACCATAATTTAAATATGTTTAGCATATTTCTCACAAAAAAACTATCATTCTTTGAGATATGATAGACAAATTTATAAGCATATTTTATTCATTTATGTGAATTTTATTTTGATTGTTCCATTCTATTAGAATTTACTTTTCCATGTTTACCTTTAAATCCTACTCATATTCCAGTTATTCGTTTTAGATTACACGATACGATGATTAATTTATAATAATTTTTTAATCTGTAGTATATCCAACGAATTCTTTTCAAATATTATGGATTAGTGGTTTTATTAAAAAAATTTTGTATAGTATGGAAAATAAATTTATTTAAAGAGAAAAAGAAATGATTTGAGAAAAAGGGATGAATGAAACGAAGAGTTTATTTTGATTATGATTTTTTTGACGACATGTCGCATATTTTATAAATATGCTTTTAATTACTAAATGGATAAGCAAAAAGATCTTAATATTAATTATTACGTATAATAATGCTTGCATGATATGGTGATATACTTTCATTAATGGGAGAATGAAAAGAAAAAATTTATAAATTTTCCTTTCAAATTCAACTGTAAACATTTATAATAATTATTAATTATTTGTTCATTAAGCAAAGTTTATGAGAATTTTTTTCGAATCAAAGAAACAATTAGAATTAAATGTTATGTTTTAAAATCATAAAAAAAATAATATAAAGATGAAATTTATCAGATATAATTATTTTTTACAGGTTTTGGCTACAGATATGTCGAAGCATATGAATATATTAGCTGATTTGAAAACTATGGTTGAAGCGAAGAAAGTCGCAGGTTCATCGGTTTTAACATTGGATAAAACAGATCGCATACAGGTTTCTATTAAATTATTAACTTTTTATTTCAGAAAAGGAAATTTTTCGATAATTTAACATACTGAACATTACTGATGTTAATAATTGATATTTGCATGTATTATAGACATCAAATTATTTCACATATATTTATAGGTAATGCAAACAATGATACACTTGGCTGATTTATCAAATCCAACAAAACCAATAGAGTTATACACTATTTGGGTGAAAAATATAATGGAAGAATACTGGAGACAAGGTGATAGGGAACGAGATTTAGGTATTGATATCTCACCGATGTGTGATCGAAACAATATCACGATCGCGAAATCTCAGGTAGGTATGAAAATTGTGAATAATCATTATAGAACGAATTTTTATCGTTAAAATAATTTATCACTGGTTTACCAGAAGTATCTTACAGAATATTTATCATAAGCTGATATTGTGATTAGATATGCCATTCACGTGCCAACACTGGAAGGATCGTTCTGTTAAATCAAATTATTGGAATGAATAATTCTTGATCATTTGTAAACATCAAAATATATCAGTAACAGTAACAACTGAGAAAACGGTCTGTTCTGTTTGTTTCATGAGGAAAAAAATAGCGCACAAGTTTGGGAGATACACTTCTGGAAGAATTGCAGGTATGAGAGAGAAATCGATCGGCGATATTTAATAATAATAACAATATATATTCCAGTTTGATGAACTAGATAAAAAATTAATATGTCATGCTTAGGTTGGCTTCATCGATTATATCGTGCATCCATTATTTGAAACATGGGCAGATTTGGTAAATCCACATGCCCAGTATATACTCGATCAACTTGAATTTAATCGTGAATGGTACTTTTATTTTTATTCACTTTATTTTCATTTTTTGATGATATCAAAAGAACTATTTCAAATCTTGTTTAAATTATATTTCGAGATTATAAAATAGGAATATAAAGTAATCGTAAATGCTTTCTCTTCTCATGTTTGAAGAAAATCAGTCTGTCTAGAGCTAAAGAGAACGAATAGTGACTCACCGGATCATAATCATTGATAATCAGGAATGCAAATTAAAATTCGAGATTAGTTGGTACAGCAAAAATATGAGAATTTGAACTGATACAGCAAAAACATAAGAATTCGAATTAAAAATTCGTATCTCAGGTATCAAACTCGTATACCGGAAGAACGGGAGAAACAAGATGTAATGATCGAAGAAACCGATGCAAATGTTGAAGCTACGATAAATTTTCAACCATCACAATATCAACAGCAACAGCCCTCTACGAATGAAATTATCAGTTTGAAGCAATTCGAATCTTCCAAAGTAGTTCCTTTTTTTGACTCTTTGCACTTTATTTTTTTCATTTTTGTTATTTTATTCCATCATTTTTAGTTTGATAGTTTTCATTATTTAAATTAGTTTTAAATCTCTCTCATTTTCTTTCTTTTTTTTTTGTTTTCTAAAGAATTATGATCAAAGTAAATCTATTTTTTTATATTCAGGAATTGAAGGAATAAAAACAACAAATTCTAGCGAATGGATTATAAATATTCGCATGAAAAACTGAAACTACAGATTTCTTTGGTAAATAAACAGAGTTTTGATTTTCTAAAGTCAAAAACTACAACAATTAATATATGAAGCATTTTTAGAGATTTGCACGACTTATTAGAATAATTTATTTCACTTTCTGTCATCTCTATGAAAAAAAATTAAGACAAAAGAAATTGTGAATTGATTAATCCTTCCAATCGAAGTTAAAATATGTTATTATTGTCTATTTTGTGTAAAATAATTTCGCCTTTTTTTTAGATTTCGAATATAATTGAAATCGTTTGTTGCCCGTAAATTATTTAATGAAAATGGGAGAAAACTGAATAGATTAGAAATGAAAAATCTCATCGTGTCTTCATTATTAATAAAAATACATGTTTCATAACAATTTCAGCTAGTTTAAATCGTCCTTTCCGGTAATTGTAACTTTGGCAATTCCTCCAATTTTTTCCACTTTTAACTTTTTATTCTAAATAACTATTAATTATAATAACATGCCATATTGCGAAAAAAAAGCCTTATCCCCTAAAAACCTATTTTCTTAGATATCATTAATCTTTCCAATTATTAATGTAAATATTTTGGTTAAGCTTTATTAAATCTATATTACATTAATCGTTTTCTAAATCATCCTTCCTCTAATGTGAAATACGAGTACGAGGGGAGCTTATAATAAATGAATTATCTACCCAAGAAAATAATATCAAAGTAGACAGATAGACTTACGGGACTATATTTTTTTTAAATATTTACCTATTTGTGTAAATAATTTTGTAATATTTGCTTCTGTCATATTGGTTTGTTCTAATTTTACATTAACTTACGTAGCCGAATGCTTTAATATAAATAAATCTTCGATTATTCCCATTCATCATCGACGCTTTGAAAATATTACATGAGTGTGTTAAATAATGAATAACAGCAATAGTTTCCATTGGCTGATCGGATATCGTCATGCATTTTTAATTAAATTTTTTATTCTCTAACTATAGTTTCCATAATTGGATTTAGAATTGTTTGACCAGTTTTCACAACTCATCTCTGCGCCCTCTTTTTTTATGGCCTACCTCAGCATGCAAAATTAGAGATAGTTAACAAATTACCATATGGGCATTTCAAGAAAGTCAGTAATATTATTCCTATTTTTATGCTGTAAAATTCTTTTGCACGAATTTTAATCGATTCGTCAGAAAATTTGTCAAGATACTTTTTCATGACCATGAGATAAGAAACAAATCTCAAGAAAAATTATTTATGAATCAGCTGGCCGAGTAACGAATATGCTGACAACAAATCATAGTTTCTATATGAATTACAATAATGAAGAGTAATTGATTTGCTGCATACTATCTAATTAAAAAATTTTTAGTCAAAAACTAGTGAGACAAAAAGCTAATCTAAATCAAAATCAGTTAAGCGACAAGTGATGAAGAATTATATCCTTTGTTATTGAATTTAAATCCAGAGAGATTCCTCTCAGCATTTTTTTTAGTTTATACATGATAAGTGGGCAAAACAATGATAAACATAAATTGCAGGAAAAAATGGAATAAAGCATACGATAATATTAAGTTGAATTACTTCTCAGAGTAAATCCAGTGGTCGAACACAAGTCGATGTTTATTAGTCAGCCAACCTCTTACCTTCAGTCGTTCAATAAATTCGTCCAGTTCATCCGGTGATGGAGGTCTGGAATCGACTTGCATGAAATTTCGTAAAACTTTGGAACTAATTCTTCGTAAAAAATTTCGCTTAATAAGGTCTTTTCCTGAAGAAGGAACTGCATTATCTTTACAATAGTATCGGTCTGCCGCACAAATGACAGCAAAAAAATTGCATCAAGGACTTTATTTATAACTGTTAAAGATTGTAACACTGAAAACAATGATCAAGAAAAAACAAAACCAACACTTTCATATTCAACATTAACTCCAAGCATAATGCTCCACGAAGCTGATCTGCTGTATCGGATATATTAGCCATTGATACATAACCGTGGT
This sequence comes from Dirofilaria repens, assembly GCA_008729115.1. Taxonomy (NCBI): domain Eukaryota; kingdom Metazoa; phylum Nematoda; class Chromadorea; order Rhabditida; family Onchocercidae; genus Dirofilaria; species Dirofilaria repens. Next base: position 1,414,944 of record SNRZ01000012.1, on the reverse strand, counting down.
TAGTCTTCAAATCATAGATAGCAATAAATTTCGAACATATAAATGAAAGTTCATTCGATGAACTTAATACTTCTGATAGACGACATCCATAGTAGCGTCGTGACGAAATCCAATGTAATATTATGGATTCTTTACTGTTTACTTCACTGATAGTGTCAGTCTTTCTCGTTTCAATATAATTCCTAAAGAAAAAATAATCGACATATGTGCAAGAATTTATTGGAGATTTAATGCAGGGATTCATTAAAAAACAATTTACAGCAAATTTAACTGTCTGAACTAAAAAAATTTCATCTAAATAATGACCAGTGACATATCTCAATTCATTTAATAATCCAAAAAATCCCTTAACTATTTAATACGTCTAAATTTTTGACAACACAACTTACAGTTATCTGACTATCCAAAAATTATACTCCATAATCGCAAAGTGCAACATATAAAATATGCCTATAAAACTAGGCATACTATGTCATACTGTAACATTGCAGTTATGCCATCAAAACTTCCAGATTTTCTTTTTAAAGACATACTTTACAATAATTCGAAGCAGTGACTGATTCATCGTCCTGAATTGCAATGACTTAACTGCACGATAATTGCCGTATAAGTGAATGAATGTAAAAAGACAAAATAACAACCAAATATAAGTAACATTTCCGCTAACAATAGGAAGTAATAATAGGCTACAAAAAAGAGCAAAAACATTGATCATCGTCTCTTGTGAACCATCCTTTGCCGCAACATCTCCCGCATTATCCGATATGGCCTGCAAAAATCATGATAAAATCTTATCATATGCAATAGATGACTTCATTACTTTTGTTACAATTAGCAAATAAACTGCTCTTTCATTCAAACAGCTTAATATATATTGATTTATACTATGTTTTTCTTCATTAGTCAACATGATGCACTGTTTTTTGGGTTTATTCAAAATTTTTGCTAAATCGAAAACATCTAAGGAACTAATTAATGCATCGTTTCCGTAACATAATAAGACAACAAACGATTTCCACTCAGATAAATAAACATTATACCTGATGATTGACAATTGTAGTTCGCGTTGCACCACCCGCAACACTAACAATAGCACGTACTATCGACGATAAACATACGATAAACGTAAAAAGTTTCGGGTAAATTGGCGCAATTAAACTAAAAAAAATGGCTAAATCATTGAAGCAATCAGCAATTAATCGCCACTGTTTACAATCGGCATCTAAATACGGACTATAAAGCCACGCAAACAAAATCCGAGCAATCCCAATGCCATCTTTCAGCAACCACGCAATCGCTGCTGCTATCGCTGATGCAGCCTACAATAATTTCAGTTCTGGAATTTATTTATATATATTAAGGAATATTTAACAAACTATCATGTATTATTTAATATCATTACTATACTCTCATCTATTACTATACTATACTCTCATTTTCATTTAAGAAATTTGCCGAAAGTTCGAGTAAATCAATCAAAGTATCAATTAATATTTCAATTTAATATGATCGTTATATAACTTTAGTTCCGGTTTTTTTATTCTTCGTTTAAACAGATCATACAAAGAATCTTCTTTGCGTTCCCTTCAATTTCTTTTAACATTTCTTCTTTTTTTACTATCCGACAGTTTAGGCTTCTTTGGCTTAAATTAATTATTTGGTTGAACTAGTCATTATATTTGATAAAATTAAATAGCAATTTTTCTTTCGTAATTCCAACAATCCTTTGCCGAAATAAGTAATTTTTCATGATTCACATTGTTTTTATATATTGCGACAATATTATCCAGCAAGACATTACAATAGGACTATAGGTCCCTAAAACGATAATTAAGTGGTATTCTGATAATGACCTTATTTCCGACGCCTGCACCACGCAATATTGCTTCCGTAGCCAAAGCTGAATTCATAGAACTAGCAAAAGCTTGGACAGTATCCCATATTTGATAGTTTAAATAATCTGCAGAAACACTTTGTGGATAACCTCGAGGCATAAATATGTCCCGAAAAAGCAACTTCCAATATAAAACAGATCCCAGTCTCGTAATAGCATTATATTTCAAGTTAATGCTATCAATCATATTAAACGCTTCCCCATCATAATATTCCGCATATTTCGGCATGTGTTACGCAATAAAACTTAAAGTATACAATAAATTGATCAAATCAACGCATTAAAATCAACAAATAATTTGCTCTGCAATGGAAATTTTGACGACAAGCACTTAATAAACGCTGAATAAGTATAATATGATAACTCAGATTGCTGTTTATTTTTTTAAGAATGAAGAACACATGAAGCAGCTTCAATGTGATACCACAAACAACTGATTAATTGTACTGTACATCCTGTTAATTGCTCTATATATTTTCTCCTTCCTGCTATTACATAATTAAATCCCAGACATTTAATAAGACTGTAACTATCATCAGAAATAACCTAACCTACATCACCTTTCATGCCAATCACTTGCACTCCCCCGTACCATCTAATTCTCCAGAGACAACAGTCTTATCACAAATTAACGCGGTCCATAAGATCCAGTTCTGTTATGTTGTAGAAACCGACGGTGATGTGAATTGTCATTTCAGGTAATAAAAAGACAACTATCTTTGGTTGGCTTTCTCAAATTATTGTTGTTATTAATTTATCATAATTCTTATCGATTTCTTTCACTCTTTCAAATTTTCAAATTCTTTTTAGTTGTTCTTGTCAATTATATCATCATTAAGCTTCATCTAGGAATTTTCTTAATTTTTAACTTTTGATTATAACATTTTCTTTTGCTTAATTGTACTATTTAGGATTTCTGCAACCTTTAAATCGACAATGAATTTGCTGCATACCACTGAAAATAAAGCTAGAAGTTATTAAATTATACAGTCAAGAAGTTGATCGAAAAAATAAATAGATGTGCTAATTTCATGACAGAAAGGAAAAAAATCAAAGTAGTGATCAATGAATTGATCAAAATGAAATTTACGAGATAATTAAATTCATGATAACGAAGAAGAAAAAATCGATTTAATGTGTGTTTTCACGATGTGTGTTTTCACGACATGAAATTATATCTGATTTTCTTTAAGTTCAATATTTGTTTAGGATGGAGCAGTAAGATGACTGGGTTAAGTTAATTTTAAATGAAGAAATGAAAAAGTGAGTGAATTTAAAAGATGACGTTAAGCATAATTTATTTATTGATAGCAGAAAGTTATGGAAGTAACCGGTCGTGTTGCATCGGAGAATAACCGTAACAATGGTGATAATGGTGGTAGTGGGAATGATAATATTAGTATAGTTAGGCAAACTTCTGATAGGGGTTATGAAGGAAGCTCTGAGGACACACAGTGAGTATGTTATTTGCAGAAATATCTAAATAAAATTACGCATATCCATGAAGTATTAATATATCAATTATTGCAAAATGGAATTAATCATACTTACTTGACGTTTGGCAGAAGTTATATATATGTATATATATTCTGTATATATATATATATATAATTCAGCCTTTTCCTTTCAGAGATTTAGCTCTATTTCAGTTCGAATTTTTGTAATCATTCGTTATTTAAATTTTCTTAATAATTCGGCATATTTGAAGTGTAAAACAATTTCAAAGTCAAAAAAAATTTAACGAAACAGGCCAATATTAAATATAATTAGCAACAAATAACCGGTAGTATTGACTGATCATTTCGATATATAATCAGTAAATAGAGAGAACTTTTCCAGACGACAATCTGTAAATGTTCCCTGTCAGCGTCGTCGTTCACATTCGTTACAATATCATGCGCAACAGTTCGGACGGTCAGGAACTCGACATGGTTTGTCGCCTATGTACCGTGGGAAGCGATGGCGTCGTCGATTAATGCGGAAGCAAGGTTATGAAAGCTTCAAAACCAATATATCACCATCATATAGTTCAATAAAAAATTCACTAACAGTAATAACAATATTGATGCCAAATTATCCCGACTATCATCGACAACAGAATTTAAAAACTGTCTCATTCATTAATAAGTGATCAAATGAAAGAGAGTTTGGTTATTCCACAGTACATTTGAATGTTAGAAAGAAAGTCGATCTTATCCATGTTTTCTGCTGGTGATATGAGCCATTGTATATATATATATTGAAGAGGATCATTTGCCGATGCGGAAATGCGATATAATTTTTGAAGCTATAACATTGCTGTACTGTCGAACAAGCTGATTTCATTATACCAGCGTCGAGAGTCGAGAATTATATATATATATTCATTAGTAATGATTATTCCAGAATCAGCAGAAAGAAAATCTCAGCAACAACAACAAAAGCAGCACGACCTTAATGAAATGCAATCTGATAAGATAATGAAAACATGCATTACTAATGGTGACATTAAATTAACTTTCCAAGTGCAATTAGCACATGGCAGTCCTACTGGTATCATTAGGGGTTTTAACAATATTACTGAACTTTATCAGGTATTACAGCTATGTCATCGTACATACAATTTTATAAATTCTAATTACTTGTCAAAAACGTACAGCATATATGATATGATACTAATATTATAATATATATATATATATATATATATATATTTAATCAAAATATATTTAGTATTGTAATTTAATCTAATATCTGCTTACTGTATAAAATTTTACATGAAAGATTAACTACATTTTAAATGCAGATAATAGCATATATAATAATTATGTAAATTCTCATTGATATTAATGATATATATTGGTTATTACATGAGACACAAGCATGCATTCATAGATATGATTTGTCTATGAATTTAATATGTATAATTAAGTCATTATTAAGTTAATTAATTATTTGAGTTTAATAATCCTTCATCAAGAAATTAATTTTTGACAAGAAATAAGAAAAGAATAGCAATGTAAAAATTTTAATTACAAAGCTGCCTGGAATTAAGATAAATTTTCAAAAAATTATATATATATCTTCAGGCGATAGCAAATTGTTATGACGAAATAACTATGGATGATATTTTATTTTGCACAATTAATACACATCGAATTTCTATGGATGCTTTGCTTTGCTCAAACATAAATATCAATTTTCATTTTTGCACATGTTGCGGGACAAAAGAAAGAAGTAACATTGATCAAAACTGAAGCGTATGTTATTGAAATGAATAAATATTTTTAATTTTCTATTAAAATTAAGTGAAGAAAAAGGGAAACTTTTATTAGTTAAATATAATTTTCAGTTTCAAACTTCTAACAATATTTTTGAAATAACAAAAGTTTTCCATCTTGATCTATTAACAATTTTTACTTCTGATGAATTTAAAATGTAAATATAATTCCTGAATTCCAAAACAGTATGGCAAACATTTTTGCATATCGATGTTCCCAATATAATCAATATGTAATGTTTAATAAAATGACATTATCGGATTGCAAATTCGTCTGTATTTAAAAAAATTTCTAAAAATATTTCAAAAATTTAATTTTTATTTAATATTTATCTCAAGAAAATCAATCAATCACTAACAGTAAATGTTAGCATTTATTAATATTTGAAATAGAAATGGATATCATTTGTAGCATGGCTAAGAACTAATTTTTAGAGCATTAGGTTTAACAATAACGGATAATGGAGCTGGGAAAGCATTTATCAAACGAATAGTTCCTGGTACGATAACATCGAAAGCAAAACCAGCAGTTGAGGTAATTATTGATGTTGAAATTTAGAAAATATACGAAAACAAAAAAAAAATGATTTGACATATTCCATTTTCATTCTATCGCTGTATTACACGATTTATATTAGATTACTTATTTTTCCTGGAATACACTTTCAGATTATTTTAGAAATCCAAAAAATAATATTCGCCTTTGATATATTAATTTATTCATACACTCTACTAGCTGATTATGACGCCAAACAGGCTAAATACATAAATGGGCAAATTTAAATGTTAGCATTGGATCAATATATTAATTTTCGATAAGTAGATTTGGATAAAAAATAAAATATTTAACTGTTTTGATACTCTAACTTTTTAATATTTTTTTTGAATATTTCGTTGGCGTATAAATCTAAATCTAATAATGCTGAAAAAAAAAATTAAAAATGAGTGAAATGATATAAATTATAGATCGGTGATTTTATTGAAAAAATAAATGGTAAAAGTATGGTTGGACAAAAACATTTCGATGTTGCCCGATGCTTACGTATGTTGCCTGTTGGTTCAGTGTTAGTTAAATTTATATTTTTCTCATTGTCTATTAACTGTAAAGATGATAAAGAGTATTTTCTAAATCATTAGAATTTAGCATATATATGTTTCGTGAAAATTCTATAACTTACTCCATCAAACATATTGAGAAATTTTATAGTTTTATTAAATAATCTAATTTTTTTAATATGCTTTCATAAGTTTTTACTTAAGCGATTATATCTCTTGTTATGCTTATTTCCATAAATGAAAGAAAAAAGAGAAATTAAAATTATGGTAAATTTCTTTTTAAGGTTTACAATGCGATTGGTTGAACCAAAACGAACTGGATTTAATTTTATAGCTTCTTACAGTATGCCAAAATGTATGCGATCAATTCTGGGTGTAAATGAAACAATACGATTTAAAGCTGATGGAACGATCGTTATTCAGGTAATATTATAATTCAGATTTGATGTGCCGCTTTTTTTTAAACTTACCAGTGAGCTCTCAGATGTTTTTTATTATCAGGGATAAATATTTTGAAACTTAAATTAATCAATTCATTCAAAATTGTTTGATATATGTATATAGGAAATGCCGAATACATTGATCATTAATAAAATGAACGATATATTCGATTCATATTTTGGCTTCCACGATAATGATTTAGCACAAACAATATGGGAAATGATTACATCTTGTGAAAATTTCAATGATCTTAAAAATGTCTTGAAGAAGGTAATAAAAATTCTTTAGCTATTCATGCCTCTTTTACCAGATATTTATTGGCGATTTATTAATTTTTAATATTTGCGTAGAGTAACAGCAGAAGATCAATATTATTCTTTTTAATAAGAAGCTATTAAATTTCATACATAGCATTAAGACAATTTAAATTTTAAATTTGCTTAGCGCATTATTTTTGATATAACTAAGATTCCCTTTTTCTAAGAAATGAAAGAAAACTTCTACATTGTTGAAATATCCAAATTCTAGGGAATTTTGGTACTGTAATGTTGAAAATTCATTAACTTTACTAATTTTAAGTCTTGAATCTGTTCCAAACAGAAGTATTTATTACTTTTTTTAAGTCGGATATAAGTGATTTCAATTTTCCAACAGAACTATATTTCGATTTATGGGGCATGGTGGATGATTACAGAAATGGTCGTTTTGGAAAAATTGACATGTCTCTGAAAAAAACTGCTATCGATGGAGAATTATTATCTGATGAATAAAAAATTTAAAATGAAATTATATTAAAACCTTGTAAGTATCGCATAAAAACGAGATTGTTTTTAACTAAAAAAAAGAATAATAAAATGGGAGATGAAATTTATGAAAGAATAAAATGGCGTCGTTTTGGGAATAAAAATATACCACGCATATATATATATAAATAGGACAGAAATTGTCAGAATAAAATATTTAGCACAAATTGACAGATATCTCTGAATTTTCCGGATACAATTAGTTACTGACTGCTTCAAAACAAATTGTAAAATAGTACCATTAAAACTAAATGCAATTAATATAACATTTGGATTTCAAAAAACAGAACAAGAATTATTCATAAAGATGAAAAAAGGATTGCTAGATTTTCAAAAATACTTTTAAGCGTGAAATTCAAGATGATTATTAGCGTTAATATAATATATAATATACAATTTATCTTTGTAGAATATTGCATGATCTAGAAATGATGATTACTTCACAGCAAAAAGACAAAAAAATCTAGGATAAAAGACAGCTTTTCTTCTCTGCCAATTAAAACTTCTGAAATTATTTTTGATAGAATTAACAATTTATTTTACGGAAAATCTGCACTCAAATGAAGAAAAAAAATCAAAAATTGCTTAATTGAAAGTGATGCTAATCTATTTCGAGGATTTCGGTAATTCTCAAAACTCAGTATCAAGAATAATTTCTTTAATTCTAAAATAAGTGATATTGGATGATTCAAAGAATGTTATATTCGAATATTGCGCAGAAACCAAGCATAGATGTACTATCGCATGAGAAATCATGTGTTAACGTATTAGCGCATGGAAGAAAATTTTCTCGATGCTGATAACGGTACCACAGTAGACATTTTCTTCATGTTCTTAAATTTGGGAAATAAATTTATAATTATATGTTTCATGTTTTCACGAACTCGTTTGACGAAAATTAAGTTAGCTGTAGGTAGCATGGAACCATTAAAAATCACACAACAGTTGATGAAAATATTGACAGGGATTTCGACTTTTTTTCCGACAAGTTTAACAGCAAACTTCATCAGAAAATTGAAACAGATAATTTGAATTTCTATTGCACCACAGATTAACACTGCTTGAATTAGCATCAGCCGTTCGTATTTACCAGTTGTTGCCGTATTTTTTGCTTCACATCCTGCAAACTTTCATAAATTTAATTTAATTTTTTTATATTAAACTGATTAAACTTAAATACATTATTTAAGAATTCGATGAAATAAAAAACAGAGAAAGCTGCAAATTAAAAAGATTTTATGAACAAGCACAATTTTTGTCTCGTTTTTGATTGTTAGAAATATAAAACAATGCAAAATTACCGCTGGTTTTACTTAATTTCAAAAAATTCTTTCGTTTATGATGCATATGGTAGAATATTGGAATATATACTGCAAACATTGTTATCGTAACGTCAACACCCAAACATAACGAATTCTGAAAAAATAAGTGAATAAAGGTGAGTTAAAATACCTTAATTGGTGGATAATAATTGCTTTAATAAAAGGAAAAATTGAAAAATAAACTTTTGGTCAAACAAAATTCATTTTACTTCTCATAATAATGGATTTCAGTTAACAATTTGTCTCTTCGAAAAGTCAAAGTTTGAACTCAAAAATAATGAACTTCATAAAAATTGCTCCATTTTCCAGCGTTCTTTTAGTACAATTTATGGACCATTGCAAATTCGAAACATTGAAATTTTTAATGCAATAATGAAACTCTACGAGTGATATCACTGAAAAGCATTTTAAAAATTTGAAATTATTTATTATGAGCATTGAGATTAATTTGATAAATTCATAATTGCATAGCCGCTTGTTCAATGGAGCATCGATTTATTGATTCAGAAGTAAATAAATGATTAAGTTTTGATAATTTCAGTTTAATCAACTATGTGTTTATTGACTGTTTAACAATTGAGAAAGCCAAAATGATGTTGCAATTCATATTGAAAAAATTTTTCTAAAATCTCTCACATACAAATGTTGCCGATACAGGTGTTATTTCTGTTACATTGAATAAGCTGAAAATCTGCTGTAGATTTTTTGAAATTAATGATTATCTTAAAAATTGGATAAAAACTGTTTATGAATCATACCGAGAACGGACAACCATATGCAAGCGAGAAGAAAATAGAACTTTACTGATTCAAAAAAAACATTAAATTCCGGCAAATTTATAACCACAAGACGATTTACTGCCAAAAGAAGTGTGAAATGCAACATGGCGAAGAATGAAAACGTATTCATACTAGTGAATATGCTATGAATCCATGTTAACATATATGCTGAAATATTGATAAATTAAATATTGCAAAATTAATTTAATAAAAACAGCAAAATATATCACACATCTGTGGAAAAATCCAATTCAATATAATGGTTAATCAGATAATTATCTGTGATTTCAAATTATGCATGATTTCTTAGAAAATGATAATAACTGGATGACTTATAAAAAAGATATAAAAAAAAACCTACCATCATCAATTTCAGTTTTTAGCATTCCAAATAAAACAATGATGATTTGTGAGACAAAGTTCAAGAAACTGCTAATGATAAGTTGGGATAGGATAAGAATCAATGTTTGATTGTAAAGCCTGTCCCGACTGCAGAATCCGATTACCATCATTGTATTGCTGATAAAGCCATAAAGCAGGAGTAGAGAAAACAATATAATTGCCACATATCGTTTTACTATATTGTATTCATCTCTTATGTCGAATATATTTGTCGTATTTCCTCCATGACAGTATAACGGTGATATTAAAAACAATGCAATAATATAACAAAACACAAGTCATTACTTACTGATAACCTTTTCTGGAAATATTTATTTCATTCGAATTTAGTTATCGTGAGAAGTGATTTCAATTGATTAGAAGTTTCAGTGTCTGGAATGAAAATACAGTGGCAGTTTAAATATGATATTAGAAAGAATACAATTATACAGCAAAAATAAGCCATTGCTCACAAACAACAACTTTTTCTGGGAATGTTTCAATAGGTTAGATATAGAAATTTCGATGTCTAAAATGAAAGTGCTGCGAAATGATTCATGGTCTAGTAGAAAGACAATACATTTATAATTATAAATGTATTAATATTTAATGAAAAGTATTAATATAACCACAAATTTATTTCTTATTTTCATATAAATTTATTGCTGATAGCATAATAATAATAGTATTGCCTCAATTTGTTATTATCCCTCTTAAATCTTCTGAAGAAAAGTTAAATTTGCTGTCTGTTCGTGAATATTGTGAATCTGATGAAATTATCGATGCAAGATTATCGATAAAAATTGCTAGACTTTTCCGACCTATATATATTCTTTTTTAATTCATTCTTACAAATAAGCCAGTAAACTTCATTATTCGATAATATGACATTCTGCTTTACTTAAATTGTATTCACGATAAATAGTCTTAAAATATTATTATTTTATATTAATATGGAAAAACAAGTTCTGATTACTTTAGTTATCGAACTTAAGCATCTGATTTGACAAAACAAATTATCTCTGTTTGAAATTTTTTTGACTTTATTAATTTGGAGACAGTTACGCCTCTGCATATGAATTGTTTCCATATCATACTGCACTACTTTTATAAAATTATCTAATATTATCATTATGCATTTAATCCGCAATGATAATGAAAATCTTTAATACATTGCATAATTTTTTTTCCAAGCGCAATTAAAACGTCTATTCTTTTACATGTTTGCATAATATTGGTCATAATGTCATACATAATATAAACTATCTTATTATGCGACTCACTGTTTTTATGATTTAACTCATAAAGTGGGCCACTACACTTTAATTATACGAAGAGTTTAGTTATCTGATACAAATACTTTAATCGTTACAACATCCCAGAAAAACTGGTATAGATTTTAATAACGAATCGGAAAGATGAGATACAGACAGACGTTAAAAGGAAGCATTTTTAGATTACAGAATTCTTAATTATTAAAAATGTATATGATTTCAATATGGAATGATCTTATAGTCGCTTCACGTTTAATTTTATTTTTTCGATGCTTAGCAGAATAATCTATGCCAATTTTTCTCTTCAAATTTTAGAAAAAAAAAGTAAATAAAACTACTCGGTAATGAATAACGAGGAAATGAATCAAAGATAAATATCAATGATGTGCAATTTCATTATCTATCTCCACTGATATACTAATTATTTTTAGTATTTCGCCTACTAATTAAGCTCATTTATTATCTAAATCGATGCACAACATACAAAGGACACAAAAACATATTTACTACCGTATGGTTTATTTTCATTCCTGTTTTCAATTCATTTTAGACGAATTCTGGAAAAGCTGTATTCATTACTTCACTTCAAAAATAATTTCAGTATGTCCACATAATTATAAGCAAATTGTTTTAATTTCAACTACGACTTGCATTATCATAAGTAAGTCAAACAGTTATTGATTTTGTTCAAATCGAAAATTGTTTTATTCGTAAATATCACTATATTACACAAAATAGCGGTTACAAATAACATACAAACTATGATATATATAAATTCAATTGCATCTTTTATATTTATATGTACAAATTATGAATAACTAATACAGTTATATAATTGTTTTATCGTAAGTATTACTATATTCTACGAAATAGCGGTTACAATAAATACAGTAACATCTTATGAACCGCGTTAATTTGTGATAAGACTGTTGTCTCTGAAGAATTAGATGGTACGGGGGAGTGCAAGTGATTGGCATGAAAGGTGATGTAGGTTAGGTTATTTCTGATGATAGTTACAGTCTTATTAAATGTCTGGGATTTAATTATGTAATAGCAGGAAGGAGAAAATATATAGAGCAATTAACAGGATGTACAGTACAATTAATCAGTTGTTTGTGGTATCACATTGAAGCTGCTTCATGTGTTCTTCATTCTTAAAAAAATAAACAGCAATCTGAGTTATCATATCATATACTTATTCAGCGTTTATTAAGTGCTTGTCGTCAAAATTTCCATTGCAGAGCAAATTATTTGTTGATTTTAATGCGTTGATTTGATCAATTTATTGTATACTTTAAGTTTTATTGCGTAACACATGCCGAAATATGCGGAATATTATGATGGGGAAGCGTTTAATATGATTGATAGCATTAACTTGAAATATAATGCTATTACGAGACTGGGATCTGTTTTATATTGGAAGTTGCTTTTTCGGGACATATTTATGCCTCGAGGTTATCCACAAAGTGTTTCTGCAGATTATTTAAACTATCAAATATGGGATACTGTCCAAGCTTTTGCTAGTTCTATGAATTCAGCTTTGGCTACGGAAGCAATATTGCGTGGTGCAGGCGTCGGAAATAAGGTCATTATCAGAATACCACTTAATTATCGTTTTAGGGACCTATAGTCCTATTGTAATGTCTTGCTGGATAATATTGTCGCAATATATAAAAACAATGTGAATCACGAAAAATTACTTATTTCGGCAAAGGATTGTTGGAATTACGAAAGAAAAATTGCTATTTAATTTTATCAAATATAGTGACTAGTTCAACCAAATAATTAATTTAAGCCAAAGAAGCCTAAACTGTCGGATAGTAAAAAAAGAAGAAATGTTAAAAGAAATTGAAGGGAACGCAAAGAAGATTCTTTGTATGATCTGTTTAAACGAAGAATAAAAAAACCGGAACTAAAGTTATATAACGATCATATTAAATTGAAATATTAGATTGATACTTTGATTAATTTACTCGAACTTTCGGCAAATTTCTTAAATGAAAATGAGAGTATAGTATAGTAATAGATGAGAGTATAGTAATGATATTAAATAATACATGATAGTTTGTTAAATATTCCTTAATATATATAAATAAATTCCCGAACTGAAATTGTAAATGATCAACATTGAAGTAATTTGTTGCAACTTGTCGATTTTTATACCATCAATAAACTCTTTCTTTTATACCATTGATAAATTATCTATGCAAATGTTATCATTATTCCTTTAAATTCGTGATAGTGATTTGTTACGTTTACCAAGTGTCAACCAACACTCAATGAATTTTAACTATTCATTTTGCAAAAATAAATCCTTGATCATATATTCAGTAATGGGTTTCTTTTGCATACGGAATTTTTTTTTTTTTTTTCGGGGATACGGAATTTTCGTTAACGTCGCTTTCTGATGCAATGATTTGTGGTCTGACTGAATTGGTACTTTACACTATGTTTATTGTGCGTAGTGGTATGAAGATTTCTAATTATGCGTGATTAAGCTTAGTTTTATTGCTGAGACATGACTAAGCCTAATTTTATCATAGTAGTGGAGCCTTATAAATTTATTCCTTCGGATGTTTTACAGATATATTATATAACCTTTTCTTGCAAATAGTTATATGTCAGTTATGTTATATTTTTAAAAATGACTTTTTACATTTTATTCATGTATATCGCATCAAATTTAGATACATGGCGGCTTTCCTAGAGCAATGGGTAAGCGATGAATTGTACACATTGGTTGGTGGTAGTGATCGTACTGTCGTGCAGTATATCTTAGCACTGGCACGGAAATCAACAGACACTGAAGATTTGTTGGAACGGTTGATAAGTACGGATACAATGGAAGATACACCAGCTGTAAGGAAATTTGTCAATGAGTTAATTGCACAGGTACCACATGCAGGTAGGTCTATTTTGGAACTGTTTATTAGAGTGATTTACACATTGATTATTTATGCTCATATGCTTGCCTGAATTAAATTTCATTGATATTTTGCAAAATGATTAGATGAATAACTTGTGAAAAAAGAATAGAAAATAAGGAGAATTTATTCGGAATTTTATAATTTCCAGTTGCCAAAACAGAAAAAATAATACGATCATCAGCAGCTGAACTGCGTGCAAAAGAAATCATGCGTCTAAATCGATGTTTAAAAACAATAGAATCTGATGATGAAGACGATGTACCATCTAAGAAGCATAAAGAGGTTAAAATAGTTTAGTTTTATTAATTATTTGTAGCTGTATTGAAATGATACACTGGTTATCATCATAAATTTCTTTTGGAATCTTTAAACTACGATACTCATTTTGAGTTCGCATCACCGCAGAGCTCGCTGCTTTAAGATTTTGATAATTTCGGAAGTCCAGTGAACTTCTCAATCGAAAACTTCTAAATCGATTTAGCGGAGGAGCTTCAAGTTATAAGGAAATTCTACTCCAGAATTCTGTTTCCTGCTGAAAATTGATGATTGGTTGTCATTATTGCAGAACAGAAAAACCAAAAACAAATTTTCGATGCACGAAAGTGCAAGCGATGAAATGGATCGGATAAATGCTGAGGAGCAACAAGATTTGCGAGAGCGTGATGAATTAGCAGCAAGGATTCGACAAAGAGACAAAGAAAAAACTCGAAATATAGTTACAAAGTCGGAAAAAAAAGCTGAGGAAGAAGCTGCAAAAAGGTTTTTTAATTACATTTCAAAATCTTCAAAGCAGTTTTTTATTTTTAAACTGAAGAAAAGTTATTTAGACTGAAGTTGGAAACAAAAGATCGTACTAAGATTGTTTCACAATTGCGTGAAGAAAGCCGGAAGCAATATTTATCGAAGAGGAAGGATGATAAACTTGATGAGCTTGAAAAAATTGTTGAAGATGATGAACATTTTTTTGCAAATGAGCGGTACGTTTTTTGTTTTTGCCAATTTTAACAAAGAAAATTTACTCCACTATGATCAACTGATGGGTGCTTCTAAAAATTTCTGTTATTCATAGATAAAAATAAAATTTTATGCTCATAACTAAGAGAAGATTGTAATATCAAATTAAAAAAACTTAATTGATGTAGAATTGCTTCCAGCTTGACAGAACGAGAAAAATCGGATATGAAATATCGAAAGGATATATTAGAATATGCGCGACAACATGAACGTGCAGCAGATTTTCTCAAAATTAAACGTTACCGTGTCCCAGATGCTAAAGTGAAATCAATACCAATGGACAGTTTAGAAGATGTGGATGAAATTCCAAAAGGTGATGGAAAACGTTGGGAAGATGATCGGTTGGCAGCAGCTATTGCCAAATATGGTGCCAAAAACAAGGTCTCCCGTATCTCTAAATTCATTTATATAGATCTTAAAGATAGCATCTTAGCTGACGAAATTTCTCTAACCGCAACCAGTTCTAGAAACGGGACGAATTCGAAATGATATTAGATGATGAAAAAATTGATTTTATTCAAGCTTTTCAAATGCCGGGAACATCGAACACTGAGGTTTATTATTTTCTTCGTTTTTTATTATTTTACAATCGTTTTCATGAAAAAATTGGATTCTTTAGAGATTTTCGTTTTATTTTGATTTAATATTAAAAATGAAATCTATAAGATTGACAGATTAATATTGTTTGTTGAATTTAAAATTATCTAATAACTGTTCTGTAGGAAAAAGTAGTTTCGGTTGTTCAAAAAAAGAAACTCTCATTAGCTGAAACACGGAAGTCGTTGCCAGTTTATGCATACCGAGATGAATTCATACAAGCAGTTCATGATCATCAGGTGCTTATCATCGAGGGTGAGACGGGTTCTGGAAAAACCACTCAACTTCCACAGTATTTATACGAATCGGTTTGTCAACTTTTTTTGAAGTATTATTGAATGATTCATGAATTCGAAATATTTTCATTGTATTTAAACTTATGTACTAATAAAGATTAGTCTGTAATCTGCAATGTGGTATTATTTAAAAATAATAAAGTCCAGATATTATTTGATAGTTTTAAGATTATTTACTTCATAATATCATAAATTTTTTTCTTTGGTGAATATAAAGCAATTTAAACAAAAATGTTGTCAGATTCTGGTGAATATAAAGCAATTACGATTTAAACAAAAATTGATTTGTTGTCAGATTTTATTGCAGCTATATTCAGGGATTCTGTGCGAACAAAATGAAAGTCGGCTGTACGCAACCTCGTCGAGTGGCAGCAATGAGCGTAGCTACGCGAGTAGCTGAGGAGATGGGTGTGAAATTGGGGATTGAAGTAAGTGCTTTTATTATCGCTTTTTATGATTTTTTTTTGTGTTCAGTTTTAATTTTTGTGAAATAAAAAGTTTTCATTAA
Source organism: Dirofilaria repens (assembly GCA_008729115.1). Taxonomy (NCBI): domain Eukaryota; kingdom Metazoa; phylum Nematoda; class Chromadorea; order Rhabditida; family Onchocercidae; genus Dirofilaria; species Dirofilaria repens. Next base: position 1,398,393 of record SNRZ01000012.1, on the reverse strand, counting down.
AGCTGCCCTAGCATGCTTCAAAGACTGCGTTGAAAAAAAACAATATCAAGTACATAACTGATCGCGTTTTTTCTTTTTTTCTTCATGATGTAGTTCTTTCAGATCAAATTATGCATTTTTATTAAGGTCGGTTATTCAATACGTTTCGAAGACTGTACGTCAGAAAGAACGCTTATCAAGTATATGACTGATGGTATGCTTTTACGAGAGTTTTTAAATGAACCTGACCTAGCCAGTTACAGGTTCGTTAAATTCCGTTTCGCCACAAATTTTCATTTTACTGATACATTTAATTAGTTTATTGAAATTAAAACATTTATTTGTTTATGAAAACGAAGAAATCCTATAAATATTTTTCTAGTATCGTATCATTATTTTCGGAACGGATTTTTTTTAACTGATTTAAAAATTAAGAATTTTTAGTGTTATTATCATCGATGAAGCTCATGAGCGAACGCTTCACACGGATGTTTTGTTTGGTTTAATGAAAGATATAGCACGGTTCCGAAAAGATCTTAAACTTCTGATTTCTTCTGCAACCCTTGATGTTGAAAAATTTTCCACATTTTTCGATGATGCTCCGATACTCAGAATACCTGGTTAGTTGACAAACTTCGTTATGTTTTCCGGACGATTAATATCACCCGTATTTTCTTATTCTTAACTTGCACTTGTGTAAAGAATCTGTTTATGATGAATTAAGTGAATTTCAGGTAGACGCTTCCCAGTTGATATTTATTACACGAAAGCTCCTGAAGCTGATTATCTTGATGCAGCGATGGTTTCGATTTTACAAATTCATTTAACACAACCACTTCCTGGTGATATTCTAGTTTTCTTAACTGGACAAGACGAGATTGAAACATTAATGGTGAATTCGATTTCGAATTTTATTTTATTCCTTTAATTTAATTTAAATTTTCATATTATTTTATGTTGTCAACATTATTTGGTATTTGATTTTTGATTCTTGCATACCTTTTTGTTTACGGTATCATAGCAATTAAACGTCGCGAAATGGTTCTGTAAATTCTCAGTTTTATACTTGTTGAAATCCTGGTGTTTAGAATAAAAATTCATAGAAATTTTTGTAGGAATCTCTCTTAGAGAGAACAAAGTATTTTGGGAAAAAAATTAAAGAGCTTATTGTTTTGCCTATTTATGCCAATCTACCATCCGATTTACAAGCCAAAATTTTCGAACCAACTCCACCAAATGCTCGTAAGGCATGCTTTTTTGACAGTATTTTCAATCACTTACAGAAACTTTGAATTCATATTTTTTTAAATCTTTAAATTCACATTTTTTTAAATCTTTAAATTTAAGGTTGTTTTGGCCACCAATATAGCGGAGACTTCCGTCACTATTGATGGAATCTGTTACGTAATTGATCCTGGATTCAGTAAACAAAATTTTTTTGATGCTAGGAGTGGTGTCGAGCATTTACATGTTGTCACCATTTCAAAGGTTTATCGTTAGATGTATACTGCTTTTTAATTTTTCGGTAGTATTTGATTTTTTGTTTTTCGACTTTTATTACTTGTTTTTTTAAAAAATTCATGATTCACTTTGAAAATCTTGTGATTAACATTTATAAAAATACAATGGTTTAGGCTGCAGCTAATCAACGTGCTGGAAGAGCTGGTCGAACCGGTCCCGGAAAGTGTTTTCGTTTGTATACAGCTTGGGCTTACAAAAACGAATTGGAAGATCAGCCTGTTCCAGAAGTAATAATCAAACTTTCTGTTCCCAGTATTTCTTGCTTTTAATCGAAAGATTTGAAAGAATCATTTTCTCCCTAAAATTTGATAAATTTGAAGAACAACTCAGTAGATAAGCTTGAAATGTAAGAAGTCATTGCAGAAGCAAATTTGGTATTTTTAGATACAAAGAACGAATTTGGGCAATGTTGTGTTGATGTTGAAAAGTTTGGGCATCCATGATTTGGTTCATTTTGACTATCTGGATCCACCTCCACAGGAAACACTAATAATTGCACTAGAACAATTATATGCGCTTGGAGCTTTAAATCATCGCGGCGAACTGACCAAATTGGGAAGACGCATGGCGGAATTTCCGTGCGATCCGTGTATGAGTAAAATGATTATTGCATCTGAAAAGTATGGATTCATAATTTTTCAATTTTTTAAAGTTTGTAAATTCATTTTTATTATTAGCAACTGACTCTTTAAATGATAATCAAAAGGCTGTTAATAATTTTTCAGTAATGATTTAAGAATGCGAGATACAAAGTCGTGCCTCATATTTTAATTTTTCAGGGATGGTAAATTCTTCTGCACTAAATTAACCTTACCTCAGAATAACATTTCTGCTGTTTATCTATTTTATGATGAAAATATAAAAAAGACCATATATTGTTAAGGATAAAAAAATCATTAAATTAAATAGGTTGAAAAAACAGGGTTTTTTGAGGTAACATGGGATTTGGTATAAATTTATTTTTCCATATCTCATTTCCTGAATTTTTAACAAGATCAGCAGTTTGTTTCAAAAATTAGCTTTTCTTATAATTTTGTCCGTCCATTGTTTCTGCGTTATTCACTACACCGTGATTAATGATAATTTTTTAATTAAATAGTTATTGAATCTTGATATATTCTGTGCAGCTTTCTGTTAGTATTGATGAAAAATAGTATATTTATTTTAGAAAAGAAAAGTTAAACTGTTTAAAGATATGGCTGTTCTGAAGAAATTATCACTATTGCTGGAATGTTATCATGTAACGCAGCAGTCTTTTATCGGCCTAAAGCTTTAGTTATCCATGCGGATGCTGCTCGAAAAGGTTTTTGGGTACCAGGTGGTGATCATCTCACTTTGCTAAATGTTTACAATCGTTGGCGTGATACCAACTACTCATCTCAGTGGTGAGTTTTTTGTGCCCCATCTGCACCAAAATTTCAAATCGAAATAGATGCTTTAAAATCGACTTTAAGGTGCATGGAAAATTTCGTCCAATATAGAACAATGAAAAAAGCTCGGGATGTTCGCGATCAACTTGAAGGTTTATTGGAAAGAGTTGAAATAGACCAGGTAACTTTTATAGTGAGTATTGTTTTAAATTTCTGTTGACCTTACATGTAAGTTAGTTTTTGGAATTAGTTTTACTATTAAATTGTGCTTCCACTGGTTTTGATTTCAAAAAAAAGTACTTTATAGCCATTCGAAAAAAAAAAATTGCCCTTTTAGAATATGCAGAAGACTAGGAAATTTCATTATTCATTGTTTGTAAACACTCGTAAAAAGTTTTTACTGTTTTAATTTCATATTCTTAACTTAATTCTGTTTTAATTTCATATATTCTTAACATATTCTTAGTAATTTCTCTTAACAGAACCGTTAATTTGATAGAGAATGTTAGATTTTTATTTTTTCTTTTGTTATGCTTAAGGCGTATTTTTTGAATTGCTATAAAGTACTTTTCTTGAAATCAAAATCAGTGGAAGCATGATTAAAAAAAAAGGAAATTCATATGCAAAGACGATTTTTGACTAATAATTCAGCGTCGAGCTGAATCGCGTATAATCATTTTAAGGTTTCGAACAATGATTCAGTGGCAATTCGAAAAACAATTACAGCAGGGTATTTCTACAACTGTGCTAAACTTGATAGCAGTGGACATTATAAAACTGTAAAGCATAAGCATACAGTGCATATTCATCCAAATTCGTCTTTGTTTGAAGAAATTCCTCGGTGGATGATTTATTTCGAGCTTGTCTTCACATCTAAAGAATTCATGCGTGAGGTGAGTTTGGTATCTTTTTAGGTCCTAGAAAATTCAGAATAAGATTTTACATCACGGACTTCTCTTACACTATGATTATTAAATAATTAATAAGAACCAGTGTACATTTCTTTTACAGAAAAGAATGAGTTGATAGAAAAAATCGAATCTCTAGATATTTTTTCTCTTTTCAGATGATCTCACTTGAATCAGATTTTTTTATAATTTTAAGGTCATCGAAATCGAAAGCAGTTGGTTGACGGAAGTCGCACCACATTATTATAAAGCTAAAGAACTGGAAGATTTAGTTAATCGTAAAATGCCAAAACAGAAAGGAAAAGCTGCTACTGAATTGTCGTCATCATGATCTTAAGAGATTTTTTTGCTCGTATTTTAAAATCTTGAAATTTCCTCTGTCCTTTCTAAATTATTATGAGATCAATGATAAAAGACGGATATTTGGTGAAAATGTTCTTAATTATAAATTGATTACTGCATAGAACTTTGGATGCAAAATACGAAATGTATTTCTTCGTTGCTTTTTTTGTTATTGCTTATACATACTGCCCAAATAAATTTAAATAAAATAATTTGAAAATTCATTTTTATTGATGTTTTGCTGTTTCGGCGCGAATTGCATATATTATATATACATATTGATTTTGTGAAATAAACGATCCATCTTTCAAGGGTATTTTTTTTAAGAGTATTATCTATTTTATATGTTTTTACTTAATTACTCCATAATATTTTGAACAAATTTATTTAGGATCTGGATGTTGAAATAATGCTAAAAAAAGTAATGAGCTGATAGCATTAGTTTCGGAGAATTTCAAGCTGATCATTACTGACCATGTGGAATAATTTCCATTGATTCCTTATTTTAAAGCTTCGCGAAGACAAATACGTGAATATAATCTTTGCTAAATTCTTTTCTATATATTTTGATTGCTGTAGGAGATAATGGAACAAGTTGCTATTCCCGGATCTGAACAAGGAATATTGTCAGAACCTGTTCCAACGTTACAGCATTTCGAAACACCAGAAACACCGCAACAAAAAGCATTGCTGAACTTGGTGTTCAAATCGATGAAACGGACGCACGATCTTTTTTATCATGATTACGGAACTTTGCCTGAACTGGATTCGGGAGCGTAAGTTTTAGTTATGGAAATCATTAATCGAAAAGCAGATCAATGTGTTTTCAATTTACGAGGAGAGTTAAAGTTTTCGTATGTATCTATTGGGTAAGAAATTACGTTAATAAAAGTTCCACTTATAAGAATACTTAACATTGGTCGGATTAGCGAACAAATTTTTGAACATCATGTTCATTATGTTGTTAATGTACAGCTTCATGCGGAGTAAAATTGTAGCATACTTTTTTTCTGAAGCTTCTGATATGACTTTTAGCGATGACTTATGGCGAGCTGTGAAATTAAAATCTGAATATGGGAGTGTTATGGAAGAAGTGAGTCAGGCGAAGAAGAAAAAGGAGGAAGAACTGCTAAAATTACCAATCAGTCCAGCAAGTGCTATAAGCAGTTCTGATGATAGCAATTCTTCAAGAACACTTTCTGTAACTGCTAGTACAACAGAAACAGTAAAGTTAGTATTTTTCAATATCAGAATAGTTTTTCAGTTTTGCCTTTAATTTCATTTTTACACAAGAAAAATATATTCAGCGAAAAAGACAGTACTGATTTAACAACATCCTATCGCTCAGAAGATAATAATTCGATGCGTGCAGTGTTACCTGCTCGAGCTCCTATTATGGTAAAACCTAAATGGCACGCACCATGGAAATTATACAGGTATTTTCACATAAATAAAATTTTAATTATGGTCTTCCTTATTATCAATGTTTGATGAATATTTCTATTTTCACTTTTATCTGCATTATCATTTCCAGAGTGATTTCGGGGCATACTGGTTGGGTGAGATGTGTGGACGTCGAACCTGGTAATGAATGGTTTGCAACAGGTGGTGCTGATCGGATTGTAAAGGTTTGTAATGTTTTTTTTTTCTTACAATATCTTTTTTCAGTCCAGACCCTTCATTATAAAGTAAACATAAAATTAATTTTTGTTTTGGGATTGTTTTTATTACTGCTGTTATTTCTTTATTCTATAGATTTGGGATCTCGCAAGCGGAAAATTACGATTATCATTAACAGGACATGTAAGTGCGGTCAGATGTTGTAAAGTTTCACGAAGACATCCTTTCCTTTTCACGGGTGGCGAAGATAAGCAGGTAAGCTAAATTTATTCTGAAATTAGTCATTTACTTTTTCTTGCTATTATGAAGGAAGGTGTTAATTTTACTGCGGCAGTAAGCGCAACCTTGATAGATGCTTTTTTTTGTATGAAAGATATTATGATTGACGAGCAAGGATTATTTATAATATTTTTAGGTGAAATGTTGGGATCTCGAGTACAATAAAGTCATCCGTCATTATCATGGACATTTAAGTGCTGTTCAGGATCTTACAATTCATCCGACAATTGATGTTTTAATCACTTGTGCTCGGGATGCTACTGCACGAGTAACGTTTTGGTTGAAAAATTTTAAAACCGAAAACTAGAATTAGATCCTTAGAATCAGTCTCAGGCATTATAGGTAGTAATGCATTTCATAAACATCTAATATTTCACATTTTCAAATTCGTTAGATTTCAGGTTTGGGATATACGAACTAAAGCACAAGTTCATTGTTTGAGTGGGCACACAAATACGGTAGCAACAGTTATTTCACAAGAAGTCGATCCTCAAGTTGTCACAGGTAGTCATGATTCCACTATCCGGCTTTGGGATCTTGCTGCCGGACGAAGTATTTGCACTTTAACACATCATAAGGTTATTTTCGAATAATTTTGAATCAAGCACGTAATGTTTACTCTATACGCGAAATATAAGGAAATGGAAATAAACTTCTTCTCTAGACGAAATTGAGGGGAAATCTTCTGTATCGACACAGCAAAAGCTTTCTTAGTTAATTTCATCCTCAAAAATTATTTTATTTTTAGGTGTTTTTACAGGTGGAGAATAATAAATTAGGCGATGTTTATAATTTCTGTAAGATATTCAGTCAGAAAACGGCGGCGAAGTATAATAGAATGATTAAGATATTCATTAATTATGAAATATTTCTAATACAGATTATCCAAACCTATAATACTAGCGAAAGATAAATGTTTTTGAAATGGCGCCTTTTTTTCAGAAAAGCATCCGAGCTTTAACACTGCATCCTTCGCTGTTTATGTTTGCATCGGGAAGTGCTGACAATATCAAAGAATGGAAATGTCCGGAAGGAATATTTATTCAAAATTTATCGGGACATAATGCAATCGTTAATTCACTTGCATGTAATGAAGACGGTGTGCTTGTTTCTGGAGGTGAATTTTGGTACTTAATTTTAATGATATGGAACAATTTTTGATATTCGTTTCGCTGTCTTGGCGTCATTTGGAAAAATTAATAAGATTAATGTTTAATGTCCTAGTAATATTTTTACAACATGTATCTTAGAAAGAAATAAATTTAAGTCTGATGAAGTTTTAATTTCAGATGTAATAATATCCTGATTTTTAGGTGATAATGGTTCTATAAATTTTTGGGATTGGAAGAGTGGTTTTTGTTTCCAACGTGAACAAACAAAAGCTCAGCCAGGTTCAATAGATTCAGAAGCTGGAATATTTGCACTCACATATGACCAGTCAGGTTCTCGATTAATTACTGCAGAAGCTGATAAAACAATCAAAATGTACAAGGAAGATGAGAATGCGGTATGTTTTCTTTTAATAATTTCTTATTTTTAATTATATGATGGATATTATTTTCTTATAAAGCTAAAATATGCAGTTTTTTTTTTTTTTTTTTGCTATATGTTTATTTCTCGGCATCAGTGATTGTCATTTTGATAAAATTCTAAATATTGATTTATATTTTGGCATCTATTAAATATTATCCATATTTCTTCGGGAAAAATAGACTAATCTGCAGAGGAATATCAACTACAAAATAAATTGATAAATAATTGGTGATAGCCTTTTTTAATAAATATATTTGTTTACAGACAGAAGAAACACATCCGATACTGTGGAGGCCAGAAATATTAAGACGAAAAGCCTATTAATTTAAATATGACATATATTGAATTACTACATTTATGTCTTATTCGTTAGTTCTACTTTGTTGATTTGTTGTTGCTGTCATATTTTGACATCTTATTAAGAAGTGATGAGCTGAGAAATTGAGTTTTTCTTTTTTTGTTTTGTTTCAATATATTTCTTATGGAAATAAAATGGCTCTTTTTCTTTTATTTTTCCTTCCCTTATCCTTCCTTTGTTTCTTTTGCCTTTTTTTTTCTCTCCCTACTTCTTTTATTGGTTCTTTTATCTTACCGGGTAAATAAAGTTATGCCTTGGCCCCCTTTTCTAGACATTAATAAATGTGGCGTCAAACAACATGACAGAAAGGAAAATTACAGATTAGAGATATAAAAATATTTCATTAGGGGAATGTAATTGAATAACATTTCATCACTGCAATTCTGCTTTATTTATGTATCAAAAGCTGGAAATTATGAATTTCCTTTGCTTCCTGGTGTTCTATGTTCGTAATATTTTTTGAACGTGGATATTTGCTGTGGTGAGTTATATAGGACAGTGTCGTTAAAAATCGGGGAATGGAGATTAAGATACAAAATTGAAAGTTAACCACTACTGAACTTCAAGTTTTTATGTTTATTATCTTTCTAATAAGGTCAAAAGTACTGATTCATTTAATGGTATGTCCTCACTCTGTATACCTAACACTGGGATTGAATGAGGCGGAAATGTTCACTGAGCAATATGCAGATGCATTAGAGATTGCAAATAGTATTTGGAATTTTTTATCATGCAAATAGTATTTTGGAATTGTTAGATTATGCAAATAAGTGTGCTATTTTGTGTATAAAACTAAGAATTTAACAATCTCAATTCATCTTTTTGATATATCAATCGAAGAAAGGTTGCCTTGCAATTCTTGATCTCATGCAATCTAGTAGTGAACAAAGGTGATTAGTTCTGTGATCGTGTCAAATTTTGTTAAAACTTTGACAACACAAAGGGTTGCAATGAAGAAATTTCAATTCCGATACATTTAAACAGCCAAAATTATCTTTTGGAAGAATAATTAAATGGTAAAGCATTTCTTGCTATCCTTTTAAACTGTAGCAAAAAGAAATAACGTCCTCTAACCAATTAATATAGTTCCAAGTCTTTAAATAATAAAACAGTTGATTTTCACTAAAAAATTATAAATTTATACAATCAGAAGAAAATTGACTACAGTGAAGTGTCGTTTCTTTTCAATTTGAAAAGGAAAATTTGATAAAAACATTATCGGCCTGAAGAAATTGTAGACCTTTTGTCCAGCGTTAAAGGAATCATTAAAATTGGGCATTAGTTATATATTTTCCGTTCAGTTATACTGTATAATCGAATTACATTGGATGAGAATATTTATAGCGAGAGAAGAGAATTAATAATTTGTTTCTTTGTTTTTAATTTAAATTTAAAATCAATTTGAAATCAATTTTAAACACTCATCTCAAACAATTAAGAATTTAATTTTGCTATATTATTGCATTTTCAGGAAGCATAAGTTATCATCCGCAAGCCTAATTGGATTATATTTAGCTTATGCAATCTCTTGTATTGTTGGTTTTAAAATTTGCTCGATAAAAATGAAAAACATGTTTAAATAAAATTTGTTCGTCAAAACGTTCAAATCATTTAAATCGAAAAAATTGAGATCTAGTATACACAAATAATAATATAAAAAGATAAATTTCGAATGATTACAAGGCAAAAAATAGGGAGCAATTTGACTGATTTTTATCATAGGGTGATCGGTTATGGACTTTTGCGCTTATATTAATATTGGAGTATGTTGGTGGTATTCGATTAGTGTGTATTAGTCAGTTACTCGAAGGAATTATTATCATGACATTTAGTTCCGTAATTGGAAATTGGATGGATCATCATACTAGAAAAAGTGGTAAATTAAATTAAAATTTTTAATTTCATTTTTTTCCGTATTTATAACGAATACGTAGGATTTTCGCAAAAAAAAGCACTATTTTATTTGCAAAAAATAATAATTTTACGTTAATAATTTTACGTAACGATTATTCTTCCACTCCAACATATTATAATCTTGTTAATTTATATCAACGAATAATAATGACTAATTTTCAGGTATGATAACAGTCTTGGCTATAAATAATACTAATGTAGCAATATCAGCAACATTGCTTGCTGCATGTATTACAATCAGCAGGATGAGTGTAGGAGATTATCTAATATCTAAAAATTAGACTTAGAATTATCATCAAAAATTATCATCATTTTTTAATTTTCATATTGGTGAAGATATAGTAGTAATACTAACCGTGATAATTTGTTCAAATATTATTTTACAAAAAAAGAACAAAGTTTAAACGATGTTCCTGTTCCTGTCATTACGAATATTATCCTTCAAAAAACTTCTTTTTTTTCTTGCTATATTATCGTAGAAGCCATCCATATTTGTTCCTTTATAATTAATAAAATATACGAGCTAAATTAAATCAATTTAATAAGATATTTTGGTTTAGATGTGGCATGTATTTTTTAATTTTTATATTAATAAAAATTTATTTCTCAGCATATCTATGTTATCTTAGCATGTGTATAATTATTCGAGAGAATTAGTAAATATTTCATATATTTTTAATTTTATAAAATGCAAATTTTCAGTCACTTTCTTTATTATGGCATGTTCTCTACATTGCTTGTATTATTTTATCAATAATTGCCTGTTCGCTCGGTTGTTTAGCGAGTGAAATGGAAAAGATGGCATTTACTAAAGATTGGATTGTTGTAATAATTAAGAAAGACGAATCATCATTATCCGGTATAACAAATAATTATTAAATATTATTGATTGCTTATTAATTGGTAAATACTTATTATCAGTGAAGAATTGTTAACCATTACGCTTACTTAAATATTGCCTAATTACTAATTAAACTTTAAAAGATACAATTGAATTAGGAAAAAAATAGTGAAATTTATGAAATAAGCATTTAAAAAAACAAGCGTATGAATTATTATAAACATTTCAAAATATGTGCAAAATAGATTATATATGATAGCAATTATAGTAACTTTTGTCATCACATCTAATCATATTTTATCCATTATTTTTTAGCAGCAAATGCGTGGATGAAAATAATCGATTTGTCATCATTGGTACTGTCACCTGTTACAACTGGTTATATTATCAGTTCGATTAGTTATCGCTTTGCATGTATGATATTTGTAGTATGGAATTTGCTATCAGTGTTTATAGAAGCATATATTATCATTAAAGTTTGCAACGCTGTGCCAGAACTTGCTATAAGAGAATCATCCTCTCATGGTAAATTTAATTATCAATTATTATGAAAGATAAATTTTTGTTTGAAAAAGACAAAAACAAAAATACGAATTATTAGATAATATCGTATCACAATATATAATTTAAAAATTGAAGTTAATTTAAATGGAACATTTTTCTTATCAATCTTGGAAAATGACAAGATCATCTCACCATAATTTGAACATGTCAACGATTTTGCGAAATGGCTATACTGATTGACTTCAACGTGACTTGAGCACGAAGTCTTCTGATCTAGAGTCTTAGTGTCACGATATCTATACATTATTGTTATGAACAACACGATTTGTGTAGATTATTTTAAAAAGTTTAAAATGAAAATTATCTATTATGATGTTTATAATTACCATAGGAAATTGCTAGAGTAGAAGAAATTGGAATTATTAAATAATTCATGCAATATCCTGAAATCAATACTGGAATTGATTTTGAAATTGAAAATGAATTAAATATAAACAATTATTTTGCAACATATTTATTTCCAGATGAAAAAAGGAATAAAGTAGGATAAAAATAGTTATTATATTAAAAAGTTTAAAATGAAAATTATTTATTATGATGTTTATAATTTTTGAAGTTTATACTGGACTGAAATATATGATACGAGAATAAGAAAGAGCTTTAAGAAATATATAAGTGAAAGAAACATGGTGAAAAATGATTAATAATGATAGTAACATAAAATTGATCCGATGAACAATTTGAAGTACAAAAATTTCTTTCCTGCTAGAAAGATAAAAAATTTTTTTTTGATTTCTAATTCCTTAAATTTTTTTCTAATTTTTATTGTTTTTTTACGACTCTTTTTCATCTTATTTGAAATATAACATTTCTTAACTTCCCCTTCATAATCTTATTAATTAAAAATTACTTCATTAATTAATTTGGCAATAATTCTTTTTTTTGAAAGATGTAATGGGATAAAAAATAATTAATTACGATAGTAAACGTTAAAGTGATCAATCCAATATACAAATAATATTTCTCAAATGTTTAATGCTAAAAAATTTTTTTATAAAATTGTAAAATTTCTTTATAATTTACAAAAGTAAAATTTTTAGATGAAGAAGCAAAAATTGAATGTTGTAAGAAATGCCCTTGTTTCATACAACATACAATTGGCAAATGGTTTACATTATTTTATATTTATTATCATCAAAATGTTTTTCCAGCTGCATTTGGCTTAACTTTATTATATATGACTGTGCTTGGATTCGATGGAGTATTTCCTTTTTTCAAAAAATTTTGATGAAACAAACCATAAATTATACTCTTGTTTATTGGTAGACAACAAACAAATTACTCTGATATATTTTAATAATTTATAATTTCGAAATTATTTGAAGCTGAAACTTATTTTCATAGTCGATACATTTTATTTAGCATTTGTTCTTTCTAGTAATTCACCATTTTTTCAGATAGCTGTCGGTTATGCAAAGTCACAAGGCCTATCGGCATTATGGTTGGGCATTTTGAGGAGTATCGGCGCTGTCTTTGGTATTGTTGGTGCATATTTGTATTCTGTTATCGAAACTTATTCTTCGGCAAGGAAATCCGGATTGATTGGGCTGATTGTACGTTTTCAGAAATAGTTTTATTACAGTTATGATAGGTACACGGAAAACTTTGTAAAATTTACCGATTATGTTAGTACTGCCATTAAATCATTCTATTTAATTTTCATGTTAATCAATTGATCTCAGTTCGCTGAAATATGTTAACTCAAATATTTAACGTTTTAATATTGAAAAAGGTAAATAATTAAAATAGAAAAGAGTGAATTTTTCTTTAAGATTAAAACACAGTTCAACAAAGTAAAGTCTGTCATAAGAATAGAAAGAAAAAAAAACTTTTTGTCAAATTTTATTACCTTCGATATAATTTTCTTCTTTAAGGCACAACATTTGGCTCTCTATATTTGTTTTGCCTCAATCTGGCTGCCTGGTTCACCATTTGATCCAGTAACATATTTTAGAGAAATCACTTTTGATGTATGTTTATTTCATCGATCAATAAGTACATAACAGTTAAATTTAAAGTTATCTTTTTAAATTATTAAATTATAAAAACTGTACGATTTTTTTTCAAGCAGACGAATTTAAGCTTATCATATCTTACTCTTTTTTCGCAAAAAAATCAACTTTTTCATTATGTTGATTGGATTATAGAAGTTATTTGAAAAAGATTTCAGAATAAAACTTTTGAAATCCATTTTCATTTTGCCATTTCATTTCAGGATAAAATTTTTTAAATTTTTTTTTCATTTTGAACATCTATTTTTGGAATTTAATTCCATTGCAAAATTAAAATTACATAATTGTTGCAGAGCTGGTGGAAACAATTACAAAGTAGTTTCGTATTTACCAACAATAAAAATGAAAGTGAAACCAACTCAAATGATATTGATTGGTCAACGTGGACATCAAATGGATATTCCATCATCAGCGCTTTCACATTGCTATTAGGTATAGCGGTAGCAAGATTAGGTAATAAGCAAAGATAAAACCGAATTTAAGCTTAACTTTAATCATTAACTTATTTCTTTCAATACTCTTAACGAATGAGACGAAATAAACAGCGGTTAAATGACTAATCTAATGAACTTTTTTCTTCCTTTTTTAAATAATGTTTAACTTTGTATGTCATCAAATAGCAGATGCGAAAATTAATTCCTTGTACAGTTTTAAATTTAAGTTTTAAAGACTTATAGTTGTCAAGACGGAAGACAATTGGAAAAAATGTATGTAATTAACTTTTAGGCTTATATATAGCAGATCTCTCAATTTCTCAAATTATGCAAGAAACAATACCGGAAAAAGAACGAAATACTGTTTTCGGTGTACAAGATTCAATAGCACAATTCTTTAGTGTATTCAAAGTGATTCTATTTTTTTCTTAAAAAAATTATATCATAAGAAGATATTGATCATTACTTGAACTTTTAAAGCACTCAAATTACACGACGATTAAAGTCACCTTAAATATTAGAAAGACTTCGTAACTATATAATCAGAGCAGGTATTTTAGAACGCAATATTAAATTGGAATTAAATTGGAATGTAATTTGCATAACTAGGAATACATTTAAACATTGTTACTGAATTTTACTATTTTCTTCTTCTTCTCTTTACAAATACCATACGAAATCTTTTAAATTAATGTTTAATGTTTAAATGTAAAAAAATTATCATAAACGACCCATGAAAAAAACTTATGGACTTTATTTAGGATGTCATGACCATAATAATACCGGACTCAAAGACATTTGGCATACTTATCATCACATCCATATTATTTGTGTTCAGTGGATTTTTATGCTTTTGTTATTATTTGATTACAGTAAATTTTGATTTAAAATTTAGGACAAATTATCAAGTTACAAAATATCAAGCAATCATATGTCAGATCCTACGTCAAAATTTATATTTTGCAACTTGATAATATAATATTTTTTAAATCATGCATGATGATTAATAAATGAGAATGGTTCACAACGAAGCAAAATCCACAATTCCTTTCGTCTTATGATTTTAAGTGTATTTTGCTATTTATAAACTCCATAGAAAAGAAGACCACAACTTCATTCGTCATTATTTGTAAACAATTTCAGGTTAGTGATTACAACAAAGAGAAAATTAAACTAATCAATAATAACACAGAAGAGAACCATATGAAAAGATCCGAAATTTCTTCGGTAAAAGCAAAAGATTCATTTTTTGGGTATAGCAACAGCAATAACTGACAAACAAAGAAAGAAAATCTCCAGTTAATTCACTAACAAAATGACTGTTTATGATACAAGCATTAAATTTAGCAACAAGGAAATCAAAACAGAAATATTTCGAAAAAAATATTCGTGAGAACTTAACAACTAATTTTCTATTGCGGATATTCTATCGGAACAAATATATTCAAAATATTGAAATTGTTGCCTGACACGATGTTCAACAGCAATACATTACCAGGAAATACTAACAATCTCAACCGCATATACTTATTTCAATGTAATAGAAATAATATTAATTTCTTGCTTTGGTCGGCCACTTTTCTCAAATGTCGGCACCTGATTAATTTTTTGCACCACATTGAAACCTTCTGTTACCTGAAAACCAAAAATATAGAAAAAAATCAACAGTATTTCAAGAAGGTTAATAATTACCTTTAGTTCAAAATATCTCTATCGATGAAATAAAAGACGCTAGCTATTTGCAAACCGCCACTTTTAGGAAATTTTCTTAACAATCCCTACAAATTATGATTTCAGTAAAAATTGCAAACTATTTACATCAAATTCCTATATCGGCATTCTTATGTTGATGATAACAAAATGACATTATTTACAATAAAATAATACAAATGTTACAAAGCAAAATTGATCCAAATCAAGAACATAAATTTTTAAATTTTTAGAATCTAGTTCAACAAACTACAACACATTTAACATTTTAAAGATCTTTATATATCTTATATATAGATCTTGAATAAAAAATACAAACTTGTCCGAAAAGAGTATTTTTGCCATCTAACCAATCAGCAGGAATAACTGTGATAAAAAACTGAGATCCATTGGTATTCGGGCCCGCATTTGCCATTGAAACCATGTAAGGTTTATCATGTTTAAGTTTAGGATGAAATTCATCTTCAAAATCTTCACCCCAAATGGACTGACCACCAGTTCCTTTACCAGTAGGATCACCAGCCTAATTAAGTAAGGAATGAATAAATTTGACAGTAGATCAACAGAAATTCAAAAAAGAAAACAATAGATAAAGCGCCAAACAGAAAAAGCTCATTATCCGTTAGCTAACTGAAGTAATAAAGATTCCAATTTTTCTGAATATACTATTTTTTCCCATGATTATAAAAAATTCGATATTTTTGAAAAAAGCTTACTAAATTTATACTTATATTGCAAACTGACACCATTAATGATAATCAAATATATTACTTTTCTCTAAATTTTTTCATTACTCAAAATGAAATATGATATTTTATCCTTCCTAATCAAAATTATATAAAATCAAAAAAAATTTTAAAATTACCTGAATCATAAAACTTTTAATTACACGATGAAATGTGTGGCCATTGTAATATCCTCTCCTTGCATGTGTACAAAAATTTTCCACTGTTTTCGGGCATTCATTGGGAAATAATTTTATGTGTATGTCACCAAATGAGGTATGTAAAACTGCATGTTCCGTCACTTTATTTTCAATGGTATCATTCTAAAAGTCTGGAATTTCATAAATCCTATTTAAAACTAAACTTCTGAAAAATGGGTTTGAAAAAATGACAAACGAATTAACGATTTCGATAAATATCTTAGCACAGTTAACAACTTTAATACCTCAACGGCTGTTATAATATCCTCTTTTCTAGGTTTTTCATTGAAAATATCTCGTCCCATACCAGTATCATCTATATCATCACTTTCTTCTGTTGAAAAAGGCTCTACATTGGTGAATAAATAGAATCTGCCTTTCCGATATGCACAAGCAACCTAAACAAGGGAGTCACATAACAAAAATGCTATGTGAGACATGACAATAAATAAATTGAAGCCTTACCAACATAGGGTCAGGCTCTGTCTTCTTTAGATTTGGATTTGTTGCAGCCATTGCATCAATTGTTGCCGCTGCGCCCTATATAAAAAAATAAAATGAAATGCAACTCCAAAATTCAAATATTTCATGTGAAACGTAACTTTTCCTAAATTAGCAGAAATTCCTTGGAATTATTAAAAAAATTAAAAAAGATTGCTCCATCATTTAAATTCATCTATGAAAGAGATTTCAATTGAGAAAAAAGATTTTGATTTTTTATTTTTTATAAATTCGCCGTACATAAAAAGATTTAACCATAGCTTAAAAATGAAAATGATTCTGATTGAACAAACGAAGTTGAATAAACCTGTAACTGTTCTTTGAAGTCTGGTATAGCACGGCAAAGTGTAACACCCAGAAATCGCATGTTCTCATTTTTGCCAATTTCACGAACTATTTCATCAGTGTATAAGTTGTAAACCTGGTACAATACAATTTACTGAGTGAATTCTCTATATCTACTTAATTTCTATTATCAAAGCATAATTTCTTACTGATAAAAAAAGAGGAATAAAATGAATGAATCATAAAAGATATATAAAGCGATTACTTTGATCCCAATCGGAGTGGGATAAATGAGAAAATTACTAGTTTCATCAAAACAAATCGATAAATGCTGGAAAGTGTTTTCATCACGATCCAATTCTTTTTCCAGTGCAACTCGTCGGTTCCATTCCATATTTTGTAAGCCATAATTTCTAGAGACAGAAATAAACTATAACAAACGAAGTTGATCCAGATACTAGTTCCACAAACAATTAATTTCTTATAACATCCATAAAATAGCACAAGATTATCAGAACTATTCATCACCTCGATTTTCTAGGAATCTCATAATTATGGAACAGTATACGACACATCTGTTGCTTCTAAGTACATTCGAAATATTGAGAGACGTTGAAAATGTTCTACTGTATTTCAAAAATATATGACTACTTTTTCTTCTGTACCATGAAAGTATAGATAAAATAGTTACAGTCCACTGTGAAAAAATTAGATTCAAAATATATTTTATAAAAAATCAAATCTCAGACAATTCCCAGGGATTACGTAATTATATATTCCTAATTATCTTCTCTATCGTCTCTCCCCTTTTTCCTATCCTGCTCTCAAACTCACTTATTAATTACAGCTTGATCCACATAAAACCGCAGCGTTTCATCGATAACTTTTAATAATTTTCCGGTAGCAAAATCAAATATTCGGATACGTCGATCTGCTCCAACAGAAGCAAATGATTTTCCATTTGGAGCTATTACCAAACAACGCGGCGGTGCTTTGATCTGAAGAATATAACTTTAAAATCTTCAATTTTAGAACAAAAATTCTTGAAAACTAACATAACATCTAAAAAGACTTTTGCTAATTCATTTATTAAAATATGCAAGTGAAATGATTCATAATTATAAAATTCCCGTAAAATATGAGGTAAATTAAAGATCATCCCTTATGTTTAATGTTTCTGTTTGGAAATCAACAAATATAGAAAATTTAAAGAGCAGGATCTATCTACTCGGTACTTCATAAAATAGTAGAAAAAACGAAGTTATTGACTAGGTTGAAATGAAGGATAAAGATTTCAAAAGAAGAATAAAGACTGATTTTAACAAATTCATAAAGATCAGTGTCCGTTTTATATGTCCACTTCAAGTTATCTGGAAAATGATATTCACGCTTCGAACCAGACCAGTATTCCAACATTCCTTGTGCATCAACAGAAATAGCACAGTCAAAATGTGGGTTATACTAAAAATATTGAAGCAAATGGATAAGTATGAAATCTTCTAAGATTGCAATATAAAAATTTCTAAAATTATAACTGATTAGGAAAAATATTTCTATTGCTCTCAAATTTTGTCGAATTTCAGCAGGCAATTAAATTGAGCACGAGTGAAATGGATACCTCAATAAATTTCACAGAATTTGAATGGATTTTGTCTAAAATATGAATTGGTTTGTCCTCGCCTTTGCCATCATAAATATAAATTTTTCCAGATTCCGAATCTGATATAGCCAATACATGCACAACATCATTTCCTGCAATTATCAATGAAATCTAAATCCGCTATTGAGATTTCAACAGAAATTCACTAATTATCATCTTTAAGCTATTGAATTTTAGCTTCTATATGTAGCATACAGACAATTAAACTAGAAGAAAAAAAGAATGTCTCTAAAATAATGAAGAATCTTGACTCAAAAAAGAATAACTGAATAATAAATGAAGTAAGGAACTGCACTAAATTACTCATCTTGATGAATCCATGCAGCAGTTCTCGGAGAAAATTCTGTATTAAGCATGTTAATCATATCAAAATTTGGTATATCAAATATTTTCACAGATTTATCTTGCATACAAACCGTCGCCATTAACGTTCCGTTGTGATTGATTGTCAAATGGGAAAAAGCATCTGTAAAATAAAATTGAGAGCCTGCAGACTGCAGATTAATTTCCAAAAAGATGGCTATAACTACTAAGATAACAACATTTATCTGTTTCAGAATATCTGAAACATTTATAATATATATACTAGTTAACAAATTTTATAATATAATGGCTCATTATTACTTTAACGGAGATCAAACTAACGGAGATGACAGCGAAAATGTTTGACAAATTCAATTCCTTCACCATGTTTTTTCTTCCAAAATTTCAAATGTCCATCTATACTTGCTGTTATAATGAAATTTGTTCTAAAATAAATGAGTTAATTTTAATCAAACTACTCAACGTGCAAATAATTAGAGTATAAAAATATAAACAATTCAATATTTGAAAAAAACCGAATTTCCACTATTAGCTCAATAAAATAGACGAGTTTATTCACTATTAGTCTTAAATATATATGTGATAATTAAAAAAGATATTATAAAATTAGATAACATAAAAATTTAATATTAGTCTTATATATCTTAGCCATAACAGAATAAATCAGATACAAAATGATATTATGTAAAATTATGTAAAAATTAACAAGATATTATGTAACGATATTATTAAAAAAATTCTTTTTAAAAAGATATTATAAAATTAAAAGATATTATTACTAAAAAAAATTGAATACTCAACTGAAACAATATTTCGAAAAAAAAATATATAGAAAATAAACGTACACAGTTGCAATAACATGAGTTATAGTGTCTCTGTGCATAAACGATTTTTCGTACTGAGTAGCACGAGGTATTGAACGCAGATATGTTTGCTCATAAGGAAGTTCTGCAATTTACATAGTATATCCAGTTATTTTGAAGAGAAAAGTTTGTTTTGAAACTAAGTTGCAAAAAATATTGAAAGAAAATAAAACGGCATATTAATATTATAATACTTACTTCTGACCTTCTTTCGCTCAGAAATGCCTTCATTTTCATCATCAGCACGAGAATTTGTCAACTCCACTGATGTTTCCACTTTCCGTTTTAACATCCTGAAATTAGCTCATAAATCCTATTAATTATAATTATATCCCTATAATTAATTGATTTTTCCAGTCGTACTTAGGCATAATTAATTTGTATTATCTCGTACATCTAATCACTAGTAATAGTTATAACGAATAAAGTTCTGCAAAACTATCTCCACCTCAATTATTCATAACATCTGATAAATCTAAAGTTTTTTAACTATGTATTTTTGAATATTTTAAAAGAAATTAAGTTCCTTCACGTGTATTTGAATTGTTCTACCAACCGTAATTCTTAATAATCAAAAGTTTACTCCAATGAACTACAGATGCTGAAAAATCATTATCAAAATCCACGATTACAAACGGACAAAATAGAAATATGAAATGGAGTGTTTCGCATCTTAAACCCAAACCTTGTTGTGGTGAATTGTATTCCGGGGGTGGCGAATCGCGGGGAAATTTTGATAAATATCTATTATTTGGATGGAAATTATGTTTTCTTTAGTTTCGAAGATGGCTATTTCAAGTAAATATACATCGTAATTCATTTGCGATGTTTTTTCATATGTTTATTTCTATCACACCTGTCATAAGATACGAATCTCTTCAAAATATTCTATATGCCGGAAGTTGTAGAGCTAAATATTATCGTGTATGCAATCTTTTTGCATGCATAGTAATAAAAAGCTGAATACTTATACATGCAAAACAATCTAAAGCTGAATATTCTTATACAAATATTTCTATGTACGCAAAATAATAACTAAGTAATTAATAATTTTTTACGTAGATTTCTACGTCACTTTCTCTTTTTTTGAATTTCATTTTCGAAGTTGCTCGTGATCATAGCGACTAATTTATTTAAGCATGACTTTTTTACCGCGTAGCTATTCGCTGAGTGCTTTGTTGGTGTTGTTAAATATGAAGACAAAAAAACTTTTCGTTATGCCAGAGTATACGATTTGAATATACATACCATATTTTCATTTCATCTTATATTTTGCTCAATTGTTATCATTTTTATGTTTAATGCTATCATGTTTTATCCGGAAACTGCAAGTTAATAAATGATGTAAGAGATGATAACAGAATTGTAATCTGAATTCGAAATTCAGAAAATTTTTTTGCAACTCTCGTATTTTGTTTCTAAACAATAAATGTGATGAATAATTATGATTAATGCTTACTGATGTTAATCAAAAGTCAATGAGCTATATAATACAAAAATATATTAGCACAAATATACATAAAAAAAGGTCGAAAAACCTCCAATAAACTTGCAATAAAACACAAATAAAGTAAATTTATAATAAAATCCAGAATAATCTATCCTTCGATGAGTAAATTACTTAAAAAATTACAGTTCTAGCCATGATTTGTCCTAATTCTTTTCAGATAATCACTAAATTTTGTTGAACGACTTGTTATTATGTGACGCACTGAAAGAAACATCGTTACACCA
The DNA here is from genome assembly GCA_008729115.1 of Dirofilaria repens. Taxonomy (NCBI): domain Eukaryota; kingdom Metazoa; phylum Nematoda; class Chromadorea; order Rhabditida; family Onchocercidae; genus Dirofilaria; species Dirofilaria repens. Next base: position 1,376,716 of record SNRZ01000012.1, on the reverse strand, counting down.
TCAATATAATACCAACCGCATACAACGCCTCACATAAGTTGTATTTCCGATTTCGGCCTATAACTTTTCTTAAATATTTTTAAGAAATACTTCCAGAAAATTTCTTCCAGTGCAAAAATTCGATTACAATATTCGTTAGTGTGCAACATATCAATACATTTTTGTGAAAGATTGTTTCCGCTTCATTTCATAATTGATAAATTTATCACTCCACTTGCTTACTTCGAGTATCTGATAATTGTAAAAAATTTTTAAGCTTGAACATAGAATAATTGTAAATTTGATTAAGCATCCAAAAAAGATAACTTACCATTTGAATCCCAATACATCGTAAGCCTAGAACGGTTGCATTTTTTGCACTATTAACATTAATTTGAAGTCTCAATAATGGGAAATTATTTGTTGCAATATCATGGTTTCATAAATTGTATCAGATCATCCGTTTGCTTCAAACAAAAGAAAAACTTTCTCATTAGAATGGGAAATTATAATAATGGAGGAATTAGTATAACTGCAATTTGGCCTTTAGTATATACATTTCAGTAATGTGAAATCCTCACGTTTTATTAGGATAATGGAAAACTTCTCTACTTAACTGACGACAATTATAAAAAAAGTATGATTCATATGAATCTGTAAGTTAGAACAAAGTGGAAATCATAAAAATTTTTTGTATATTTTGGATACTGTCAGAATCTTTATTCTTATTATTTGATATGCAATTAACCAAACAAATCAGAATCCAATGCATTGTGATAAATTTCTTCAATATCATGCGTCAATTCGATGTTATATTTTGACATTGATTATATTTTTTTTTTTTGACCATATTTCGAAAAAGTATGAATTCGATTAGTTGCGTCACCAAATTTGAAGCCGTTAACTGGCCCTAGACAGAAAATTGTAAAAAACTGGGTCACATGCTTATCATTTGTAATTTCAACACTATTACTACATCTAATATGAACCTGATAATAGAACTGAGAAAAAAAAACTTCGAGAAGTAATGGTGGATATATAGTTGTTCCAGCAATCATGCACTACCAAACTGAGCTTCCGGTCAATGTAGAAATAGTACAGTTTTTTAAAACGTTTATCGACTTTAAAAAATAGTTTCAATAACTAGAAAAAGCAAAATAAATTTCTTGTTAGCAGTTTTAAATAACAGCTAACGAAAAAACTAATCTTATCTGGTAAACTAATAAGCAACAAAAGTATTACTTCGATAACTTAAATTGATGGAGTGAATATTGATAAAAATAACTTAAATTGATACAATGAATTTTGAACCAGAAGTCGCTTTCCATTTAACTGCTAGTTCGGTGCTAATTTAGCAACTTCAAGGCTTTTATAGAGATTATTGTGAATTTATTTTAAATGATCTCTAGAGCATTAATATCCCGTCTCATGTGAGCATAACGAATCGAAATACTGTATGAGATTATATATTTAACACTAAACCATTTTTTACTTTTATAGCAAATCGCTAAATCAGTAATATACCAGAAATATACATACACATTCATCTCATTTGTGATAATCCTTAATTCACTGATCAAATTCTGCCGGTTTTCAACAAAAGTTTTATAGATATTATAAAAATTCTTATAAATCAGAATTATGAGTTCAAATTTCAAAATAAAGGAAATTATGAAAAATGTATTAATATTCAAAAAGCAATTCTAATTTGATCGCAAAACGCAAAATTGGATTTTCATTTCAACTGCCATGGAAACTGCTAGAACAGTGTCAGCGATGTCGCCATTGCTAGCATTCATAAGATGAAATGTTTGAACAATTCTTTACTGAGCTTACTGTGCTAATCATGAAATTCATTTCAATTCTCAATTGATCTAATTTGAGGGGTAATTTCAGATAGTTTTTTTTTCTTTATTACATAACTACTCAGATGGAATTAACTATTATGATGATATAAAGTGAAAATAATTTAAAAACCATGATTACAAAGTGATCGAATTTCATTTCATTGCTGATATTTTTCTAAATTATAATACATCATTCGCTGATATTTTTTCAACTTATATGTGCAATAATTATACATACAAGAATCTACCACACAAAAATTAACAAACGAGTTAACTACATATATATATATATATTTTGTGTAATATAGTGATATTTACGAATAAAACAATTTTCGATTTGAACAAAATCAATAACTGTTTGACTTACTTATGATAATGCAAGTCGTAGTTGAAATTAAAACAATTTGCTTATAATTATGTGGACATACTGAAATTATTTTTGAAGTGAAGTAATGAATACAGCTTTTCCAGAATTCGTCTAAAATGAATTGAAAACAGGAATGAAAATAAACCATACGGTAGTAAATATGTTTTTGTGTCCTTTGTATGTTGTGCATCGATTTAGATAATAAATGAGCTTAATTAGTAGGCGAAATACTAAAAATAATTAGTATATCAGTGGAGATAGATAATGAAATTGCACATCATTGATATTTATCTTTGATTCATTTCCTCGTTATTCATTACCGAGTAGTTTTATTTACTTTTTTTTTCTAAAATTTGAAGAGAAAAATTGGCATAGATTATTCTGCTAAGCATCGAAAAAATAAAATTAAACGTGAAGCGACTATAAGATCATTCCATATTGAAATCATATACATTTTTAATAATTAAGAATTCTGTAATCTAAAAATGCTTCCTTTTAACGTCTGTCTGTATCTCATCTTTCCGATTCGTTATTAAAATCTATACCAGTTTTTCTGGGATGTTGTAACGATTAAAGTATTTGTATCAGATAACTAAACTCTTCGTATAATTAAAGTGTAGTGGCCCACTTTATGAGTTAAATCATAAAAACAGTGAGTCGCATAATAAGATAGTTTATATTATGTATGACATTATGACCAATATTATGCAAACATGTAAAAGAATAGACGTTTTAATTGCGCTTGGAAAAAAAATTATGCAATGTATTAAAGATTTTCATTATCATTGCGGATTAAATGCATAATGATAATATTAGATAATTTTATAAAAGTAGTGCAGTATGATATGGAAACAATTCATATGCAGAGGCGTAACTGTCTCCAAATTAATAAAGTCAAAAAAATTTCAAACAGAGATAATTTGTTTTGTCAAATCAGATGCATAAATTTTCAGTATAAAAGAATTGAAAGCAATTTTGATATAGTTCCATAGCTAAAGTAATCAAAACTTCGTCTTCAATATTAATCAAGGAAAAAAGATACATCTGTTAGATTGTACATTCAAAGATCGTATATACAAATAAATTAATTTTCAACATATGAAAATAGCTCCATTTTTAATCTCATTGTTTCTTTCATAATTTAATTGAATTATTCCTTTTTTTAATTAAAAAAATCTTTAACAATTCGCGTAACAATACCAAGTAATTTAAGCTATATGTATACATTAGTTTGTTTATTGTTTACAATCGATTTATTACTTCCTCGCTTGTAAATAAACAAGAAAATGGATAAGTGAATAAAATATAAGCAAAATGAAAAATTCACCTACATCCTTTGTACCTGTTATGTGGAGAATAGTTGATTTTCATTCACAATTATTAATCTTTCATAAAAAACGGAAATTCATCATAAAATTTCTACATGTTTCGGAATTAATGCGTATCCGACTTTTTACGGAAAAAAGTGAACAAATTTTTTTCTGAAAATCCTTGGGTAGTGTTTTTCTTTTGGCATTATCATGTGTAACAGAATCATACGAAAAAACTGAGATAACTTTCTTTAATTTAAATTTACAATTTATTAATTATTCAGACTATTAAATGATATAAAGTTCAGTTAGCTATATCAAATTGAAAATGATCAGCGGAAGCTCAGTATGATATAGAGACCGAATAAGGTAGGCTAAGGAAGAGAATCTAAGGAAAAAATGCCATAGCTAATGTACAGCATTATTATTTCTCTAGCGTATGCCAAACTGGTGGAAGAATGTGCTGGAACTATTCATATAGTTAATACTAGAATAGCTAATATCCTGGTTGGTCTATTTACTGAGACAATTTGAATGTATCAATTGTGAATGATTTCTAGCTACACAACTTATAACTGTAAGGTTTGGAAACAATTCACATACTAGATGATGTCATTCTAGCTAATGATGAATATTACATATTTCGTGTTGGAGAAAGTATGCTATGATTTGAAGAATACAAAGATAAAAAAGAAACTAAATAGATGTCTTATAAGGTAGCATTCAAATATCTTGTGATATCAAGGTAGGGAAGATCAGTATCCATTTGTATCCCAGCAGTACAGAAACAAAGAATAAGAAAAACAAAAAATAAGGGAATAAAAGTAGAAATTGACGAGGAGAGTAAAACAAGATTCTTCCAGTTCGGAGATGAAGAACAGCTTAGGAAAAAAAACTCCTCGAAGAAAAAAGCGTTACGAACGTCGCAGGCAAAAGTCTTCGGAAAAATGACGATGTATCTATGAATTGTCAAAAGTATTTGGTAATCTCATTCGATGTTTTAAAAGTTCATGCTTTACATAAATCTCATGATTTCAGAATGACATATCAATGAGAAAGAAGGTATATTTCGTAAGAAAGCAATAATGAAGGAAGTTATGAAAGAGACGACGAAGGTATTACAGAGAGTGAAGAAGATAGGAAATAAAACCAAGAAGATACAGAAAAATACGATGACGATATGGAAGAGGAGAAAGAAGATAAGGAGAGAGACGTGGTGATACAAAAGAAGGCGAAGAAGAATATAGGGATGATGTGAAGACGGAAATGCAGAAGAAAACTACGGTTAAAGAAGGGTTCATTGAAACTGGCGATGGTAAGCAGGTTGTTTTGATCTTTCAATTAGGATTCTTGGAGATTTTATAAAGAATCTTATTTCATATGTATAAGCGATTCTAATTTTTCTAATGATATTGTCAAAGCTCTTTATGAATCCTCCAATCCATTTTATAATATTGTTTGTAGAAATACATTTTCGCTATATTTTCATTTTCCTAAATAACATGCAGCTTCATTTAAATAAAACCAATTCAAAAAAGAAAAAATAATTTTTCTAATTGATTTTAAATAATTTTAATTATGAATGTTCTGTTGAAATTTCATCTGAGTCCGCTACAGAACACGCTGCGAAACTTACGAAGTTTACTGTGATCAGCATGAAGTGCAATCTGGTCCAATATTAGGAGCGAATTAATCGCGGACGTAAGCTTCGATCCAATAAAGCTTTCCAGAAATCTTTTAGCAGAATTAAGGACTTTCCATTTTAGAAAAAGCGGTTATTTCTGCGAATCAAAGAAGCTGCATACATGTGTTATCGAACGGAGAACAATGAGATGAAGCAATATTCATACTACTCATATTGGGAAAGATAAAAATGTTCATATGATTAGTCACTTATTTCTTTATATGTTAATTTCTTCTGACAGCCAACAATTAATAATGTTTGTTAATTTCTTTTCTTAAAATAATCGATTGCAATACACAATGCACAAGCATCGAAACTACCAGTAGCGATGACTTTTCGGATCTTCTTATCAATTATATCATTGTAATGTCAGAAGAAAACGTACGCATTCTTTAGTGCACAATAATTCGAACAATTATTTTATATCAAATGAAATATAAAAAGCATGAGTCACTTTGTCAAACAACTTTATGAGACATCAAGCACAACTTAAGAGTGTTATCTAAAATTACAGAGGTACAAAATGCACAACTTTGATTAAAGTTTAACAGGTTTCCCATGCAGACGCATCTATTATTCTTATAAAATCCGACGTTAATATTATGTAAGCCATTCAAACTCAAGTTTCGGTACAGCTTCTCCTTAGAAAAATTTTTTAATATTTTTAGGTTGAGGGCCAGTTATTTAATATTTAAACTTATTGTAAATAGGTCACTAATAATCTGAAAGAAGCATTTCGGTTAAGGAAAAATTTTTATTTACCCCAAAATTTCCTATGATATTCATAAAAGAATAATATTAGTAATCAAGCATCAGCCATCATTAGGATGGTTTATACACCAAGTAATTTCACTGAGAATTGTGTGATTTTCTTTCAAAGTACTTCGATTTAATTTTAAACTTCAGAAAATTTTACGGTAGATCGAATCACTACATTAGACAAAATTCATAACTGTTTTGAAATGATAAAAATAATGATAAGTTTTGGTAGGAACTGAAATTTTTCACTTCATTTTTGCAAAAATCGAGAATCTCGGGAATCAATAACAGCAAAAAAATTTCACTTCAATAAAATCCTAATAAACATATAAGATGCAATGATGATTTTACTACTAGAACATAAATTATTTCGCAAAATTACATCAGGTTTGTTCAAATACTTGGTTTTAAAGAAATTATTTAAAAAATTTAAAATCTCCGAATTTGTAATTTTCTAACACAGAATCAGTAAGTGGGATATATGACGACGTGTCTGAATCAATATTAATTTCTCTCCTGATTTGTAATATCGTGACCGGCAGAAAGCCTTATCGAATAAATTCGTTTCTCGATTTATAAAGGGAGAATCAACAATTTAAAAATATCAATGCGGCGTGATCTTATGATCTTCCCTTCCTAAACAATGAATTTGTTTTGAGAAGAGATGTAAAATGATGAAAAATTGAAGTTGAAATTATTTAAATAAATATCAGAGTTGTTTGTCTTTTGTTGTATTTCTTAATGTATTCATATTTGAAATTTTCATGTTAAAATATTTGCATTTCAAAAAATCAAATGAGAATGAATGAAAAATAAATGAACACTGAAACAATTTTGTGATGATTTGAAAAAAAATTAATGATTTTAGTTATTACTTCGAACCGTTTCTTCCATAATCATTTTTTTTCTATTTTATGGACCAACTCTTTAGCGATCATATTTCGTTCCTTCCAATCATTGTAAGCTCGCATACGACGATAATATTCGCTTTTGCATGCTGCTGATAGTTTCGGATCTTAACAAAAACAACCTCAAGAATTTTTTCATTTGTTTGGAGGACCGATTAATTTAATCAGTTCTCTTTCTTGGATAGTTTAATTTATTTAGATAATGTGTTTCTTGGATAATATTTTTTTTTTATTTATTTAGATAATATTTTTTCGAGTATTCCTTGGAAATTACAGTCAAATATGATTAAGTGCTAGCACGTCATGATTAGTGGTTGTTGATAATTCATTTTGCTTTTTTTTATTCATTTCTCATTCTCAATAATTTCTGGAAGTTTCTTTAGCAGATGAAATTCAATAATAAAAACTTACCATTGGAATTAATACCATTTCTGATATCAACACAACGCCATTCAGATAAATTACATGCTTGAATTGCGTGTTTATTTTCTCTAAATACTAGTTGCTGATTTTTTGAAAACGATTTTTCAAAATGAATATCAAATTTATTTCAATTTAACCAAGAAAATTCTGCTAAGATATTATAAATAAACAAAAAAATTTAAGTTTACAACAGATGATGATTTTGTTGTCCCATAATTCCTATACATTTTGCTGACTCTTTCAAACGTGATGTTATCTGTTGGACTTCTTTTTTTTGTTCAGTAATTTGCTGACTGGAAAATTAGAATTTATTAATATATTTGATTATAATATTCTGTTCATTTTAAAATTAGAAGTTTTTTAGTTTTCGTCTTCATTTTTTCTATGTTTATAGCAAAATTTTAATAATGATACCAGTATATAAAATAATTACTTTAACTCTTTTTTAAGCTGATTTCGTTGTTGCATATCAAAATTTTCACATTCTTTTTGCAAGAACTTTTCTTGTATTTGCAGCGATTCATTGGTAGCAGCTTGATGTCTACAAGTTAAAAAAAAATTGAGCATAACAATATGATAACGTTCAAATAATCGGATAATATTGTGGAAATTGGAATAAAAAAATAAAAAAAAACTTTTAAAACAAAAAACTTCTCAAGTTTACCTCAAGCATTTCAACTTTTCTTTCGCATCGTTCACTAAAACATCACATCGATGAAGTATATCCCTATCAGATATACGTGGAATATGCTGAAATTGTATTTCGAATTTTAAAATCATAAAACAAAGTCATATTTACATTGCTATTGATTTGATAAATCTTAAATGTCTGAAGCAATACAAAATTTTTCTGAATTATGAACTATAAATAACATAGCTTTATAATGAATACATTTGTCTTAAACTAGATTCAATTTCAATTAAAGTAATTATACCATGATTTCATATTTGAGAGTTTTAACATTCTCTTTTAAAGCATCAATATTAGCAGTCCATTTATACAAACCCTTCTCATTCGAATTATTAGCTGTAGAATACATATCATTTATATTTTCTGACAACTTCGACAAGGCTAATAAAGCATTAATCCTGAAATTACAAATACTACTTAAAACAAAACTAAAAATCTGCAAAAGTGCGTCTGAAGAATATTTCTAAAAAATTACAAACCAAAAAAGATATTTCTCCTTAATTAACAGAAGGCAGAGATTTATTGCAGGTTTCAGAGTTTAAAAAATATCGTTGCGAAAAATGCTAATAATTATCTGAGTAAGTTAAGATACAATATACTTTGGTCGATATGACTTATACACTATATAAGCACGAACAGCATTCTGAATTCTGATGCGACATTTTGCCCTGTATGCCAGCAATCTTTTTACTAAAATAATTACACTTTCCTTTTAATGCTAAAACAAATGATGTAGATTTAGTCTAAACAACAGCTACCATCAAAATTTGTTCAATATCGAGTGTTATACAATCTATCACCAAAAATTTTTTCAGTATTACCTTTGACTAAGCTTATAATTGCGAACTGTATTCTTCGGAATCGAAAACGACACAACCAGGATGACATGCATTTAATTAAATTTCCAATATTTCTTTTATCCTGATGTAACAACTGAAATAATGAATTGATATAAAAAAGTTTTAATTTCGAAAAAAGAGTTTTTTTCTACTTATTTTTCAAACCAAACTATAAAAAGATTCAAGATATTTTTTTCAAAATTAGCTTCGAAATTAATTTTAATTTTCAATTAAACCTTGTCGAATTCAGCAAATTTTCCGTGTCGGAAGAATGCTTTTGTGAGACCAAATTTATAATCTTTTTCCTCCAAACCAATAACTCGAAATAGGCACTGAAATTATGTCAGAAATGAAAGCTCTTTCAGAAGTTTATTTCAAAAATAAACTGGAACATATCTGCAAATTTCTATTTTAGAACTAACCTTACAAAATAATTGAGCATCGAGCATTGCAAGTCTGCTTGGTAAATGTTTTTGATACATATTGTACAATGAGAGGTACGATACTCTACAGTGCAAGGATATATACTTTTTATAACTACTTAAGAAAATTGGCAATGGTGGCCTCCAACATCATGTGTATGAAAGTAAATGGAACAGAACTAATCTTTATTATGTTTATTCCTATTTCAAATATTGAGACTTGTATACATCATAATTTAAAAAATAAGAATCTTATAAACCTTAATACTTGATATTTTTGAATCTGATATTGCTTATTTTGCAATGGAAGTTAAAACATTCCTTTTGCTTAGATTTTTTTTTAAATAAAAAAAATAAGGCATTCCTTTTGTTTAAATTTTTCTAAGCAAACAAAGTAGGGCAAACGTCAACAATTAACCTTGATGGAAATCCCCGCTGCATAACTTTCAATACATCTGACATTCCGGAGCACTTCAGCTGCAGCAGAATCTGTGCACCATCAAACTGATTTGGTTTCATTTCTGAATTTGGTTTGATACATCGTACAAAGTGTGTACCCTTGAAACAAATAAGATTACCTTTCAGTCATGTTTTCAATAATATTGAAAATTTTGAGAGCGATATAGAAGCAAAAACAATGCAGCAATGATCGTTTTCTCTTTTTTTTTTACAATTATTTTCCGATTTTACACTTGTTACGAACGCTAAAACAGTAGTAAAATGTTTTCCATTAATTCGGTAATCTACCGTTTCACGCAGTTTTGCAAGCAGAATATCAAGCTGCAATCGAAATTTATTTCCAACTGATGCATTCTTCAATTTACCGAGCGGTGCTTCACGTCTATCTGTGCTCGAAAATTTACCATCGGTAAACAATTCACAAATTAAGCTTTTTCTTAAACAAAATATTTTACCAATAATCATTCTAATTTAAAAAGAGGAATCATTCTAAAAGATATTTAAGACTTAATTTAAACTTCTTGCAATTAATTAAGCTAAGAGATCATGGACTGTAACTTCGAAAAAAATTTCGAAATAACAAACTTGCTCTGTTGCATGAGACATTGTAATGATGCATGTAAAGTATCGTTATTCTTATCAAGAAATTGAGCAGTATCGTAGCAAACATCGGCTGCATAATGGCGAATGATGAAACCTTCATCGTCACGCATCGTACGATGATAATGTGATAACCGCGGTACCTGTATAACAGTCTATATAAGGTTTAATTCTTGTATTCTTTGCTAAACAAGTCAGACACAAGGTTTTTTTTGGTATTTTGAAATTTTCACTGCATTATTTATCTAATCTGTATCAGGCTCGATTAATTTTTCATTCATTATAATAATAAATTTTAAATATAAAATTGCTTCATTATATCGAAGAAAAAAATGTGATTTCAGATGGATAACTAGTAGAGATTTCGTAAAAAGTAAAAGATTTCCAAGCAAACCGAGTAGACTGCGATAATTATGTCTGAATGTGATGGCGTAGGCTATAGTAACTTAACAGCAAATGATTTAACTCATCTATATAAAGATTGTAATCTACAATATTTTCGATCTGAGCAATATAATAAAATATGTTATTACTGGTCCTGATATGCTTTGATATATCGATCGCTGACAAACTTTTTGATCTTTATTGAAAAATTAATTAGTCTTTGTTAAATTTCTCGATTATATGCGCAACAAAAAACAGAAATGATGAAGAGAAACCATTAGACAAGGATGACGGATATGAATTTCATGCACTGTCGTCGTAAAATGATGCGTAGAAGATCGAGGCAAGCGTGATTCATTGTCCAATAGTTCAAAAATTCCATATAGCTTCTGTTCAAATAATTCTACAACACAAACGAATATGTGACGTGACGCAATAATGCATTCTATATGCAACCTTTTGACACTTTTTTGGCATTGAATATTATGTTTCCCAATGACATACGTACTAGATACTACTATTAAATGTCAATCTTCGACGATCGTTTTGTTACTAACTGAATTTGTCCGTAGTGGACAATTGTATGCAACAAAACAAAATGATGTCATCCATAAAATAATGAGCTTTTCATGTTTCAGTAAATAGATAATAACAAATATGTAGAACTATGATCTAAAATTAGCCAAACCAAATGCAATTTTTGTTATCGCGGAATTCAACTTTATTATAGTGCAATTGTTCTTTACAATATAAATTTTGTTCGTCCATCAAAATTCGCTCATTGAAGAAATTTGCAACTTTTCGTTGCAATAATTTATGCAAAATTGCTCATAAGAATTACACTGATTGCTTCTGAAAGTCAAAAACTTTTGCAAGAAATGTTTCTTAGTCTTGTTATTAATTATTTGAACATATTAAAAGATAGCAATAAATTTTTGAAAGATAATAATTAATAGACATTTTATGAAATGAATGTGAATCGTTATAGAGAGCTAAATTACACTACGTGGTGGGAAGAGGAACACGTACGATTATTTCAAACGTTTGAATATAGCAACTGCAATAATATAATGTATATATATATTATATGAAGATACAAATACCGAACCGCTGTGTCCAATACCCCGATTGAAAAAGCACTTTCGTCAAAAGGCATGCATTCCGTGATTTTATCAACGATTGCAGTAAATAAACGGCTATAGATAGCTTTCGCAAGAGCATCACGTGCCGCAGTTGCTTCACTAGCACGTAATGGTACTCTAGAATCCGAAATGGTGTATACGTAGCCTTGATATATATTTACGTTTTTTCTATTAAACGGGCATGACTTTACTATAGTAAGACATTTTCAAGCAAGTGATAACTGGAAAGATGCAACGATGCTTTTGTCATTCGATGAGATAGTAATTAAATTAAAGAAAGAAAGTCAAAATAATATGCTCAATCGAATGACTTCTAATAAAATTACTGAATATTAGAAGCATCTATTTATGATTGCATATATATAAAGTTGAAATAAAATTATTGGAGAGTTCTGCTAAAAATCTTATAAATTAAATCATCAGCATATAATTATTCCTTGATTTTCATACAGCTAGAGTTTATATTAGGAATATTCATAAAGAGAAAATCACAATTACATATGTGTCAACAATCACAAAACTTTTTACAGTGAGGCTGAAAATGAACTTGACGAAGAGCTAGAAAAAAACCTCATAAACGAGGTAAACAAGTTGACGGTTATCCCGCTCCACATGATTATTTCTTAGTCTCCAGTTTTGTAATCTTTTCTGGTATCGAAAGATGCTGATAGGCAAAATTATTTAGAATCCTCAACTGACTTGAGTTGAAACGAAAATTTACGGTAAGAAATTATGGATAACTATAATTGTTAAAAGTAATGAATGCAGACACAATTTCCCTTCATTGTCAACAAGTTTTTCTAAAAAGTTCATGAACGATTATGCTGGAAACGATCAATTTCGAGCGACTAACGCATAAAGTGTCCCTTTAGTTCCACCTCTGGTCGGTTGCATCAATCGGGTCACAAGATGATTCCTCAGATCGATCACTTCAATACCAAGTAATTCAGCTGCATTTATCAAATATGTATCGCTTTCTTCTTTAAGTTTACAGCCACCTATAAACTATACTCGTTCAAACTCTTCGTTTTTCAATTTTTTAGCTATCTATTCAACTGCTTGTTAATTTTCTCATCTTTCTTCCACTTTTAGATTATTCATCAAATTTTTTCATAATCATAATTATAGTCAATTATAGTTATAAAATAAATACATTCTAATCTTCTTTTAAAACTTATGCTTATGATTTTTTACTCAATGTATTTTTAATTTTTTCCAATTTTTCAACCCGTTTAGATAAATTATATTGAAAATTAAATTGGGAGTATTTGAATAATGAAATCTCGGCCTTTCCTTTTCAGTTTAAAATAACTAATTTATAATTTAAGTTTGCAATTTGAAAATTTTTAGCATGATGTTAATTCAAAATTCAGTTATATTGAAACTCATTTTAATGATATGTTATGAAATAAATGAAAATCTTTCAACAAAATTCTTTGTTTAGGATGATTAAAGATTAATTAAATTCATTCTAAATTGAATCAAAACTATATAATTGACTAATATCATCATTTTATAACTTTATAAAAATTACTTTTAAAACCGGTAGTTTCATCTAAAAATTCGATATTCCCAAGATGCAAAACTGCGGCAACCGTTTCGAATACTATATCTCGATTATTTGCTGAGACATTGATGCGATTGAATGCGTCCAATAATTTTTGGAAATCATTGTAATCATCAATTAAATTGTCTCGCATATCATCCTCAAATATAATTTTTAACGTTGAATGAATAAGTCTGTTTCAAAATTCAGAACTGATTTTTCCTCTCAACTAAAAATTACACAATTACGTAAATTATTGGCCGTTTAAATAAGATAACATAGGAACTAAACAGAACGAGACAAATTCTCATACCAGATCAAATCTTTGTCGTTCTCGCATCATTTTACTTGAACTTTCTTTGCTCAAGAAAAATTTCATACATCCTTTATTAAGATACTAAAACAACAAGTTTTAGTGGAGTGTCCAAATAAGGAAAATAATTTGGAGCTTGAAAAGATCAATTTTAAAGCGAAATTAATTAAAATTAATGTTTCTAAATAAATAAACAACATTGAAATTTCCCAATTTATTCAGTCTCAATTTGTTTGCCATTTGATTATCAGCACCAGCAATCAACTGATAAAAGATATGATAATTTCTTTCACATGCATTTTGTCCACAGAGACGTGAACGTTCCAACAAATAATGAGACACGAAACCACCAACAATAATACCCTGAAAACGCCAAAAGCTGATCATAATTTTCAATTTTTTAATATTTTCAAAATTATGGTTATGAATTATGCAAATTGATATTTCAAAACGTTGCATGAAAAAGAGAAAAGTTTTTTCCTATCGATATCAAGGAGAAATAAAAATAAATATCGGAATTCAGATACGTATAATGATGATCCATTCAATTTGATCTAGAATTCATTTCATTAATTTACTATGTAACGAGCTTTGAAAACTGTCTGATTCTGAATGCACTATCATTAATGTTTCTAAAATGCTAAAGTGCTTCTAAAATGATGATATACGGTGATAACTGTCATCCTGATTTTTTATTCAGAATCTGCTAAACCCAAAATGTATATATTTTCTAACGTTATTGGTTATTTCGAAACTTTCCTGCATGATCAGTTCATTAAGCAAAAAATAATTGAATCATCACAAATACTTCGCTAAAGCTTTGTGAATTGCTGAATCATGAAAACTACTATGAAAACCTTGTCATTGAAATATATTTCAACAAATTTGCCAAATCGACTGCTGTTATTGTTGCATGCTGTCTTCGCATTCCCAAATGATTCCAAAATTGTACTTACTAAATTTTGATTGATTATGAAAATATTAAATCTTATTTAAGAAATCTGAAACTTTATACTAAATCATGAAATCTATCGATGTGATCAGTACTTTAATTCGATTTCGTTAAGAACTTTTATAATTCAAATGACTCTGAAGTTTTAGTTGATTGCTGTCGATATGGAGAATGAGCGTTCTGACACTGTATTTGAATTGATGAATATGCAAATCCAATTTTTATTTTTAAATGTATCTCAATAAATATTAATCAGTTTTGAATATCCTAAAATAACATTAAGCAATGTATCTTCTTTGGCTATTATGCAAAAGTCGCTGTGTATGTAAAATTATTTGAAAAAAATTTCAATTCAAATACTTACTTTCCAAAATACGTTGCTCGATAGTTCCTACGAGATGGCCCCAAGATTCGCATAAAAATCGGATTATATACTTCTGAGATTCAGTCTTACCGGCTCCCGATTCTCCAGATATTATGATTGATTGAGATTCATGATTGCACATCATATCACGATAAGCTTTATCAGCTTAAAAAAACTGTATTTACATATGATTAAATTTCAGCTTTGCGAAAAATTGCTCTTAGCTGAATAGTTCTTCTGAAACTGGATTATGTTATCTTGAAACTGTTTGTCCAATATCATTGAATTCTGATCTTTGGTTTGATTTGTATAATAAAGATACAAATGCATCATTCAACAACTACCAATAGCAAATATATGTGGAGGTAAAGTTCCCAATGATTGTCCTTTGTACTTTTGCACCATATCGTCATCATATAAGCCAGAAATATATTCATATGGATTGATCGCGATGAGTATATTGGCCACGTAAGTCTACAAGAGTCATCGTTACTCTTAAAAAAATTAAAAATAATAATGAGTGAAATAATTCCTTTCCTTCATATGAATATTTAAATCATATTCTTAAAGAGCAGCATTTCTATTCGAAAAAAATATCTGTTAATATGATGCCTCGTCATTATAGGCAACATATCTAAGTGAACTAAGATAAGGCAGCAACTTAAATGCTTCAAGCTTTTTGATTGCTTAGCATTTTCAACATGCAAAGGATTTCGAAGATTGTCGATGAAATTTGATAGCAGATAAAGCTTACATAAAATTGTTTGCGATTATAGCGCAAACGGCAGTTATTTAGAAGTGAACCGTCATTTAGATGAATTAGTGAACCTGAATAATGATTTTACGCCCGCTATTATTCTCGCATTTTTCTGATAAATGAATGCTATAATGCTGGTTGTACTGACAATTTGTTGATTTGGAATAGAAAAATTTATGTTTACTGATAAAATGAATATTTACAATTGTCATCGACATCTCGATTGACATCTTCTCCAGCAGGGAAAATATTATTACCGTATAAGACTCGAAACTGAAATAATTCGTTTGATTAAAATATAATTATTTCCAGAAAGGACACAACAAATTTATTCCGATCGCGGCTTTTGTCAACTCTAAATCGTGGAAGTACCGTTCCTGATCCATGCAGTCGTTGTAATGTCAACCATTCACAACCGATGTCGATAACTTTGCATAAAATAAATCCATCTTTATCATCAGGTGCCCATATATGCATATTCACTTCTTCTGTTTCCATTAGATCAATTATGTTAATACTAAAAGTTTACATCGGAAATTTTCAAAAATTTTAGCAAAAGATTTATTTCATTTCATCACTACCTACCACAATTTAAAGAATTTAGATTTGTTGTCATTTGAACTAGTACAAATCCATAGCGAAAAGTAATAATTTTTTTAAGATTTCTTGAGATATTTAATGAATTGGGAATATATATATATATATATATATATATATTTGTGACCACAATAGCCTACACGAAATCCATTTTTTGAAAATTCTATATCACTGATACGATAATAGAAACTATATGCAAAATTAAAACAAATGAGAAAAATATTCTTGACTTCATTTTTCCTCTAGCTATTTTGAAGACAAATCGTTTTTCTCATTATCATTTCTAAAATATATTTTAGAAATAAGACGGCAAAAAAAGACAATCTTACGTAGAACCAGCCGCCTATCACCAAGAATGATAATAGCAAATGATATTCTTGGATAGAAAAGCTATTTTTGTGATAAATAGAATGATATCTGAAATTTAAATTAAATTTTAATCTGCTGTATATTACCTGGACGAAAAATAGATCAGTGCTATAAGAAAATTTAATTGTATATTTTACTAAGAGTGTAAAGATTTTTTTTTCGCTTGCTTTTTTCGAAATATACTATGATCAAACATTTTCTTAAATTATAAAATCCTCGAAAACATTTGTCATGATTTCCAAATGGTAAAAGATAAGATAGTGGGTTATATTTTAGCAGGGTATTATCGAATCTTCTTTACAATTCAGTAAAGAAGATTTGATCTTTGAATTATCAATAGTTTACTTGGCATTTAAATAAAGTGGCATAATTTGAAAATTAATACTGCGAACTTTTTCAATAGAGATGAATTTCGATTTCGTCTGGATTGTTTTGGCAATACCATGGTCTGGATGACTCTGTCTCGTCTTTACTTTTTAATATGTTCCTTCTTTATTTCATTTGTCTTTATATATGAAGAATCTTGAACGAGGAATATTCGCTCTTTTCATTTAGTTCACTACTTTCTGCGTACTTCATGCACTTCATAATATTCCTAATAATTCTTAAAATGTCTCCAACTCTCTCTCTTTCAATATCTGTAGAAGTTTCAAAAACTGAATCGTTGAAATTGTTAATTTATTGCTTGATAAACTGAAGAATGAAAAATCTATATGATATTGAATACTGAAAGGATCTCATAAATAATATTCCGAATCTACCATTTTTCACTCCTCCCGCTGCTGTTTTATATCTCGTATCCTTTATTAAGCTTTTTCAATCATGTACAAATTACTTTCTGTTAATTCATTTTTACGCTCCCACCTAATGATCATCTAATTATCATACTCCACCTTTCATCAAAATTATAATTAGAGCTCCAATCAAAATTTTATTTCCAATCATCACGAACTTATTGACGATTGAATTTTTGATATAAGACATAAATTTAATGCTCCACAAATAGAATGTATAAAACATCTATAAATACAATGCAGACAATTCATAGATAAATGAATACTAAATGCCACAGTAGATGTGAATAGAAATATAATTAATGAAGATAAATATTCAAATTTATAAAAACAAAAACTGATTATATCTACTAATGATCATGCCCAAATAATGAATGTAAATTTCGTCATTATTGAAATTATATGTCATTTTTATTGAAATTAGATGCAGCGCATTTGAAATACAATAGCATCAGTGTTAAGAAATGTCAACCGAGCTAATAATAATCATAAATTTAAATCATTTTCAAGATAAAAAATTTCGTCCAGCAAAGATATAATCCATTTTCTTCTTCTTATTATTATTTTTTAATTTATACATTCATGAATTTCTAAACACAAATTCAATGAAAAACTTTGTAAGAAAAGTTCCTTCCTAAATCTTTTCTAAGGGAAATGGAATCATAAATTTCGAAAGCAGCAACAATAATAAAAATAACCAAAACAAATGTCGATAAAAGATTATTATCAGCAATATAATTGTCCGCCATTTCGTAAAATCGTTTGGCTAAGCATTTTCAAAATTTGTCTGGAACTCACTCATCGAAATGGCGGAAATAGTCAACAGTTAGATCTGGTTCTGAAATTATACTATCTTAGTTAATTTCATAAAAATTTAAACTTTATTTGCAAATTTTAAAGTGATAGCTAGTCATTGACGGAACAATATATTTAAAGAAAATTTTTTCCTAATACTTTGCGGACCGATCAAAATTGCGAAGTCCAGTAGTTACCGTTAAAAAAAATGCTTTTAATGTTTATTAGTAGTATTTATCAAAGCAACTTTCTAAAGTTTTTTTCTCTGAGAATCAATCTCATTTTTTATTTCCTAGTCAAGAGAGTGAAAATTAACCGATACAGCAAATAAGGCGAATGATCACTTCAGACGCTAGATAAAAGTTATATCGTGGAGTTACAGTAGATCTGTCGCTGCTCAGTGCTATTTTAATCATGTTGGTCATTGCACTGATTGCTGTCAAAATAAGAACTGTTTCGAAAAACGTGTTTGGAATGAACAGTGATTAATTATTCAGAGGGAAAACTGAAAAACCGTAACTACAAATTAAGTTAAGAATTCATTTTGAAAATGTTACTGATTCGCAATCATTGCCGCTGAATTTGAATTAAGATAGATATTCAATTTTTTGAAAACTTGGTCTTTAAATAAGGTTGTTCTTCATGAAATTTCATTTAAATTACCTTCTTACCGCACTGTATGTTGGGAAAATATAATATCTATCTTAATCCAACTCGGCGCAATGATTGCGAATCAGTAACTAGTTCAATAAATTGAATTCTGATGCAATTTTTGTTTCCTTTAATTATATTAGTAATTGTTAAAATCTATTTATTATTAAGTTAACATTGGATTGAAAACATGCGAATTTTAAGTTTAATTCTCACCAAAACCTTTTCTCGTGAGATTGAACAAAGGAAAATGAAAGATACAGTTTGCAACGAAAAGGAGAAAAGTAAATCGGATTATTGGATGCCCGAAGAGAGGCGAAACAAGCATGAGCATCGTTGTAATGGAGATTGGAAGTCATAGATAGAGCAAGCCCAAGGTTGACATTTGCTTGTGATCATGGATACAAACTTAAATAAGTTCGAAGTTCGAACCCACTTTAATTATCGCCACAGCACAGCAATTAAATGGCCTGAAATTTCTTCTAAACTTGCTGATATTCTCTATAGACGCCTATAATAAGACATATTTTAAATATTAGACTTCATTTTCTTTTGCATGTGCAAAGTTATTAGAAAGTGATTTTGAAAGTTTTGATCGATAAATGAGATCGATTTTTCTTTTTTAAAAAAATTTCTAATGTGCAAAGTGACTAAAAATGATCAAATCTTATATTGAATAGTTTGGTTTAATCAATTTTTTTAACCACCTAAGATATTATGATGACGCATACAATCCACTGTAGTTAATGCTTCTGATGTATAATGAAATTTTGAGAAGAGCAATAGTAAGACTAATTCATTCCAACAAATCTGATTCATTCTCGAGAATAAAACCATAACAACTCTTATAGACACTCAAATATATGGTCAAGAGATAGATGAATCAACACTACTAATGCTTATGAGAAGGATAATAAAAGTGTTCCTTAGTTTTCATTTTTCTACAGTTGTCAGCAGGTCACTATTAGTAACATCCCTTGCCTTAATCATTAATTATATTTCTTATGAATCTATTAAATTATTTCTATGACATAACATTAGCGCATTTCAGCATGAAAATCACTTTTTTTTCTATCTTTTTATTCAATAGAAATCGAATGTCTCGGAAAGTATAAAATATAAGAAATTCATTCATTGTGGTCAGAAAATATATTTGGCACAAACAATTCACACTCTAAAGCTTTAGGAAGATATTGAATTTCACTCGCTGTTTGCCACGACAATATTCTTTCTTTGACATGACCATCATACTCGCGAATTGCGTGCTATGATAATTCGCTATTCAATATCTATATTC
The DNA here is from genome assembly GCA_008729115.1 of Dirofilaria repens. Taxonomy (NCBI): domain Eukaryota; kingdom Metazoa; phylum Nematoda; class Chromadorea; order Rhabditida; family Onchocercidae; genus Dirofilaria; species Dirofilaria repens. The sequence continues at coordinate 1,356,467 of SNRZ01000012.1, read as the reverse complement.
AACTGATAGAAAAAATTGTAGAAAATCGATTTTATTAATACGAGGATATTTAAGACCACTTTAAACATAGTTCAATTGTCGTTGATCAGTTACCATAGAATATGAGAATTCCAACGCATGAAGTGATGTAGTAAGAAATGTACATCGAAGTAGACAGTAAAATTTATTTCATGACCAAGAATGAATTATTAGTAATACTAATAATATTCATAATTATTAGTGCTTATTTATTGGATGCATTCATAAATCAATATAATTGTTGCATCTTATTACTGATATGAACGAAATGCTTCTAAACCAATTCAGATAAAACTATTCCTAAATTAGTACCTTAAGTCACTGATTAAATCTTCAGGAAAAATTTAAATTCTGAAATGACAAATTTATGATTTATCAGCTGCAGGGATAGAAATCACTTGTAGCAAAAATCGATTATAGATGTTTCTCTTGAAACGATTATCGTCCGTTTCTAGTATTTTCGGCAAACAATTATTTTATTAATGAAAGGAACTTCATTGCATTTATAGAACAGAGTATATTACAGGCATTCATAAAATATGTTTACATTAATGCTTTAATAATAACACTAATATGCTAGGTGAGCAATTTTTTCTTAAATTTTTAACTCCAGCGTTTACCATTTCTTGGTGGGAATTTCCTCTTCACCACCTTTCCATTTCAATTTCCATACCAATGGTCCACCATAAAAGCTCCCAGATTTGCGATGTATAACTTTGTTTTGCAAACTCCATTCTGACACCCTCATATACTGCCAGCACAATCCAGTAATGTATACAACAAAGCCCAAAGAAAAGCCAGCAAGAAAATTATCTCCTAAAATGAGAATAAATTTGAGTGGAAAAATTATTAAAATAAGTTAAGAAATCGTGGACAATTACAGAAAATATAATCATACCGCCACAAAATGAGCATAGAACAGATCACATAACTATACTCAATACGGTAAGCTTGAGCAAAAAATTGAGGTTTTAATGATAGATGATCATGTTGAAAGTCAATTATTCCAGAGAATCAAATTTTCTAAAAAACTTTAGGAAAAAACTTTAGATTTGTAAAAAACAGTGATATTTATTTTTGAATTAACTATTTCTTAAAGGAAGAATTTTAACAAGTGAAAGCAATATTTCAGTCAGTTAAAAAGAATGACTGGAAGAATCTCGAGAATGAAGTAAATGAATTGCTCTTATAAGAAACGAGCGAAACTTTATGAAATCTTCATTTCATTAAAAAGTATAAACACAAAAATAACTATCATGCTAAAAATTAATTTCAATACTTACTCATTGTTGCAAAAACGATTCCTGTTGCAGCAGATGCATACAGATGGTTCGTAAAATCATCTTTGTGTCTTACCATCGCTGCACCACTCAGTGTTACACCCCAAGCAAAAGCTAGTGTAGCTGAAGTACAACCATTTATACAAAAACCATAGACCAAGATATAATACGATCCAAAACCAGATCCTGATGTCTATCATTGAAGGTAGTGAATTTCCGACTGTGGCACAATTAACTGAGAATATGATTCACTATCTACGCACAAGTTTTCCTGTCTTTTCAGCCATCAGCTTTCTTTCTCTCTTGGTTAAGAATAACAGTAGGACAATAACAGATAATTTCCTTTAAAAATCGATTTTTTTCAAAATCAGAATAAGCTTTAACATCGCCCACAAAAAGTTTTAAAGAGATTAAAGAGGAAATATCTGAAAAATAACCTGGAGTCGGCAAAAGTTTAAAATATGTCTTCAATATTGATAATGGAGTGACTGGCACAGGAAGTATATTGTGACCTCGAATATGCAAACCAGTGTATGGGATCACTGAAAAGAAAAATCTGCTTAATTTTCATGTTCTAAATTACGCTTTCTTCGTATGATAACGAAGCTGCAACTGATTTCACATTAACTACTTGTCTAAGTATCTAATTTATTCACTTATTGACTATACCTTTACTTTTTTTCAAGTTGTAAATATTAAAATAATTAAATCTCATACAAGACAATAAAAATAGTTTTTGCAGACTTAGAAATCAATCAAGAAGATACTTACAAAAAAAAGCCGTATACTGTGCACAAGCCAATCCCTTTATAATGGGATCTTCATTAAGTGGGGAATTGAAGAATCGAAATGGCTTCGGCATCCACCACGATGTTTCATATCTGGCCTAAGTAAAAAACTGATTTTCTTTATATGGAAGAATACCAAACAGCACCAACATTTCTTAAAAAATTATTCCAAGGTCGTATATTCTTCGTCATCAGTTAAACTATGCAAAATACTTTATGGGAAAACAATCGAATAAATATATTATTTGATTTATTTGTTTATTTTGTAATATTGTTGAAGGAAAAAATTTTCTTTGATTTACTTCTAATTTAAAAAAAAGAATAGTCTATTCAAAAATTTTCATCTTACGACTTGCCAGAAATTCATGATAGTTGTTGTTGGCGCGCATTACTTTCAAACCCTGATAATAAGGCCATCGTCCTTCAGTTAATTCATATTTTGAAGCGATATCTTTATACTGCGTGGAACTCTTATAAAGCTGAAAATAACAAAGACTGAAAGACTGAAGAAATGCGAATTGAGAATAACGCATTTAAAGAATTAAAAAAAGAATTCAAAGAATTAAAAATGCTTATTAAATCTATTATGCAATAGTTTTCCAACAACGACACTCAACGGCGACTAACTGCTATTTTTTTTTCATGAAGATGAAGGCACATCTCTCAATTAGCACATCTCTAAATTGACCAGTAAATGTTAAATATTTATAATAATGCAAAAGTTCATAGATGCAGCTATCTCTTTCATATCTTAATATATTATTGTTTTAAACTTTCCTTATTTTTAATGCCATCAATGACATCATGACTCCTTTCGTCCTTTTCTTATTTTCACTGGCAGACTAATTCACATTTAGTAACCTTGCCTTATTCATAAATTCTTCGTAATTCCCTGGCTGATCACCTTTCCGTGTTAAATTAGGATATCTTGTTGAATCGAGACCCATCGGACCCGCAAGAGAAGTTCCATCAGGCACTTTAGGATCATAGCTGGAAAACATAACCTTGCATAGCAGTTAAAGGAATGAGGAAAAATGTCTCTTGCTTAAATATATAACATAAACAGTAATATCTTGAGCAAAAAAAATTTTAAATTTGGATTTAAAACTAACTATTCTGGGTCCTGTTCTCTTAGTTGTGGTTTTGCAAGAACCATTTTGCCGTTTTCTGTTGCTGCATCTGTCCAGCCTAATTCGGTCCACCATACTTTACGCGATTTGCTTCTGCATAAAAGAAAACGTTGAGTAGCAACGAAGAGGAATTAAAAAATAACACAATTACAAAGGATGTATTATCACAGGGTTTGGAAACTAAGAAGATCTGTGATGAACAAACTGATCACGCTGATCCCAACGTTTGTTCCAATAACCGATCCAAGGTGGTCTTGACGGTGTATACGTAGCTCGCAGCGGCTCTTCATCTTTTTCAAATTCGGCCATAATGTTGGCAATTTCTGAAATACAAACTTTTCTATTATTTACGTTCTCAATCTAACTTTATTACGATATAAGTTTTCAATCTGATATGATCACGACATAAGCTTCTCTAAACGTAGCAGTTAAAACAACGCATCAAACGTGTACTAAGACTACTTCACACTTAGCAATCAAATTTCTACAGGTCCCGCACATATCGAACAATTATCAATACGCTCAACATTTACAGATCTGACAATGAAAACATTAAATCTTTTCCCAGCATGGTCAACCGTACAATAATGATGGATCATTTCTGCTAAATAGTGATTTATGATAACGTGGTTTATGATAATGTAATCAGAGTCATGCGGAATGATCTTATGAATTATGATTAATCTTATTATCAATTATGTTATCGTAAATTGAAATAACATTTCACAAAGATTTCACAAAAAGAAAATATTTTTTTTTCAAATTTTTACATTAAGAAATTCGAAACCAACATTGGGAAGATACGACGTCGAAAAATCTTTCCAGACTGTGGTTTGCAGAGAATCAACATGTTACGTAACATACTAGACATATTCACAGATTCTATACATATTCACAGATTTCATCCATTTATTCCATTATCAATAGCATGTGATAAGGACATCGCTTTCTTCATTTATCAATTTTTCTTTTAAAATTCATTTGTTCACCTATCATTATCACTACTAGTGTGTTCCAATATTTCGAGAAGATATTGAAAGATATTTCTATGTATTATAATTCGAGATAAATTTCAATAAATTAAACGAAATCTTACCTCACTAGTGACAAATGATAGATGAACAATAAACTTTAATATTTAAAATAAAATTGGAAATTAATCTCTAAAAAAATGATTTTGTTTACTGAAGGCAGATTTTTATGCTTCAGTTGTATTATATTCGATTTGAACTTCAAATTCTTATTTGTTATCATGAAGCGAAATAAACAGGTTCTTGATCTTAAGCTTCAATATCACGATGGGAATGAAATGGACAAGAAAGCGAAGGGTATGAGCGGGGTCATTAGCAAAAAGTTCACAGTTCATGCATGCAACAGATAAGCTAAAGCTTCAGTGCTGCAGGAAGGAGTATAGGATTGATCGATGTGTATTGTTAATTTGGTTGTGCCATGATAAACTATAGCAGAAGCAACGTGTGTGGTCTCGAACACCTTCTCCTTTCTCTCTTCTTCCCCTCCCAGTTATCGATATCCGTACCGTCTTTATCATGTCGCGCCACATCTTCCCACGATATGTCTCGATTCATCAAGAAGAGGTCAAAGGTTATCATAGAAATGTATGTTATTTTCACAATAAATAACAAAACGATCGTCATGACTCGACGGTGCTGTAAGGACTTCGCAATTAGATTGTTAAGACGTCGACAAATTTAAACGAACGTCCATGAATAATATTATCAAGGATATGATCATATTATAAAGATATGTCTCTAGTGGATTTTGTCTCTGATGCTCATTTTGTAAACATCAAGAATATCTTTGGTGGACAAAAATATTTCCGAAAGAAAAAATCCTCGAAATTATCATGAGGTAGAAAGGAAGAAAAGGAAACGGATAAAATGATGAAAATCGAGAATGGTACCAAAATAATCAAGAGTGAAATAATCGCTCTAATTTTCCACTTATTTATGCAAATTTAGTTCAGCAAATAATTTTTTTTTTATACTTTACGTCAGTAAAAATGGGTCACATTCATGACCTGCTCGTGATAATTAAGGAACAATTTAAAAATTGATGCGGTACATTCATAGCTGTGATTTTCAGTGTTTTTGAAACTATTCGAGATTGTACGCTTTCTAAAAATCACATCAAACATCAATTAAATTTATGTATGTCAACGTAATTAGAAGACATAGTATATCATGGAATAGCAATCAGTGCGCTCAGTGCCTAATCAATCGCATGTATTTAAGATTACAGGATCATGGATGTGTTTTTGAGAGATTTCTTGAGAAATCATGAATATGATCTAAAATTAACGAATATTTCTAGGCGATACATAGAAAAGGATTGAATTATAGGATTCACAGAAACAATTTTTCAAGTTTTGGAAATAGTAACAATTGATGATAAAGTTACAACCTTTGGAAGAGAAACTTCGACACAACAAAATATTTAGTAATTCTATTTAACATATACTGTTTTGAGATGGATCCAATGTTTATTCCTTCTTTAACGATTTTATTATTTGGTATTCAGTATGACGCGTATGCTTCTATAATAGCTACTAATGAAGGTAAGCCTTTCAGTATTTCGTATATGATAACACGGGTTGTATTTTGAATTACTGCAGCGTTTTTTTCAATATTTCAAAATTTGCTAAATTCAGTACTAGCTGATCGAAAGAGTACACCAAAACATTTTCAGAGTATTTTTTCTATCCTCATTTCAATGAGATCTTTGGGAAATATTGATTGAAAACTCCGAAATTCGATCGACAAGATTTACTGTAGGCATTTATTACTTAATATTATATCAGTAGGATGCTAATTAAAATCATAAATGAATACGAAGTTCACTTTCCCTTTCTCAGTGGTGACCCGATGTTGTTCTGAGGAATATAGTGAATGCTGCGAAGAATCAGTCAGTTTTGCGAAACCACTTCGATGCGATGGTATGAAACTACAAACAAGAATAGACGTGACGCTATGTATTCAGAAAGCAATATATGGCGAACATCAATCAATGCTAAATCTTACAGGTCAGTTTCATATCCATCAGGAGGATTTATAATTTTTCAACCATCGACATCTCACATCTCATTTTTTATCATTCATTGATATTATTAGTACTTTAATTTATGGTCTGAATTTCGTTGATAATCCATAATAAAAAATGAATTATATATAATTTTAGAATTAAAATTTAATTCTAAAATGAATATTTAAAAAATTTATGCAAACCTTTGGGCCAAAATCAAAACTAATCTGTGTTTCAGATGCAGTGTGTTGCGATGTATTTGCAGATGATGATAACGATGTGAATGAGCATTGTCTTACAGAATGTATTACAGTAATGCAGATACCTGGTCTCAAAAGTGAGAAAAAATTGGAAAGAATCAAAGAATGCAGAAGAACAAATCCACTTTATAAAGTAATCTTAAATTTCTTATTTTCAAAGTTTTTCTAACCGATCTTCCGAAGTCAAAAAAAAAAAAAAAATTTAAAGCGTGCTATAAATGATTATGTTCTCTTGTCAAAATGTCTTCACTTTATACAAAAAACTGTAAAGAACCAAAATTTTGATCTCTGAAAATCAAACGGACTATTGGAAAGATCTCAAAATTTTAGAAAATTTGAAAGAAAGAAAAAAAGAAAACATTACAAATTCAATTTTATCTCTGCTAAGATGGCGCATAATCCCGAAATTGCGAAATTTTAAACAGCCCAGAGAAAAGTTAATTGTTCATTTACATTTGTTCAAAATATGAAATGATCTTCCTGAATTTATGATTTCAAGAGAATTTATGAAATGCGGAACATTTAAAAAATCAACCATAAATAAGATTACCATCATAGCTCGTTTAAACTAAATAATATTAACGATGCAAATTGACTTTGATGATCCATAGATCTTTGTATGCACTCGCTACTTTTAATCTTTTTTTTTCTTCAAATATTTTATGGATGAGTCGATTTTATTCGAACAAACAAAGTAATTGCAGTGTTTCAATCGATGTCTGCAATGGTTGCAAAACAGTACTGAATATGAAGCATTAGTCTTCGAGCAAGAATGTTCCATTAAGCTAAAAATGTTGCCGGGAAAAATATATATTGGTCCCGAAATTAAATGACTAATTCTTCACTAAGCATTTAAGTATTCGAAATTCAAGCAAACTGTTTGTAAACACCAATGATACAATATTCTGTATGATTTACTGGAATATAAAGTCTTCATTTTTATAGAAACATTGATTTAAGTCTTTTAAAACAGTGTCTGATTTGAAAAATGTTGTTATTTATTCCTTCCATTGTCACAAATATGCTGAAATTTATCTGGAATAACTCATTTCTGTAATTACCGATAAAACGTATTGTTTTGCGAGTAACTCACACACAGGACAAGAATTATAAAAATATTTTTATGAGGACGGAATCCCAAAGCAAACTCTTGAAATCGATCTATTCCCGATGTATGATGTCATCAAGTGCAAATGCAAGTGCAAAATATTCACTGATTCGAATGCAGTCAGTCATCAATCCATGCTCAGTTAATATTTTCTGTCATCTATTCTCACTTATGCTATTTCTCTTCCACCTTTCGTAACAACTGTATTCTGTTCTCATCTTATTGCGTAGTATTTCTAGCGTGTTCATTAATCGTCATTGTTCGTATCAGTGATGAATAATAAGTGGTTGCGACAGTCAAGTTTACGTGGGATTCAAAACGTGTTTCCAGCTTATCAACTCATCTTCTCTGATTGTTAATTTATCTTTTATTACAACACAAATTTCTACTTCCTCTTTCGATTTGCTTCCGCTTTTCTCATGATACAAAAATCTTTTAGTTATTATAAGTCATAGTGTTGTACCATCCATGTTATATTAATTATCTCTTGAAATTTCTTTTTGCGAATAATTTACTTGATTTAGTAAATTTATAGATCTTCATGATTATTGCTATCGTATGCTGGCAACTATCATTTTTAGCAAATAATATATCTGTTAGGAATGTCCACGAATGTTAATCTATCATCGATGGAGATTATATCACAAGTCCAGAAGTCTCCTGCAGTACGTATCAATACTGGAAATATTCAACGGCATCCAGAATTGTTTCGCCTAATGTTCAAGAATTCAGCAGAAGAACTTCTCGCTGCACTCGAACATCAGCTTGATGGACCAAATGGGCCAGATTTGGAATTGAGGTTCAATTAACCAGTTTAGGAAAATTCAAAAAGAAAAATTTAGAAATTAAGTATTTTCGAATAGCTACTTTCCTTGAGAAATGATGACTTCAAACTTGAAGCGAGAAGAATCTTCAGTAAATAAAAAAAATAGTATTTAAAATATCAAAAAAAGTTATTTTTTAGACCAGACGGCACGCTGATGCTTGCTCGTGATTCAGAAAACTGCCGTCTAAAGACCGTCGAAAAAACCGATATGAGGATAACTTTAAAAGTTTTTTTTTTTTGATTTTATGCTTTAAGACGACAACTCGTTGCTTTTTCACAAGTTGAAGAAATTACAAAAAATTCAGAACTCTTTTTGTAAATATGTAGATATATTATGAGACATCGAAATAACTTAAATTCCTAGAATAAAGAAACATCGGAATTACAGGTATTTATGTCTTCATTGGACATGAAACAAGTGGAAGAAAGTGTTGATACAGCTTTGCGCGAGATTAACACCAAATCAATTTCTCAGTTGATCGTTGCTTTTCCTCCAGATGATAAGTTGGTAATCTTTTTTCTATTCTTAAAAATAGTATTGATCTCTATTAGACGAAGTCCGGTATATTTTTAGGCTTTAAATATAATTTTTAAATTTAAATATAATTTTTACAATATACATATATAATTTTTTTTTAATTTGTGATCATGCTTTGATATCCAAAATAAGAGGAAATTAAAAGAGTTTTTCTTTTTCTTTTCTCATCAAAGATCACTGAATTCCTGTTACCCATACAATTGATAAATAAAATGTCCGCAGGATAAAATTATTTATGCTATTGTAGACCTTGAAATTTTACAGGCCATAGATCCTTCTGTACCTTCAGAAGTACAGAGATGGCTGTCTCAAATTTTGCCATTTTGGAGACAGCTAGAAACTTTAGTGAGGACTCATAAAGTAAACACATTGGGCGTAGCAGATCTTGACTATGAGCAGTTAAAGGCGCTTTATGAATCCACGAGTGATTATCGCCCAATGATTGATCATTATAACACTGAACATTGTTGTACGGTTTGTTTTTATGTATTTTTACGTAATTTTAGATTTCAGCTAAAATAAGTTTAAGTTTAGTCGAGTTTCTTTGAAACAAACAGTTTTCTAATAACTAGTTCATAACAGGTTCCTCCTGAATTACGTGAATATGCAAAACAAAAGGATATTCAATTGCTAACCCACAATGATCCAAATTTATGCGGTATTAGTGAAAAATTAAATGTTACAGCGAGAAAACTGTTCGGAAATGAACACTTCGACCTTATTTTTATTGCAAGGTTTTTTTAAATTTCATTACTACAAACTGTCATTCTTTGTAGTTGATGATCATGTTCAATTTCCATAAATATAAAAATAATGTACTTATACTTTTATATATATTTTCTTTTTTATGTATATACTATATATATTATATATTTATATATATATATATTACATATATACTCTACATATAGTATATATATACTTTATACATATACATATATATATATACTATATATGTATACTTTATATATATATATTTTTTATTATATATACTATATATATACTCTATATATAATATACATATTTCGTATATAACTTATTTTTTTTTTAATTCTAGAAAAGCAAATAGGGGGAACACTATTAAATAGCTGGAAAAGTTCCCACTTTTTAAATTTAAACTGCTGAGGAAAAAGTCTATTATCATTAAATATAGATTCTTATGTTGGTCAAGCAAGTTATTCGTAATTATTAAGAATCGGAAGTAGTTAAAAAATACTCAGGTAAACATTTTAAATTTTTTTGGTTAATCGATTTCTAGCAAAGTATTATGAATCGAATCACGTTTTTTGTTTTCCAACTATTCTTGGTCATTTATTGTTGCTTATTCTTACATAAAGGATAAAGAGTTGTAAACACTGAGAAAAACGATTTTTCCAAAATTAATGGAATCCAATAATTGCAGGCTGACAGTATGGTTGCGAAGTCGTTCAATAGTCGTTGGAAAGGGTTACATCCTCAAATTCCTCAAAAGTATTTCTTGAATTGAGAATAAATTTCATTGTGGAAGCTACAATTTCTAATTTCTAACTATTTGCACAGAGTAGAAAATTTGGTGGTGAAAATACTATGAATGACTCAACTTTCTTGTAAATGCGAATATTGCAAATTTTAGGTACCTAAGCATGGAGATTGTTCAAAAACTTGAAACCTTAATAGCAGATTTATAAATGATTCAATGATTATTAGCATTAAGTGTTCCGAGAGTCCATATTTATTCGATATGCGATGTAAGAAGAGTTGCACAACAGACATTCTGCACTGAATATTCAGATCATTATGTAGGAAGAGACTTCAAATTGTGATGTTTAGTTGTTTTTTTCTTAAATTAAAATTTTCTTTAAATTTTAGATTTAAATATTTATATTATTTTGGAATCGATCACTTATGTCTAGGACTTGTTGTTGAATAATAGTTTTTTTTTCAAAATAGAAAAAAAAACTGTTCAGAATTTTTTAGTTCTGTGATTAAAAATCTTAATCCATTTGTCTCCAGTTATCACTTCTTATTTTTATTATCATAATGCCATAGTGCATTAATAATCCGTCTCTCCAGCTATATATTTCGGTATTTGTTTCCATTTTACACATTCAGATTTTATACATTTCGTATTTCACTTCAAAAAAGCAGTAAGTTTGTATTTTGAAAAGTCTTATGATTTTCTTTACTATAAATAAAATTTTACTGCCAGTCATTGCATTCAGATAAACATTTCTTTGATTTATATCACATTTATACATGACAGTATTTTGTGTACCGTAAATACTGGTTACAGTATCCGTGCAAAGAATATAATATTAGTCCGGAGGTATGAATTGAAGTTCAATTATTGCTGAATAACTGATAAAATGATATGCACAACACCTAATGATAATCTCTAATAAGCTGGTAATTTCCAGTACTAACGCTTTTCTATGACTACTATGCTGGTTTTGTGATTCCAACCTGTGCACTTTACATGGAATATGCCGATTCAAAGTTATTACAGCATATCATAAATTAATTGCATTGAGAATTTTCTGTTGTGCTGATAAGTGATTCATTCAACAGAACAAAATATTATTATTACATGAAAATTTGCAGTTAACTGCCCAAAGATATAGCTTCTAAATATTCGATAATTATAATTTTAGTATTCACATTTAAATGTCAACTTTTAGGCAAAATATCAGCAGCCGTACGATGCAGGTAAACACCTACGAAGGAGTATTGGCAATTTTTTGAAAAAAGTGTATCCGGCAAAAACCTTTTCTTAAGATAAATGAATTATTACATCCAGACACATCATTATGCAGCAATTAAAGACGCGCTACGAATAATTTTCCGATATCAGCGATCGATAATGAAACAAAAAATAACTGGAAAGAGAATTAAAAAGAAAATTTTCTGAAGAGGTTTGCATCACGAAAATGTTTTTACTCCTTCTCTTAATTGACATAGAGCATAGGTTCATATCAATGAAATTCCAAAGTTCTTTGAATAACTGTTTCCAGTTGCAAATAAAAGTGCCATCTTCGACTTGTATTTTACTTATTCAACTTCTCATAGAAGCACTAGCAATATTCAGAAACTTTGAATATAGAGATAAAAGGAAAACATATTTTCTTGGGAAATATGACTTTTGATGAAAAAATCTTTGCAGTACCTAAACTGTATGAAATTTTTAGCAGGGAGACATAGATTAATCAAGAAAATAATGGACTTCTGATTCAAACTTTTATGCGCTTTTTCTCTTTGAAGACTTTTGGCTGCTCTTTATTGCAAAAAGATTTATTTATAAAATATAAATTTTTCAACTGTCGAAGTATAATCCATACCATGAATTTATTCGGAAAAACAGCAAATTCATGCTACAGTTTTCACGAAAAGTTATGCGAACAATTTTTTCTCTGTATCCATAATTCTATGATCAATCATGCTGCAAAATGGGAATATCATTGATAGGTAACTTAACCAGTAAATTTTTAGGAAATATTTTATTGCTGATTATTTATTAAATGATTTCTAAAATTCGTTATACTTTTCCGGTCAAGCAAATTTACGACATTTACAACTATTTATTTTTCATGATAAAGTAATATTAATAAGATTTAGCAAATTCTCATTTTCTAAAATTTTTGAAAAATATTGCAAAGACTTTCCAGTTGACTTTTAGCAGGATTTCATAGCTTTTCCCTCAAATGTGAAAAAGAATAAAAAAAATTCATAGCAGAATGATTGGATTTCAATGTACATATATAGATGTTTGTAATTATGAAATTATTAAAAGTAAGGAAATTTTTTTAAATTAGTGTAAATTTGAATGATTTGACAGGAAGATAAGATATTACACTGCTAGATCATTAGGAGGACCTTTAGTGGTATCAATTACAACTGTAAGTATCGTCTCTTCTCTTCGAGAAAAAAATAAACAGCTCGCGGATTGATTTTATTCTGGAATCGTACTAATAAACAAGGTGAGAAGTTAGTTCTTAACGAGAGACATATGTTATTAGAGCCTACTTGTTAAAGTTGGTAACAACTTAGCCTAAGCCATTGAATCGTTTGCTGAATCGTTTGCTATAGATTAATGGATATAGAACAGTTGTGTTCGTTGATAAAGTAGTGCAGCCGCTGTGTTGGTATTCATATCTATCTGTCCTCTAGTGAAATCCTTCTCTCATTTCGAAAAGTCTATCACTTATCTAATCTGCAATTTCCCGACAATATTATCTAGGCCAAAATAAGACTCCTCACTAGCATACTTCTACTCTTCATGGTAATTTTGACTCATTTATGGATCTTTCTGTTCCAGTAATGTTGTAAGTATGGGGAAAATATATTGTTCCACTATCCTCTCTTTGGACATCTTGTTGTTGCTGATATCTATCATAATTTTTGCGAAATCTGTCGTCGTTAAGGTAAAAATTATTTCAAGAATTTATCATTATATTCAAGATTTTAATTATCAAATGATATTTATATGATAATTCCATATTGACTAGATTAATTAGACAGTTTGATCAATCATTGTGTTATATGATCAGACATGGAGAATATAAGTTAATGGTGTATAAGTCTTTACATTCCTGATAAAAGTCTTGATTTTCCATTTGAAAATTTGCTCCATCTGAAGCAAATTGTTGGTACGCAATCTCATTAAATTTTTTTTTTATTTTTTGTTTTGCTTATATTCAATGTGATAGGAACCAGTAGATATTCAATTTCACAGAACATCTTCACCTTTTAGCTTTTTCAAATTTAGCAAACATTTGTCATTATCCCATCAGCATTGTATCACCACATCATTCTTCAACAACGTTCAATTCTTTTTCGAGAAATTTTGTTCCTCTCTTCAAAAGTGCGGAAAATGATAAATTATCAAGTAAGTAATTTATCATTTTCCGCACTTTTGATAATTTTTCTAATAATTTTGAAATTGTCGGCTTTAATATTGATTATTTTCTCCCCAGTTATGGCTATTTAATAAAAAACTGCCACAATACTCATTTTCATTTATTTTCGAAAAGGAGTTCAAATTTATAATAAGAGAAACAAGAATCTATATTCTTGTTTAATTTTTGCGAAACGAAGATTTCAACTTTTTTGATACTTCAGTCTTTACAGATTTGATATTAGAAAATAAAACACAAGTTATGCATTTTTTTGATGTGGTTATTCTTGCACTGATCTGACAAACAGAAGACTAATGTTTTAGGAGTTAAATAAGCGCACAGCTTGAATATTGGTACTTTAGTTCTCTGATCATATTAAGCTTATGAATAATGGATTAATCACAGAATGATAAAAATAAGATAAGGTGAAATTTTTAAAGATCAATAAATCAAAATTAAGAACAACTTCAAAATAAACACTTTCAAACTTAACAGTACATTACATTGATTTATGCTGATGCTTTTTGTAGAGTACTCCAGTATTATGCAATCAAACCAAATCATGGAAACTTGGTGGTCAAGATATTGTCGCAAATTCGAGGGGTTTCGTTCTGTTAGTAGTACTAATGCCTATGCAATGTGAGCATTGCCACAAACAATTGATAAAGTAAATTTATTTTTGAATCATTTTTTAATGAACATTTTCTTGTCGCCAAGTTGAAATTCTTCCATCAGAATATTAAATTATAGATTCCAAACAATAATGGAAACACTACCGGAAATAAGGATTGTTGTTGTAGCACCATACGATGAGAATTCTCATCTGATCGAACGTTATCGAAGAGAATTTCCTCGTATTGTAATCGGTATGGAATCATTAAATGAAAGAATCTGGAACATACTTTCAGGATCTGTTCATGATCACTTTATTTATGACCGGTAAGAAATTAATCCCCGTATTCAGTCTGAATTTTTTTTAATTCTTATTCTCAAGGTTCGACAGGTGATAAGGAATTTTAGCGCAATGGAAGTTTTGAAAGAGAAATTTACTATTATTTTTAAATTTTTTGACTTCTTAATTCGCTAGACATTTAAATCTGAAAACTTAAAAATGTGTTTTTTAGAGTGATGTATTCTTTATCAGATTTGTAAAGTTATGTCTCACATTCCATTTCAGTATTTTCGAAGTTACAATAAACCCTTTTAGATGCGGTCGTCTAGCCAGCCTTATTCGACATCCAAAAAGTGATACAACGAAATTTGAACATACACTTTGGGCATTGAAATTAGCCGTTAACTATGCTCAATGTGGTTGGTGCCAGTATGATCCATCTGATTTGCCGGTACCACAGAAGGCCATCGTCACAACGCATGCTGCTTCTGTGCGTAATAGCAAAGCAAAAAAAACTGTAAGATTTTCCGAAACTGTGAATTTGCTATTTTTCTAAAAAATGGGCAAAATTTAAAATTTTCGTTAAATCATTCATTTACATGAATTCAAATGATGTAAATTAAAAATAGTTAACTGAAATAAAACCAATAGCTGGATCACTTCTGACATATGTTATGGCACTTTGAAATTGCCGTAGTGAAAAAAGAACAAATCCTAGAATTCATGTACCATTCAACAACGGCTGAATATTTAGAAAAGAAAAATTGTCATATTCTGAAATTCTGAGCTTTTTCAAGACTTTGCTTTTATTATATCCTCTGCAACTTGAGCAACTAGCTTGGATAAACGTATAAACATTATCTTCAGCTAAAAACCACAATTTGTGGAAACTTAATCTAACAATGACCTAAAGGAATTGAAATATGGAATTTATGAAACAGATCTCAGATAAGAACTGGAGGGATCAGTTAGAATTACCTATCATGATCTGTGTCTCCTGAATTTTTGTTTCACCAAAAATCAACGTAACTGTGACAGAAAAAGGATAATTAAAATGATGCATACATTGCGCTAGATGTTGATGACAGCTATGTTTAATTCCAGAAATTTAAAGTAATATGTGTGATGTGTATTAATCAGAGCAACAAAATTAGGATGTAAAGTTTCGAGGATGCATAAGAATTGAGCCCATATATCATACATGAATTTAAACGGAATTCCTTGTATTATACAAAATTTAGCTCGAATATTAATTAGGAGAAAGGAAGCAAAAACTTTATTTAGTATTTATTAATGGGGTTAGATAATCAGAGTTGAGCATTTATGATCATACTATCCGATCTGCAGAAACAATTAAAGCACTACGTTTCACTCAGGTGTTTTGAAAAACGAAGGAAATGCCAACTTTCTTTTTATTATTGATGAAGAGCTTTCACTAACAACTTTTGATAAATTTAAAAAATATCTATTATTTAGCAGAACAGATAGACAAGAAATACATCAAAATAATGGAAAGATTGAATTATCAATGTTCAATTATTTCATCGTTTTAGCTATGTTCAAAAATGAAACTGGAAATGAGATATTGGTAGTGAATAACGACTTGCTGATAAGCTAATTCAAAATGAGGAAATTTGGAAGAGAATGACTGATTTGTTTAGAAATTATAATGACAAGAATAAGAAAACTAGATTGATAATTAATTTCTCAAATAATATAGAATCTTAGTCGGAATGTTTAGTATTCACACTGTAGTTATCGGAAAAAAAAAATAAAATATGTTATAAGCTGTGTTATGAAAATTCCTGGCTGTTATAAGTTCCAACAAAACAAGGATTTTCCAAAATTTAATCTACGCATCACTTTTTTTTGACTTAAAAATTACCAGTCATGATGAAATATTAAGATAAAGCTATTGAGGAAGAAGAGAATTACTACGAGTATAAATCAATAATTGCAACATAGTTCCAGAAGTTAACATAAATTTACGATATGATTAAAATAAACTAAAACAATTATTTCTGAATGTTTTTTACTTTCATTACTTTTTACTTTCATTTCTTTTGTGACCAATGTCCGAAAAAAGAAATATTATTTCTTTTGGAACTCTTCCTTATTGAATTCAACTAATCTTTATAACTCCTTAACACAATAATTTGCTAAATTTCTTCTGTGGTTCAAAGAATTTCAGCGTATCAATGCAGTAGTATATCCACAAAACGATAGAAGATATGACGTGAATTCGGATCGCCAACCGGATATTGCATCCCAACATGAAAGTCTTTCGCTGCAAACTAATACAATAGCTCCAGTACATAAAGATAATGCAAGAATTTCTGATCATTATATTTTACCCTTGTCCCTTGTTGCTAGTCCACCAGCAATTGTTGAAAATAATCAAAAAATGGTAATAAGTGACAGTGAATCACAACAGCAGCAGCGGATATCACTGTCTAAAAAAGAAATAACTCCGCAACAAACACAACCAAAGTAATATTTTGATCTGAATATCTAATTATATCGTCTGAAATCTAAGCTCAATTGAAATTTCATTATAAAATTGGTCCTTCATTTCGGATTCAAAAATGCTTAAAGAAATATTGATGAAGATGAGTTTGAACAAATTTAGAGTTGTAGAATTTTCAATAATTTCCAAAAAATATGAGATCAAAAGTTGAAATGGAGGAATCTTTGAGCTATACCCATCAACTTCCTTATTTTCTCTTGCTCTTGATTTATGATAACGTCTGAATCTTTCAAGCACATTATTCAAAGAAAACTGTACGGAAAAAAATACATTCTTTCTTATATGATTTACAGATTTCACCATTTCCTTAATTTCTTAATTTCAATTGTGTTAAAAGAGTAGCAACATTGCCTAATTGAAATGATTTTTTCAAGATATTTAAGATTTGAAGATGGCCAACGAAGAGCCATGATTCAGTCAGTTAATAGTGCTTCGGAAGCAAACGATTGGAGAATATCAAATGGACTGACAGTATCACGTCAATTCCCTGATCAAATACGCCAAGATGAAAATCAACACCATGAACACCGTAAACAGCAGCAACAAACGAAGAAAGAGCATCGCCAGGAGCAAAGGAAAAAACAGCAGCGATATCGCCAACAGAATGGGAGAAAACGGAAAGAGGAATATGAATACGCTTTGGAAGAATTACGCTTGCAAGAGCAACATCGACAGCGAATTCGGCAGCAGGAAGAGGAACAAAGGAGGATTCTAGAGCAACGACGACGATTGCAGGAAATACAAAGGCATCATGAAGAACGACATCAGGCACAACAAAGATTTCACCAACAAGTAATTCCTTTAAATTTCTTAAGTATTTTTTTGAGTATTTACGAAATTTTTGACAAGTTTCTATTGAAAATCGCTAAAATAAGTGACTTTTTCGATTTTCTTTGCGAATTATCAATGATAATTTTATAAAGAAAAGTTCTGCTTATAAAATTCTTAATGTTACTTATTTCATTTGAGTAAATATGAAATAATTAAGAGTTTGGTAAGCATCTCAAGAAAAGAACTTTTATCGAGATCGCCCAATTTGTAGGAACTTGAAAAAAGAACTGAAGAACAGCGAAGATTGCAAAAACAAAAGACAGAAAGTGAATTTTACACTGATGTAAGCGACGAAGAACATGAAAATCAGAGTTATGTAGAGGATGAGAGCAACTGGCAACTATTTAAGAATCCACTATATCGGCACGACTTTCACGGTCATTCTCAAAAACTCTGATAATTTCGATTACTGATAAAACTACTCTTTTAAATATTATTATAACATATCAAATATAACTAAAAGAATTAGCATTTTCAAACAATCAAAGATGAATTATTTTTTACAGTATTGGTAGAAAATGCAGAAAATAGAAGTAACAATTAGGGTAGATTACTGTAGAAACGGTATTAACATGATAGCTGCCAGAATAGATCATTGTGGAAATAGGTTGTAACAATATCAACAAAGTGGATTACTGTGGAAAGTAATAGTAACAATGATAGCTGCGAGAATGGATTACCGGTAGGTGGTAGGTTAACAATGATAGCAATCATAATGGACTACTGTAGAAAATAGTTGTAACAATAATACCATCAGGACGAATCACCAATGTCATACACTTTTTCATATAGAGTGATATCAAATATCATGTTTGAAAATCACTTTCAGATTATGCAACGACAAGTAGAGTACTCTTCGATTCCATTAGTCCAGCAAAGAAAACATCACCTCTGTATGATGTCGATGATGAAGAAAATGATTATGATTATTCGAAGATGAATAGTGAAACAACCGCTGCTCCAATTCAGAGGGTTGAGTTGCATTATTTTCAGTGATAGGTTTCAAGTTTTGAATATATATATATATTTTGATTTTTGTCTATTAAAGAAGATCAATTACAGAAGAATCTATTTGTTGAAGATTTTAGGAGGTTATTTAACCTATATATTTTCTGATAATTTAATATTTCACCACTGATATGATTTGAAATATTTTTTTATAAATAATAAATGATAAAAGCAAAGAAAAGACATTATTTTTTTGGAATCCTGGATTAACTTCTGAAAGTACATCGTATAATCATTTAATCAATGAATTAAAAGTATATCGTGAAGGAATTTAAGATTTTTAAAAAGATATTGAAGCTTTGAAATTCCATTTAAAAAAAATTTTGGACTTCCAGACGCAAATCTCAGAAACGGAATCTCTAGAACATTCGCCATTTCTATTCGAACATCAAGTACCCTGCGCTGCTTTTACAGACAAAATATGCATTGATCAGGTATAATAAAATTTCCAAGCGCAAATTTCAGGAACAAAATTTTGTAAAAGTACCTGGACATTAAGGCTTGCTTGTTATATATGTATTTTTCAATGATTCAGAAAAGAAAGAATGGGTGTAGATAAGATGAGCAAATGCTGTGATAAAGGGATTTACTTAACGGATTTATGCGTACCGGGATATTGCACAAATGTTACTATTGAATTGTGTTGTATGCAGAAATTCCTCCAGGTTTATTTTTTTCTTTTATTCTAAATATTAAGTCATTAGGTATTAGATTAAGTAAGAATTGTTTATTCAAAGTAGATTTATTTATACCTAAAACATGTGTTTGAAAGTTTGTGCAACAAACTCAGCATGCTTTTTTGACACATTATCAGATTATATATATCATCAATAAGTCTAACGTTGACACCAACCAGTACTAACAATACTATCAGTTATGAATTAGGAAGGATTTGATGAAAGATTTTTTAACGAAATTCGTCTTGTTCAATGATATTTAATATTTATAGGCTAAATACAAATGTTGCATGAATAATAGCAAAGAAATTAACTCTCCCGGCGATGCGTTCAGTCGCTGTTGTTTCGATAAATTTGTGCGGGATGATGTTAGTTCTTCTTTACAAATTTGAGATATTCAGCGAGACATTAATTCAAAAATGTATTTATTCCATCGATTTTTTTTATAATCAAATGCTTCCATTAAAAGGCTTACAGTTTTCGAAGGAATCTGATGGATAAATTTGTTTAACAACAGATAAAGTGATGGAAGAGAAAGGAAAAGAATTGAAGAAGGAAGAATGAAGAAAAAAATCTAAATTTTTATTAAATCTCGCAAATTTTCATTAAAAAAAATGAAAACGTAAGCTAATTTTATTTTAATTGCATCATGTATTTTCAGGATAAGTGCTGTCCAGCTCGCGTTGCAAAATTTCATTGGTTATCAGCGCATGAGATATGCCTACCCAATGTCCGAGTTGATCTAAGTGATTTGCGATTCTCGATGGTAAATACGGCAAACAATAACCAATATCCCGGCACTAGCAATGATAATCGTGCACTGAATGATGTGATAACAATAGATCTAAATGTGGACAAATCCTGGGATCATAATTGTGAGCAGGGTGCGAAAGTATTGCAGTTCCCTTATTTACCTTTTGATGAACTTGTAGATGAGGAAGAAAAAGATGGAAGTAGTGAGAAAAGAAGATAGCGTCTAGTAAAATACTCTTATGAAGTATTTTAATTTTTTGAATGTTATTATGTTTGATATATTTCTATATATTACTCTATCACATCTTCTAGCATTAGGCATGATTTTGATTCAAAAAGTAAACTAATAACCTGATTTAAATCAATTAATTTTTAGTACTCTTTATATTCTCAACTATGGATGATTTACAGTAATATTATTGGGTATATTTTGTATATATAATTAACAAACGATAGCATAGTTTCCCTTAGAAGTTGTTGAATCCATCTCTTCTTACTAATTATTTCGTTTTATCAAGCCATTGCATCGGACATTGCATTTTCACATTTATAATCCAGCATTTAAATTCCTGAAACATCCTTTTATGCGCACCTTAAATAGTCAGTAGCTTGAAAAGTTCCATCAGATATTCATAAAATCAGACACGAATTTTCATAAATATCTTTATATTTTAGATTAAATTGCTAACCTTGAAAAAAAAATTGTTTCATTTGAAAAAAACCTAATAAATTTTACTTAGACGTTAGTTGCGCTTTAGTGCTTCTTCGAGAAAATACATTTAAAACCGTTTAAAGATATAATGATGGATAAATGGATAACTGTAATTTATAAATGAATGAAAAAAAACTCAAAATTGTTAAGATAGAATTTCGATGAATTTTTGAGAATTTTAGTATAATTTCAATTTATTAGATTAATTCTCTTTGTTTCTGTAATATCATACCTGTTATCTTAAGCCTTGTAATCCTGATATCTTAACTCCTGAAGTGGTAAAAAGTAACATTAACGATTAGAAGGAGAGGAACAAATAGTTGACATTGAAAGCAGGAAATTGGATACCCGAGAGATGGCCTAATGTAGCACGGCTGAAATTCTGTGTAGGTTGATTTGGCTCAAAATTATGAGCCAAACCATCATTACATTCAGCTATGCCAACATCTTGCCTTATCCCGTGTCCCATCATTGAAACAAAGTACACAATAATAATACATCTTTCAAGGAATATGCAGGTAGTGTCAAATACTTCATCGCTAAAACAACTTGATATTTTAATGATAAAAATGGAGATCAGAGTTATGATCTATTGACGAAATAGTTGATTGACTGTTGTTGCTAATGCTACTATTGCTGATTACTTTACATAAATAGATATGATGGACATAGTTCTTCCTTTTTCGTTGGCGGAATCCGCATTGGAAGATGGAGGAGTAATTGATGATGAAGAAAAGCGATCGAGTGATGGAGTCAGTCCTCAAATAGCTCTCTCCATTTGCAGACAGATAGCATTTTCCTTAGTTGATTACCTTCTAGAGATAACAGAGAGAAGGTATAACTTTTATTTGAGATGCGAATACAGGTGTAGATGAATATCATCAATATATACACAGATGTGATGATGTATTCTAACAAACGTTTTCGATATGTTGCATAGTTACTTTTCTTCTTACCTTCTTCTCCCTCATCCTTTATTTACTTAGTTTTTCATTGCTATTACAATTAACGTCATCAACCCGAACAGAGTTGGGCTAAAGATCTGATTTCCTTTCAAATGTTTACTGAACGATTTGACAGTGACTGCTAATTTGCTCTTTTTTCTACTTCATTCTCTTTTTCATTGTAGTTGTGTACACCTGGTAATATTCAGTACCATCTATTCTTTGAATCCACACCTTTATTATATCTCTACATCACCGGTATAGCTTAGTGTCAGTCTATCATACTATCTGCTAATTTCAGCTTTCCTATGAGAATGCTTTAGCTTAGCTTTTTCTTTCTTATTAAAAAAGAAAAAAAGACCGAGTAAATAAATGTTGTTAACATTCTTCTTCTCAAAAATGCTCGATTGAGTAATAACATCAAATGACAAATTTTTCCGAAATTGAAGCAAACTTTATAATTTTTTTACCATATCTTCGATGAAATTTGCAAAACAGGATAGCTCACTCAATAGTCATTTTTGGAACCTAGCAAAATTATGTGTTATTTTTCATTTTTCTTTTTAATTTAATTCAATTATGAATTTTCCTTCCGTTGTCATTCTGCTAACAACTTCTGTTAAACACAAACTGATAACTTTTTAAAGTTGTCATTTTAACACTCATATAATTAATATGCTGTATCTATTTCAATTCTTATTACTCAATCGAGCATTCGCAAAAAATTTAAATAAATTTATTGGAACGAAATGTTTGTAGCTGAAAGTGGTGCTACTGAAAATTTTAATACAATTAATGGGGAATAGAAATATTTCTACTCAATTTCAAATATCTTCACATCATTTAATATTGTATTTTTACGTAAATTATTTCCATCTAAAATAATCAAACACCATTTAAAGAAAGCATTTAGAATTTTGAGAAACATGGAAACGGCGTCATAATTAATATATTAAGAGATGTATTGAATTAGTGCCTCCACATAATTCAACGCAATTTTCGTCACCGGAAGTTATCCCTTCCTTAAGAATTCCTTTGAAAATTCAGTTGCATTTTTCAAATTTAATATAATTTTATTAACATATAAAATTCTATGCAAATATTTGACATAATTCAAATTGTTGGATTCGCTTCCAATGAAAATTAAAACATATGACGATCAACTCAGGATACAAATATAAAACTGAATTTTTATTCCCAAAAATACGCTGAAATATCATTTATCAAATTTGAGTTCTACATATCGTTTTAGTTTGATTTATACAAATATACACCTATAATATTTAATAGAATTAAAAAATAAACAAAGTGAGTAAATAATTTGCAATAGTCGTATAGAGACATAACAAAAAACAATGCTGAATAAAATAAAATTTCTGATTTATCATATTAATTTAATTGTTTGAATCAGTCTTTTCGGTATTATTTCTACCTAATTATTAAATCTAGTCGATGAATTTAATCACATTTAGACAAAAATTAGCAAAATGTTTGCTTGAACTATTTGAAATTATAAGCAACCACCATAAACAGGCTATTAAGAAATTAGTTCATTTTCTGCTAATAATTCATTAGAAGTGATGTATAAAAGTGATGAGTTATCTGAAAAATCGATAAATCTAGGAATTCAAGAAGATGATTCAATCTTCTGTTGATTTTGTTTGCATGAATAATTCAGATGCGCATATATCAAAACACCAATATCTCGATGGCCATTCTCCACCGCAATCGATAGGGCTGTTGAACTGTCCTAAAATGTTGCACAATTAATAACTGCTATTTAATGAATTTAATTATCATTCTGACTTCATGATATCGACTCTGATAGTATAGATTGTAAAGTCTAACTATAATTATTTTACAAATAATAATACAGTTTCTAGCATCAAGCTAATTGCGTTTTCTGCAATATGTTCCTTACACAATGTTTATTATCCTTTTCAAAATATCTTTCCTTGTATTTAATTACTTCAATGAAAATTTGTTAGATCACGGGTTTTGAATTTGCCAAGTTTCAATGGAATAAATTACCAAAGAATTTAAAAGAAGTTACTATTAAATTGTTCCGATTTTTATTGACGGTGAAATACCATGAAAAGAAAATTTTATTAAACAAATCGAAATTAATTCAAATATATTTTTTGTTCGGATATATTATAAATATACTTTAAAAGAAGGAACGCACACAATCAGAAAGTGAAGCATCGATATCTTGCTGTGCAAGTAATAATTTGACTATTTCCTTATGGCCATGTTCGGCGGCACACATCAATGCTGTAGAACCTTCTTCATCCTAAATTTAAAATTTTCCTGGATTTGAAAATCATGATAGTTTTGAGTTAACTGATAAAGTTAAAAATATATTGAAGAGATTCATGGAAAAATCACTCATTTTATTTCCCATACAATAATCAATTAACCTGTATATTGAGATCAGCTTGACAATCGATCAATAATTTCGTCGTATTAATTTTACCATGGGAAACAGCTAGCATTAACGCTGTTTGTCCGTGCTAGAATTTAAATTTTCAGTGAAGTTAGATTAAAATTTCAAAATTTTGAATATTTGAAATGAGGAATTCTTCGTCGACTTCCTTTATTTTACTCTTTTTATGATCGAAAAAAAAAAATTCTTCATAAAATTATAAATATCGAAATGAAGATGTCAAGAAACTTTGAGCTATTAAAAAATACAAACCTGGACAGCTTGAGCATTGACATTACCTAATTGGAACAGTCGATGAATAACGGCAGCTTCAACTTCATCGAATGCATCACAGAGTGATGCCAGCATCACTGCTGTATATCCAGCCTGGATATTTTATTTCACATTAAGTGCTAGCTAATTCAAATTTAATGAAAATATTCATTTAACGTTCATGAATACTTTAAGTTATTGAATTCCGATTTATTAAATCCTAAATTATAGATGTTTACTGATAATATAAACTAAAGATTTTCATTCAAGTTCATTAATTGACCTTATTGGCATGATCCAAATTGCATACTCGCGAATCTAGTAGAACACTAACAACGTCGAAATTACCGTGAGATATTGCATAATGAAGAGCAGTATTTTCCTGGAAAAAATCTCAGATTAATTAGATTTCAAATCCTATTGCACTTTAAGCATGACACTTTTAAATGAAATTTATAATTAAACAATCGGAACATCTCTATTTGAATCTTAGAAAAGATAAAAACAATTTCACTTATTATTTCCTCCAAACTTTCGCCCTTCTCCTTTATATTTATAATTTAGAAAAGAAAAATGGTTTCACATTAGGATCGGCGAAATTGATGACGAATTTGAGAACAGCATCTGATACTTCCTCTAGAAAGTCGATAAAACCTTCCACTTGAATTGCTGATGCTGTTTTCCTTGCCGCTATTTTCAGCCATTCATGTTTGGCATGTTTCGTCGCCCAGTCCTTAAATGAACGAAAATTTAACTTAGTTTTGATAATCAATTAAAAAGGAAATAAAAGATGGAATTTGAAAAAAAATTTTTAAGCTTGAAGGTATTTATGACAATTCTAACTTTATTACCAGCAAAACAGGTTCAACTGAATCCGATTTCTGAATGTATTTCTTGAGAATTTCGATCGCTTCACTAAGTTGTGGTGTTAATTCAAATTGGACAGCAGCACCAGCTTCATTCGTATCGTATGAACCTTCCGAATCGGAAGATGAACTCGTACCGCAAAATATTCGATTTTTTGTTTCATGACAAGTGATGTTTTGGTTAAAAGTTTTGGGACTTTACGATACACATTAAAAGCTCGTTGAACCATGCACTAATCTATTCTCACATTGCATAATGAAGTTTCATAATACAGTAATATCACCTGTCTTCAATAATGATTGGATCACTTGTTTTATTATATATTGGAAAAGACATTCTCGGTGATGAATTCTTCAAGGATTGCGCTGGTCGGGAAAATACCACTGCTCGTTCATTGGAATACGTTCGTAGAGTACGCATCTCCGAACGTAATGGAGTCAATCGATCGGCTATTTCAGCTTCCTGAAATAATATTATTCATAAAAAAAAATTCGTTAAAGCTTCAAGTAATAATGAGCAAATAATTTTTCAACATCAATTTATTGATAGAGAAGTAAAATTAGATTTTGATTAAGAAATCATAAAAAAAACAAACTTCATCAGGTGATTGTGGTATAGTTTCACCGGCAATATATTTGCTGATTTTCGGTCGTGGTATTCGAGCTGGAACTGGTTCCGGAACTTTTGATAAGGGTATTTGTGGTGTTCCAACATCTTTTTTAAGATTAACTTTTTCTTTCAAGACACCTTTCGTCGTTTGAGGTATTGAAGGAGTCGAATTGCTCTGAAGCATATTTTACTATGAATGGTTATGGAAAAAAGCTGCAAAATAACGATGAAAGTTTTGTTATTAGTGCATTCTCTCTTCCATCTTCTTAAGAATTATTTATTAAATGGAAAAAAAAATGTTAGTTTTAAAACAATATTCATGTAACTTTTCTCATCAAATTTGATAATTTACATTTTACCTAATTGTGAAATTAAAAGTACCTATGACAATTTATTGAATTTATTTTAAGAATTTCAATTTATAATCAGAATGAAAATTCTTAATGCAATTAAAATCTATTAAGTAAAGCGTTAAATGTTAAACTTTATAGGATGTTAAAAATTGAATTTACTTGTATTTTATGCTGATCAACGATGTATTGCAGCGAGTCGCCTTTTTTACTGCTTGATCGCCAAGATTTGGATGTCATCTTACCACGAATAAAACTCAACGGCTGCGATTTTTCAGTTAGCATTTTCTTAACTATAGCTGCACGAGCATGACCCAAAGTTCGAGGTACTTTGAGTTCTGTGACCATTTCATTTGTAGTTTCAACGTCTAAACTGTCTGCACGTTGCTTCGACGGCAACTGTTCCGCAGACTTCGAACTCTCGAGATTTACATCTTCTGGATCCGATAGCGTTTCTTCTACTACACTAATCTTTAACAACCAAATGACTAAACAACTATTAACTCATTATAAAGCAATGAATTTCAAAGATTTCAACATCTGTGATCAGAAAGAAATTTTCTCATGCAATTAAGCCAAGCCAAAATAGATGCGAAATGTGAATTGTTCAGGAGATCCTAGTATCGTCAAAATTAAAAATGAAAAAAAAAAAACATTACCGTATCATCATCACCATCACTATCTGCCATCAGTTCTCTTTGTAATTTGTTGCTTTCAGGTTTTAAAGTGATTTCAAATTCTTCGATCACATCATCTTCGTTACCCACTGCTACATCTTTTCGATCCCTAGATGGAATCAACCAGAGCGATTCTGCTATTTCCGTATCACTAATTATTCGTGGCTCATTTTGCTCTGATTCTTAATACGTCACTGTTGATTGTCTATGAATAACTGATTGGTTCCCATCTTATTATCAATAATTTTTAATTTTTTTGTTATTGTCAATAATTTTTTTGAATTTTTGATATTGCATGCTTTGCATTCATACTTTTGATGATATCAGTCTTATTCATGAACTGATGGATACAGAAAGTTTATTCAAATCAGCAATTAACTATATACTGAGATAACAATCCACTGAATCAGTATTTTTGCAAAGTAATTATTGTTTGTCAGTATAGATGAGTTAGTACAGTAGCATCATTTGTTCAAAAATGCATTCTTAATCATTGCTTATCGTATTAGAACTACAAAAAAAAAAATAAAACAAACCAAACTCTGTTTGTAATGCGACAGTATCGCAGCATATATTTTTTCCTATTCCCTTTCCATCAATGAAATCGACATCCATTTCAGTAATAGCATCAACAGCATCATATATCATCAATTGGTCGCAAATTGTGAAAGAATCTTTTCGAATAATTTCGGATGTATTAGCGCTACGATCTAATAGATGCACTGGTGATGTGGAAATACTCATCGTCCTATGAACTTATAACTTATTAGATGAAATATTTTAAAGTCATTTCATATTCTTCCTATAATAAAAGTATAATTATACTATAACTATAGTATAACTATACTTTTAGATTCAAAGAATTCCAAACAACTTGACTTAATCTTAACTAATAGCAGTATTTCTTTTCGAATATGACATTCATATATATGAGCCAAGAAATTATTTCAATGAGTCATATAGATTGTTGAAAAATAGAACAAAACCTACAGAGCGTAGCAGTAAAAATAATTATTTTCAAATGTGTCAGATATTTGAAAAATGAGTTACCTTGTTTCGATATGTTCAGTTTGAATATGACGTGACCGGGATGTGATTGGAGCAGTCATCGAGGATGAATCTTTGAGCAAAGAAATAGTTTGTTTACATCCAGCTCCTGAGTCAACCAATTTGATAGTATCTGTCATACTCGAAGAATCACACATCACAGCAAACATATAGCTTCCACAGCCATAATCTATTCGAATAAATAAATTCAAATGTATGATATTTCAAAATCATCAAATCATCAATTTCATCATAAAAATAGAATTTTCGCATTTAACACTGAAATTACAAAAACTCATTTTTAAAGTTAACAAATTTTAGATAAATCTGTTGCTACATTTTTCCCAATTGCTTATTATCACTCTTGTTCTTCACAGATAGTTTGTTGTAAACACTGTTGTCTAAAATGAATACATTAAATGATAACTAATATTAAACTTTGAAGAGATTAGAATTTGGAGCTAATAACTTTGCATATTTAGAAGTATTTCAACTTACCTTTAGTGAGTACTGGTTCCGTACCACATTCAACATGACATACTGGCTTAACAGTAAGTAGTTCCTGATTCGGCAAATCAATTGTAGCATCTTGAGAAAGAGAAAAAGTTAGCAATTTGTTGTCGGTTGCAACTTCAATCGAGTATTGTGGCAGTTCTGGTGTAGGTGAGCTGGCTATATTGTCACACCATTGCATTTCGACTCGATCCTCCAGCGATACGCATGTCCTCTGAAAATTATGATTTTCGTATTAGTTTTGAATTTTATTGAGAAATATGATTAAGGAATATCTTCGTATAGAAAACAAGAAGACTTTTATTTTACGTTGCTTTACATCATTCATATTAAGTAAACATAGGAATTGATAAATAGACGGCTTAACAAGTTACTGACTATAAGAATTTCCTCGCCTTGGATAAATTTTCTTTAGAAAAAAATAAGCAACAATTAATATGATAAATGATATGACATGAACAGTCAGAGTTGCTGGGTAAAATCTGTCAGAAAAAAAGTGAAAATTCTATTGGTCAGAATCAATAACCTTATTTTCAACTTCAGTAAGTGGTGCAATCATTGGCAGCATCTTCCTCCTCGGTCTTTATCATTTCAGCAACCACATCATCAAACATTTCATATGAATCTCCAACACTTTTTTCAATAACTTCTCTCTTCTTCCTCAGCTCTTCCTTAGCTGTTCGACTTTTAATTTCCTCCGTGACTTCTTTCAATCTTAATTTTTAAACTTAATTTGATTTAATCAGTTAGTTTATAAAAAATCCAATTTGTAATATGAAGTAGTTCATAATATA
The DNA here is from genome assembly GCA_008729115.1 of Dirofilaria repens. NCBI lineage: Eukaryota > Metazoa > Nematoda > Chromadorea > Rhabditida > Onchocercidae > Dirofilaria > Dirofilaria repens. The sequence continues at coordinate 1,326,710 of SNRZ01000012.1, read as the reverse complement.
TAAATAACAAATAACTAAATAAAAATATATGACCACTGAATAATTCAATCTATCCAAATTAACATTCTTAAAATAATTCCACAGAAATGATTTTGACAATTGAAAGGTATTCTAGCTGCTCTTCTTTTAAAAAGTTTTCATTTATTTGTTTATTGAGTAATTAATTAATGTTGTAAAATCTAATAAAAATTAATGAAGGAGTTGAAAATGTAATCTCGAGAGTAATTTGTGGCTTCTGGTCACAACCAAACTTCAAAAAAAAAATTTAATAAAAAAATATTACGAAAGATTGATGATGAGCTCAAATATAAATGACCTGCATGATAAATCAGATAATTGTTTTTGAAGGTTGCAGCATCGAAAGCATAGTCCTTTGACGTTGACATCGTTATTGGAATCTTTTGAACCTACCGCCAATCTATCGCCATTTGTTAACTGCACAAAATCATTCTCGATAACCCTAGACAAAAACTTTTTATGCTAGCTTTTTTTCTTGTCCCTAAGATGTCTGAAACATTCCAAAAAAGAAGAATAAAATATAAAATTTAATAAAATAAAAGGAACACTTCAACTCAAGCAATAGTCAGTATAATTTTAATTGTTAATATCCAATTGAAAAAATAAATGGCGATTGCAGAATAAAAGAATAGAGGCTTTTTAACAAAATAAATAAAACAATAATTCAATTCATTTGCAAAAATATGTAAGTTTAAATTTTACTTACTTATCAAATCTACCAGTTGCTACATAATCTTACCCATTTGAAGCATTTCTTGCACATGTTCTCGTGGTCGTTTTTACATCACTCAAATCTCTTCGGGTTAAATATTTTTCGGTCGTTGAAAAATTTAATGACAGGTGAGGTGGTGAATTTAATGACAAATGAGGCGGTGAACTATGATCACGTCTTAATCGTTCCTACAACTACGATTAGATCAATAAGCTTTGAAAACAACGATAAGATTTGAAATTTCCTTCGTAGAAACAATCAGTCAAATAAGATAAGAAGCCATTTTATTTTGGACTTTCGAGAAGAGGAATTAGTAAAATTAACTCAAATTTGAATTGGCTTCTTAAAGAATAAGAGCTATAAGCAAAAAAAAAAAAAACATAAACATCTATTATAATCTAATACACAGTATAAGCTGATAATTGCTGATAAAGTTTATTCAATCATTCTTTGCATGAAAATGTAAACAGCAATTATAAATCAAAAAGCTTTTCATATATATTCGAAAATGGAAACAAATTGAATGATAGACCTACTGAGAATAATGAGCAATTTCTTGGGTAGGGTATGGGTAAGGTGGCAATCGGTTTAGAATTCATTCTGAAAGTATTCTCATCTGCTTTTCGACGTCTCATACTTGTGAATCGATCTACGTTTACAGTGCTTGATGACTGCTCTACTGATGAACGTATCCTCCATTGAGGTTGATGTATCGATTCCGTATCGATCGGGTACTGATTTTGTGATGGAACGAAAGTGAAGGAACGTCGTGGCATATCCGGAGTTCTGCTTCCCAAAAAATGAGCTTTGCCCAGCTCGTACAACGAACGATTATATTCCGACTGCTAGGAAAAAAATGAATGAAATGCTTATAACTATTCAAAAAAGTTTAAAAAAAAATTATTTTCAAAATCAAAAAAAAATTGTTAACAACAGTTGATGAAAATTTTCTTTCTTAAACCAGTAAGAATAAAGGATGAATTTTTAATTTGATTTTGCTACTTTTGTCCATTTTGCTACTCTTTTTTGCGGACTTATCGCACTCTAAGCAGAACAGTCAATCTCAAAAGTACTTCGCGTAGAATATTAATTGTCATATACAAGATTATTAAAAGGAAGAAACTTCTTGGGATAAATCGATGTCGTAACTTCGACTTTTCATATTGCTAATATCCTGCACTCGAGAATCGTTTGCTGTAAATAAAGTTTTTCGAAAATTATCATTGATTTCATCATTCTGATGCTTCGATTTGATTTCTGATATCGCTCTTCCCAAAGCGGTGCGATATCCTGCAAAAAGTGTTTGCATTTTATGAAGGAAGAGAAATGAAGAATAAAAGAGACATTAAATAAAATAATTCTACCGAAATAAAGAAATACCGAAAATTGTAAAACTCAAAGGAACAATAAAATTCAGTATTGCTCTTGTTCAATTTTTTTTTTTTTTAATTTAGAGTGAAAATCATTCCTGAGATATTTTAGGAGGACAAAAAGAAAGATATACTTTTGGAAAAGTTTAATTTTTTTTAGATCCATTGATGGCTATTTTACTGAATGATGTTGTCATCAATGTAAAAGATTTTTTAGTAACTTGGATTAATATCATTTCCCATTAAGCACTGATAGATAATAGTAGACAGCTTTAAAATTATATTCAAGCATGTTTAATTTATTTAAAATAAATATGATAATAAAAAAATGAAGCTGTGATCAAATATTAACAAACTGAAAACAGATTTTAAGAATGTACTAAAACTAATTCGAGACTTCAAAAAAGGATATATAAGAGAGAATGAAATTGTGATGCTGGGACTGTTTAATCGAATAGACACATGAATAAACTTGGCTAATAAAAATGAAATGGCAATTTGCGAACGAATAAGTAGTAAACTAAATTTGATTATCATTGAAATAATTGGATCTTATACAATCATGATCTTTGATAAAACAGTACATTTACAATTCGTCCCTTCCAACCATTATTCCTTACAAAATATGTTCAGAAATGCTGTGAAATTAATTTATATGGGATTCTTCAATAATTACTGTTAGCTTTTGTATTTTATCTTTATTAGTGATTGCAAATATTGAAAAAGAGAAAAAAAAACCCCCTAGACTATGCGATCTATGGGATTTATTAAAACACATAATTCGAACTGTATCAATCATCGTGATATGATATTGGAATGTACTAGTTAAATAATAAAATTAGGAATATATGGTGAGATATCAGGTCTATTAATAAAGACTAGTATTAAGTGATCAATGAAAATTAATATCAAGTTAATTGGTATAAACCAAATAAAATAAATCACCGTATTGTACTTCAGGTGCAAAAAGTAGTCTTCTTGATGACGATGCCATATCTGAAACGCGACATAATACTTTAAAGTGGAAATCTTGCAATTACTAGTTCAGGTTTTTTTTTTTGTATAATTTTATGTGAGGAATGTATAATACTGTGGAAGCCATTGGATGAAATTACTACTAATTAGGATCATAAAATAGATTGAGACTTTGATTAACGTTACTTTGAATCGGGAATAAACCATAGGATAAGTTTATAAATGTCTATAATTGTTGCTATGGTTTTCGTTTTAATTCTTCATATGATATTGGTTCTACCGAAAATTTTAATATTTTCTAAGATTGCAGAATGATGACTTCTTATTCTGAAATTTTCATTTATTTTTAACACTCTATTATTTATGTAGTATTTAATCCTATTCGATTACCTTATTCTTAACTTCGGAAGAAATTCTAGAAATACAATAAATTTCGCCAGATTATGACTAGTATTTTAAATGAGGAATATCTGGGATTTTTAAATGCTTAATGTTATTACTCATTTTATGCACCTTATTATTTTCATTAGAATTTGACCATTTCGTCTTCAATTCTCTGAATTTCTCAAGTTTTGCTTATTCTTGGGCTAATTTTAGAGCTTAAAAGAAATGGGTCAGTAAATTTTTAAAGAGCAAAAAGAATTTTTCGATTTAAAATCTTCTTATTCCTTTTATAAACAAACACAATGGCAGATGTCCAAGCTTATTTGTTGAATTTTTTTTCTTAAAAAAATGAAGTTTGACTTCAAACCAATGTATTTAAATGGCTGTTAAAAAAATTCACTTTAAAAGATTTTATCATGAAAATAACATGATATATTTTATTTGAAAAATTCATTTAAAATTCTTAGTATACCGAATTTTTATTTCTTCTCTCAAATAGTTTTAATTTTTGAAAAAATTTAAAACGCATAGCATGAAGTAAAACAAAAGTCATTTATTTGCTTCTTTCTCAAAAAATCGTTGTTTACATTCGTGACAGTCTTCGAACTGCGTAATTATCACATAAATAAATCTTTACTAGAAGTAATTGAGAATGAACGTTTTTTAAATCTATTCCAGAAGTAAAGAATCATCCTATAATATTTCAAATCAAAAGCCAAACCAAACTTGCTGTTGGCTTCGCAAGTTAATAAATTACTTTATTTAGGATAAGCGAATAAACGAAATAATTATAAATTAAATGAAGGTTAAGGTTTTTTGGAGTATCAATTAAGCAATTTATGTTCGAATCGGAACTGGTGACGTCGATGATAATTTAAGTGATTATCTAGAAAAAAACATACCGTGTGGATATTTCGATTAATTCTTTCGATCATACGCAATATAATTAAAATTCTTGGACTAATGAATTACAGGTTATTTATAAACTTCAGAGGAAAAGGAAAGGTTTTTTTTTTCAATAAAGATGATAAGCGCTCAATAATAGAATATGACAAACATTTCATTTTTTCATTTTAACAATCACCACCTTTCATCATTGTCTAAATAAAAAAGGCCATAAATCATTCAACTAAGGTTGTTTTACAAGAAGCAAAATTTGTCTCAAATCTATCATTTTAAAAAAAACTAACGTATCCTTGGTGGCAATGGCCGATTTTTTATTTGCGTTGTATCATAATCTGAAGAATAACCATTGCATCGTATATTTTTTTGCTCATTATTCGACGGATTTCGTGATCCTCGTTCTGAACTGTTTTCCCGCAAATTCAGCGCTTCATCAAAATCACTTACCACATTTTCCAGCGAGTCACTAATAAAATCAGGTGATAAAATTAAATGAATAAGTTGCTCTATACTGATTATCAAATTCCAATTAATCGAAACAATTCCCAGCTGTGAAACTATGTATGTTTGTATAAAATAGTGTAGCGAAAGTTATAAAACTTCATATCTGTCATTTTACCATTCAATTCTTCTGATTTGATTATTTGTATGAGATGTATGAGATTTGATAATTCAAGCTATCAAAAATGCTAAAATTTATGCCAAAGATTTTCAAATGCTGAACATGTTCTGATGAATAAATTTTGTATTTAGTTCCTATTTGAACACAGAATTTTAGAAAAAGCATTTAAAATTTTTCTATTTTGCTCTTATTTTCTCAAGAAATATTTGGTGAAAAAGAAAATAGGTATCGTTATAAAGCAATAAATAGTGTAATATTTGTTTGCGTATAACAATATGCAAAATATTTAATTGCTTATTTACAAATATCAGATCACTTCTCAACATTTTTCAAATTTCTATCTATTTTTACTAACTTGACTTCCCCACACATAAATAAACATACAAAAACTGACCTGAAAATAGAATTCAACGGACTAAATGGAGCTTTTTCGATATTTGCAGTTGACGAGTATTTAATCTTAGTGCCATTTTTAGTATTAATGCACTTTAATGAATTTTTTTTATGTCTACTTCTATCATTCTGAAAGAAACAAAATCATATTAAATCCTATCATTTATACTATAAAACTGTACAAATTTTAATTTTATACAAGTTAAATGAAATATGAGTTTAAATTATTTTTATACATTTTAATCTCGACGAGAAGTGTAAATACCAAAAATCCTCATTTATATATCCCTGAATTTTGATTTTAAATTAAGAAATTTCACTTCTACTTTCCAGAATAATTATCGACAATTTCTTTTCACAGAATACATATAATTTTATTTATGCTTGTGACAAGTGATTTGGAAAATTTAAAAATGCCACAAAGTTGAAAAAAGTTAATAATGCAAACGAAATGATTGGTACTTAATTGATGGTAAATTTAGATAATCAATGAAGATTTTTGTTCAGAGCAAATAAAATATATACCGTAGTCATCCCGGTGCCACTTTCACTTGCAATGTTCTCTACGAAATCAACGAATCCAAGATCTATATGAAATCCATACGGACAACAATTACATTTCGAAGTTGTTGTCATTGCCGTCTCTTTTACGTAACCATTTACTCTCGTTGCAGCCATAATTAACAGTTCTATTCAGTTTAGAATATCTGTTAAAATTTCCTTTAATTATTTGACCTGGTTTCAGCGGCAGATTAATTGGGTTAATTACCACTTGAAATTCACTGGATCATTGTCGTCTATTCAATCCCTAAATTTGCCTATACCATTCAGGATAACCAAAAGCGAAACAATGTAATCGAGCAAAATATACTCAAATAAATTATCAGAAGGATCGCGCGGTTATCAATTTGTTGACAAGCGTAACATTATTATTGAAATACGATTATCTGCTTAAAATTTCTGTTTCATTTACTCTTTTGAATAATCATTTTCAGCATCATATTTATTGGTTAAGTTCAAGCTTATTCAGTAGTACAATAAACAAGTAAATGTAATTTATGCGCTAAAACTTTAAGACAATTAAAATAGAAATTCTTAAAAGTTTCCCAAAATCGATACTATGGATCTTTTAAACGAAAAAGTTGAAAATAGATCGATCAGGAACTAGTCAGCGAGTGATATGAATATTGCTTTCTTAAATACTTCACAGCAAAAATAAATAAACCACATCTTGAATTTTTTCATCCATTTTCTTTCTTGAATAATGTGACATATTTTTAAATGCCATTTTAACAATGACAGAGAAATGGTTTATTTTTTCTTTCTGGCAAATCTAAAAATACTTCAGGAAGTCTTCATTGTACTTTAGATTTTATTGACAATTATCTGTCATTTAAAAATACATCTACAGCTGCGTAAATTTTGCAATTTGAATAGAAGCAAGTTAACAAAGATAAATATCGAGAAAAAAGACAATAGATTTAGTAAAAGCTGTTTGCTTCATCCTTTTCTAATATAATATTAACTTGAAATAAATAATTTTAAATTCAAGCCAATTTTAATTTGTTAACAAAATAAGCATGAATAAATAGTGAATTAAAAAAAATTAGCAACGAATGGAATCAAAAGGGTACAAAGGAAAATTTGCTATAATATTAGGAGTGGAGAGCTTCTTTTAAAATACGTCAAATTCAAATTATATCAATCAACAAAAGCAGCAATTGGCAAATGCGAAAACAACCTGAAATGTTGTTTCTGATAATAACAGTGAAAAGTAATAAATAAATAAACGATTGAAAAAATGAATGAAATGGTCGCATCTACGTATCACGTATGTTATGCATAGCCACAACTGTTCAAAGATGAAATACCTTCGTCTGGTCACATAAGCATTTGTGTAAAGTTAGACAGACTAAATGACGTTAGTGATGCTAATAGACTTAGAGGATAAAAATCAAATTATTTTTAAGGGGGAGAGACCTAATCTATCGATACTTGTTTATGGTCTAATTTCATTTTATGCTTATAAATTTCATTGAAATTTGAAAAGCTCTTCGTTTCCAAATATATATTCTCTTACCGTGAATATGGGTAATTTCGAATTTAAATTTAAAATTCATTTGAACATATAGTTGGTAATTATAGTATAATTTAAAAAAAACAAAATATGAATTTTCATGCTTTCAAAATATGTATTTTCGAAATCTTAAAAGAAATACAAGCTTCAAAATTTTTGACAAACTCTTCAAAGGCTGGCCTAATTTATAACAAAACAAATTATGTACATTTGTTCTAGGCTTACAATTTTTAAACTTATTTACAATGTTAAAATTAATAGTCGTAAACTCCATATATCGAAATTTTGAATTTTTTGAAATTAAAAAAAAAAAAATCCATTTCTGCAAAGTTATGCAACTTCTCTTGTAGCCTGAGAAGTTTTGATACACAAAGCCAACAAGTATAACAACTACAAACTAAATCATTCTGTCAATGCAAAATAAAATAAAAAATGATAATTTCCAAGAAGAATAATGAGAAGGCAAAATAGTCATAAGTCATGATAAGAAAAGCATAACATTATAGGTAAGTTTCTTGAACATTTAAACAAATATTTCATTGCTAGTATTACAGTGGAAGTCATCCAACTTAAATTTTTAAAGAAATTCAATCGATCGCTGCTTCAATGCATATTATATATATTATTTGAAGGGAAATAAAATAAAATGCACTTTTTGGTAAATTTCATATGTCGAAAAAAGATTCCAATGCAAAAAAGCAAAATCAAAGCAATCAGTGGAAATTTATTGCAATTTCCTATTTATCAACTTTTCATTCAACAATTATGAATTACACTTACATTATTCAACTCATTGCGGTATACGAATTTTAAGAATTTGTGTTGTTTTTTGTAGTAGAATGAAAATTATTTCATGCTTTTCCTAATATTATTATATGATAATTTTGATCTATAAATTAATCAAATAAGATAAAATACCAGAAAATATTTTCCTTGATAAGTTTATTTTCGAAAATCCATCATTTACAGTAATTGACTTCATGTAAGTCTATCCAATTAATTTATTGATATTAGCCGATCTTAAACTTCCTTTTGCAATTTTTCATTTACCATTTGCACTTGCTATTCTCTGAATAATTATAGAATATTAAAAATGAGAAACGTCATTTTTTTAAAAGAATTGATGACAGTTTGAGAGATTACAAAAAATATGAATGAAATATTTGAAATTAAAAAAGAAATTGAAATATTTTATGTGATACGCAGCGTTTATTTAGAAGAGCTTAAAACGAGTTTTTTCTTTCTTTTTTTAAATAATTTTGATGTTTGTTTACATGCTCACCTGCCTTGTCTTATATCAAAAGTCTTTTAAAGAAAGGAAAGCAAAATACATTCTAGCAAAATACAAGCCTTTACAAACATTTTTCTTCTTTTTAATAGTAATTGTTATTAGCTCAAGTGTGGGATAGAAAGGTTCGAATATAAAATCTGTAGATATTTTTTTAACGATAAGTATAGATAAATAACTGGGACAGAAGATAAAAAAGTAGGTTCATTTTTCTTGTTTTTATGATGAACACTAAAAATTATTGGCTTGTAATCAAATAGAAATAACTGTAAAAAGAATAGAAAAGAAGAAAATTTGCTTCGAATCAATATAAATAATAATTATTAAAAATTGGTCCTTTGCAAATTCCGTGCTTAAACATCAAACTAAATTATTAATACCAACTGTTGGTCTAACAAAATCAATGAATTTGAAATGAGAATTAGAGAATGCAAGTAAAATACAATTTATGCAAGCACAGAAGGAGATACGACCTTGGGTCGATTAGGATCAAAATTGTTATAGAACTGAAGCATTATTACTGTTGAATCTTTAATCATTACGAGAATAAATTTGGTTTACAATAAAAGACATAATAATTCTCGAATTGGAAAAGAACAATTTTAAGTAACTTGAAATGATGCTTTTAGCAAATTGTTCAGTAAAAATAATTAATCATTTTATTTTATATCGATAAGTTCAAAAATTGCTATTTTTTCTATTTCGAAAGTTTGTTCAAAAGAATAGTTAAGGCTTTCGAAATTCAGAAATTTTATTATTAATATTTTCAAACGCTTCTTTCACACATCTGAATTATTATCTTCGCTTTACTTATCTGCAATATGAAAAAACAAATACGAAAGTAACGAATAAGATGGCTATCAGACAAATTATCAGCTTGTTTAAAATCTTTTAAAAATTTCCTACATCTGAAAGTGTGTTTTTACTTTTATCTCTCTTTCACACTGTCAGTAAATGATAGAAATAAAAACAGTTTTGAAACAGCTGTGTGGAGAAGATCGATGTTGGTTGATTATTACCTTTGGATAGAACTAAAAATGAATGAATGGTGAATGAGGAAGTTGATCGATACTAAATAAAACCATACGTTGGTTGCGTTAAAATCATTTATTTATTTTTCACAAATTTACCTGTAATTCTTCCTTCTGAGATTAAACGATACAAATGATTGCTTTACAAGTTTATTTTTGCTAAATTTCGAATTTAAATTAAATTATTCCTATTAACATGCATGCTATAAAGCGTTGAAGATTTGATCGCTAAATAAATTTCGCAACATACTCAGCGAATTTCGCTCAAATTTAAATGGAAATATTAAAAAAAAGACCTTTGGATTCAATAATTTATAAGTTAGCATATTTTATTTCGCAAATTATTTCAGAGAAATTAATGGAAATTATCAAAATAAATTCAGCTGCAATGTATGAATTTATCTAATGAGATAATTTGCAATCATACAAATATATGCTGAAATTTATAGTGTAAATTAAAAAAAAAAAAATTCCTGCTTTTTCCTCAGAGAAACTAATCATCGAGCAAACAGAAGTGGACTATTTCTTTTGGAACATTAAATTTGTCAGTGCATAAATAATAATGAACTCGAGAATGCTCATGAATGCTTTTTATATTTATGATTCGTTTTAAAAATGTTACAAAAAAATGAAATCAAAAAAGTAAAAGGACATGAGAAATGATAATAATTTTGAGAAATTTTAATTCAACTTGCTACTAAACTGCCATTTACTTGAAACGTCTTGGTATATGTGATAATGAAAGATCACCAAAGCCTTTCCATTATTTTGATTATATATTTTAATTACCAACAGAATGTAAGACATCGACGGCAGAATTGATAATAAAAATCGAAACTGGCCGATTAGATATTCACGATTGCAACTATATATGGTTGTGGTCTCTTCATTGGCATATTTTTTTAACAGCAATATGCGATCAGCATTATTGGGAAATTGCGTTGCGCACATCGATATTCAGTAGTTCCAGTTGTAATGAGAAAAGATTAGTTTTAAGAATTTCAGAATGAGAATAATTTTAACCTGAGAAGTGGATAAATTCAACTTAATGTCCTGGAGATCGAAACAAATATTTGTTGGAAATAAATTTAAAATCCTTAAACTCTTCATATTTTTATTGCTTTATATTCACATACTGGAGTACAAAGTATTGAAGTCTCTTTTAACTAAACTTACAGCAATTTATGAGAATGAAATTCGAGAATATTTGAACAACTATTGATTAAATAGTGTAGAAATTTGGTTTGTTAATAATGCTTTGAATCATGAACGAAAATATACACAAAACTTAAAGGATAACGATAGTGCACATCTTTTAATTTTAATTTATTAAGCAAAAAGTTCACTGTTAAGTAGAACTGAAATGACTTGAAAATGTACAATCATCAGTAAATATGAAAAATCGGGAACACTTAATTAATAATCAGTATGATGACAATGATTACTCGGCATGTCATGTCAGTATCATTTGAATTTAAAACATATCATAAATCGATTTCTTTGAATCTTTTTTTAAGAAGATTCATAGTAAGAATAATCAAACGCTAATTTTAATTTCAGTCATTTAAAATTCAATAAATTTTTACCCAACAATTGATTGATTACTATGAATTTAGTTTTAACTACGTTAATCATAGTTACTCTATTGAATGGCACAAAAAATTTTCAAATATTCTGAAATGTGTATCACAGTATTCGAAATCTCAATGAGACTATCATTTCCTGTCTCAAAGAATAATCAATAATGGCAACAATATTTCTGATAAAAAAAAAATTAATTTTAAGCTAATAAAAAGTAATAAAGGGCAAATAAATCTTAGCAATATAATTAATTGCACTTTTCAGCGATCGAAAAATGAAATCTTCGACAAAAACTGGGTAAGTAATAAGCGATACATGAATTCAAATGACGCAAACTTTTAAGAGGCTAATAGCGATCAGCATAATTTTGCTAAATATAATCAAATCAAATTTTATCATACTTGGGGCAATGGCAGTTGTTAGTAGTAGTAAGCAATCAAATAATAACAAGGTCATTTCATTCTTCGACAGATGATTAACTGATAGTAGTCAGTTAATGAAATTTTCTCGCTTCATTGGAAAAGTAAAGAAAAAAAGTAAAAATTAAATTCCTTTTTGTTCAAAAGACGCAAAATAAATATTTAAAATCTTTTCTTTAAATTCTTAGGAAAAGTTGCACATTAAATTTCAATCTAATAATTTCATTGTTTATAAAAAATTTAAATCTAGTGGTTTAATTTTGCTAATTTTAATCAATCTGAACTACCATAAAGAGAATACTACCAATTTTTGGAATTTCGAGAATTTTGAAGAAGAAATAGCAACATTTCTACTCAAGAGAAAGCCATGAACAATGGAAATATAGGTGAATATAGTAATTGAGAATTTAAATGATTTCATCTACATACTAAGGTATAGCAAGAATTAAAAAAGATTTTTATATGTGATTTGATAATGAATACCTATTCAATTAAGTGATCAAGTAACAGTAGAGTAACAGGAGGACTTCAAGGGAAAAAGTGCATGGCAATCATTGACATGTGCAAGCAAGTGTTGCGGGTTGATGGCAATACACCCACAGATTCTTTAGAAAAGATTGTCTCATCAAATGATGTACTGCCAAACGGCAATCTATTACAGCGCACTTCGCTCTATTGATTGTTATCAGCAAATCATTAGATGTTAATAAAAATCGCTCAGAATACAATTTGTGAAAACCAAATCCAACCGGATTAAAGACATTTTAAAAACAAAATATATCAACTCATTATGGCTTAATATTGTCAGTTATCAGTCTACAAACAACTACAGTTGCAAATCAAAACACGAAAAAAATCTATTTTATATGCGTACGACCTTTCTTTCTAACTTCTCTCTTTTTGCTCCCCTGATCTCAATACTGTTTTCGATGAAGACAATATCATCATCACCGCCATTAGCGTTATTTCTTGCAGCAACTAGTGATTCTTCAAAATTAGATTAGAGTAGTATAAAGAATTTTTAAAGAAAGATAATTATAAATCATATTATCGATGTAACTTAAATTCAACTACCTGAAAAATTAACTTTAACTGTTATTCTTTCTTATTTATACTTCTGTAGCAATTGTGCTGTTTCATGTGCTTTCATTAGCATTTCATCAAAATAAAATGGGCAAGCAAACCTAATTGTACTTGCCAAAATCATTAAGAGATTATTTCATAGTTTCATAATTTGAATAATTCTGCTAAAGGACACCATACCTTGCTGACTATTATCATTAGCAACTTCTTTAAGCGGGCAATCTTTCCTCAAATGTTTTTGTGAACCACACAAATTACATGAGCCTCCTGGAATAAGGTAATTGCATAAATACAATATGAAATCGAAAATTTTTGATCAAAAATATTTAGTTTTATTGAGGAAAAAATATTATCTTCTCGGAAAATACTAACAAAAAAGATGACGATGATCAGGTAAGTTTTTCTTTTAATTTTTAAGAATATATACTTAATGACCAATTTTTTAGTTTTGTCATTTCCACATTCCGAACTAATTTAAAGAAATGATATATCCTTATTACTATTCGTCTTTTATACAGTAGAGTATTTACATGAATTTTCAAGTCAAAATCTTAATCTTAAAATCCATTTTATGTCCAAATGATTAGGATAGACATGATACACGACATAAAGTAAAAGAAGTTATGCTGCTAAACCGTGAAAACATTACTGACAAAAAAGTATTTACCATCTGGATATATTCCATTTGCATTTTTGCCACAATCTCTAGAGAGATGTCCTTGTTGCTTGCATACAAAGCATGTTGCATATGGAAAACCTTGAAGCAAGCAACATAAAAATCTTTATAATAAACTTCTGAACAACATATTCAAATAAATGTGACATCCAATGAAATTTATATGAATAAAACAGATGAACCAAAAACATAAAAAAATATCCTACATAATAAAGTCTCCTTAATTAGATAATAAGAAATACAACAGAGAAATAATGTTAAATTTACCAGAATAAATATAGAAACGTACCACGAACGTTTTCACGATGACAACGCGACGATATATGCTCTGTAGAACCACATTTGAAGCATATTCCGAATCCTATCATCTCTCCATCTTTTTCTGGGCATTCCGAAAACTTGTGACCTGTTTGTCGACAAAAAAAACAGCACTAAAAAAGTACAGATAATTAATATAAAAGAACCATCCGAAACTTTAAATCGAACTGCTAAATTCAAATATGTCTAGATAAATTATTTACCGAGTTACTTCCTTTCTCTGATTGTCGCTTTAATCGACGATTTTCACGTTTCCTCCATTTTTTGATGAGAAATGCTCCATCTTTGTAAGCAATTTTACCAGAAGCCACATATTCATTAACTAACTGTTTAATATCATCTAGCGTTTGTTCATCCATAGAATCGAGTCTTGCTGACAAATTATTGACCAGTGTCTCCTGAAATTTTTTTTATAAACCAAAAACTACTAAGAGATATTCCTCGATCTTGATTTTAAGTTTCCAGTTATAGATTTTAATTTCAAGAATGGCCATCGCATCTCTATGTATTATTTTGATAAAAGCGTTCATTTAAAGCGATCTTATCATGAAAAGCATAAAAAGAAAATAACATTCAAAAATGCAAAAAACACTAGCTAAAATGTTGAATGAGACTTAGTGTTTCAGGCCTTATCATCCTTATCATGAGATAAACAACAACGTTGAAGTAAGGCCAGAAAATATTAAAATATCTTATTGCAGTAGTATGATATGAATATGACAGATCAATCTCTATTTCATGAAGACAGATACAACAGATCGAGGAAATCATTTATGCGTGAAGCCAATCTACTGTGCCTTAGATAGAAAATGAAATGTTAAGGACTGCTTCAAAATTCATTCGAAATAATAAAAACAATCTCACTCTGTTCTGTTTCTTTTTTTTTTGCCACTGCCAACTTCTCCATTTTCTTATTAGCTTTGCAGCCTGTGATTTCTCCAGTTGTCCCTCTTTCCATAACTGACGAACTCTTCGTTTCACTTCTTCCAAATGTGTCACTGTGACTAATGACTTGGCTAATTTCGACAAATCCTTAAACATGGAATTAACTAATTGTAAGTACATTAATCACAAATGATGTAAATAAGCTTGCAAAAAAGTTAAATTGAAAAGATGTTCTATATAAGGAAAGAGTGAATGAAGAAAAAACCTGAGAGCTCATGACAGAAATGATTTCAGTATATCGCGCTTTTCTTCACATTTAGAATGAAATGATTATTCGTCCTTTTATGCCAAACAATCTCTTCAATGATGTGCTAACAAACTGAAAAACCCTCATCAGCATTCATAAGATCAAATTAATATATCAATATAAAGTGCAATGTAATACTATTGGGTCTTCCATTTTTTTACAAGTTAACACACTTCGCTATCTTCTTACTATTAATTTCTCACTTCTTTAAGTTATATACGACATGTCTAAATTATAGCGTTCCTCAATTTCTGCCTTTCTCTTCGAAGCACCATTCCCACCATCTCCTGTCCACATCCCAGAAACCCTACAAAATCGAATCAAAATTGAAAATTTCAATCTTAGATTAATTTAACTAGTAACGCCATGAAAATGATTGTCCTTGTATTTGATATATCGTCTTGGACCAAGATTGAACTTTACGAAATTCATATGTTTGTAATATGACTTTATTTGGAAATATCATATGATAAAGTAGTTTGAGAGGCTTTTTATATTTTGCATGCAAGGCTTCTAACTTTTTTGTATTTTATTGTAATTTATTTTAAAATTTTATTCTCTCATCGGTATATTTTTCCTAATAACTCTTTTATTTTTTTTCCTAACTGTGAGGTATTTTTTTGCAATTCTTCGAATAAGACATTTTATTTTCTATAATCATGTTCTATTAGTTATATTATCATACTAAATAGGTTTTTATCATCATCTCGATGTTTGTTTATCCTCATCTTTATCTAATCAATAACAAAGTTTGCTGATCTTTTTTTTGGTATTTGGCGCGAATTTTTTCTCTATCAGTTACTATTATAAATTGCGAAGAAAATATCATTTCCAAAATTCTACTAACCGCGCTGTTACTTATATTTTCAACAATATCTTTCATAGCTAATAATAACTTAAAGTACAGGATAAAAACAAGATGAAAATTAGAAATATTTTTAGCTTAATTTTGAAACCAATAAAATACATTTCATTAGCTGTATCACAATATTCCTTTAATTTCATCGTTCTGAATGACAGTCTCATAAATCTTGTTTGGTCAAAGCTTTTTTCGCTATAGCAGATAATCATCATATTAATGGAATACTTTATATTTCATTTTAAAAGATACCTTAAATGTTTTAACATTATTTCGAAGAAGAAAGAGGTCTTGAGAATTCCGCAATTATGTATTTTGACGTACGACAAACTTGTCGTTTAATATTATGATGAAAAAAGATAGAACAACAATGTTATAATATTAAAAAAGTATAATATAACATTATAATATCAAAAATATAATATTAAAGAATATATTATATATTTAGAAATATTTCATATGTTATTATTAATGACATAATATTATATTTTTGAACTATTAAATAAAGTATTGAAGTATAAGGTGTATGAATAAAAATTATGTTAAATAATTGTTATTTATAATATTGTTATTATCGTCCATAGGTAGTCTGGATATGATAATATGTTAATTATAATTTCAAAAATAAAAAAAATAAATTCCATAGAATGAATTTCTTAAAGTTAATTCCGATAAAATAATAATGTTAATAATAATAATGACAGTAATAATAATAATAATAGTGAATAATAGTAATAAGTAAATAATGATAATAATGATAACAATATTCTGCTTTATAAAAATTTCGATTAATCAAAAAAATCAGGTAGTACTTTATGAAAGATTGTGATTTTATTGATAATTAAACTTCTAAATTATATTTTGATTTCATAAATTCATTCATTGATTATTCATTGATAAACAGTGGAATCATGCAAACAATAGAATAATTTGCATTCTGTTAATAATAGGAACTATTTAGTTCTTCTATTACAACATTCTGATGAAATGGAATTGCAATATGTCGAGGAGATGTTCTTAAGTCGAAATATTTTGTTTTGATTATTTTTTTCTTTAATTTAGTTTTAATTCACTCTTAACATATGTATCAGTGTGTAATTTCTTATATTTTCAAGTCCTTAATATTCAGCATGCAATTTCAAATCCCAATCTTCTCACTTGAAATATTTTTATCAATAAAAAAAGATTGCGATTGTAAAGGCAAGGATCACTTTTCGCTCGGTGAAATATTTAGCAGCATAATGTTCATCTGTCTTAATTATGATTGCATCAGTTCATCTGTCTTAATTATGGTTGCATTTGCCACAGCTGATGTCTTGACATTGATAGAGTCGGATTCATAACGATTTATTTTGGTCGCAGAGTTTAAAAACTTATCGTTATCAATCATAGATTTAATTGATAATTGGAACGACAAACTTAAAGGCAATATTCCTCGGATTTAAAAAAAAGAATAAATTGTTTTTCGCACATCGAATAATTTTGAAGGGAAGGATGCCGAAATGTTCACTAAATAAATTCATATTGTTTCTATAATTTCTGTCGAATCTATGAAAGATATGTATGAGCTACGTGAACTCACGTGCAATATCTAATCAGAATGATTGACTGACCTCTGATTTTTTAAATCGCTTTTAATCACAGAATTGATTTGAAAAATGAGCATTTATCATAGCACTACCAAACTTTATCCTATAGATTAAACAAATCTATTTTCAAGTTCTCTTTAATTTAGGAAGAAGATTTTTTACCGCTTTCTTTTTCTAACAGATTTTTTTATCGCAAACTGATGTTTGAACCCGTGACCTAAACATTTCTCAGTTGTGTAGGAATGATCAATGTTGTTTGAGGATAACTCTAAAAATTTACTGTGATGTGCAGAAAAACAAACAGCAACTGAAAATATGTATTTAATATTCAATATTTACGGAATACTTGCAATTTGTCAAATGTTCAATCAATATCAGTGAACACAAACAGATTTCCCTTTCATGAAAATGAAGATGACAACGAAAAATTGAGGGAACAATTAAAAAAACATGAGGAAAGGCGGAACTGATGAAGTTTTAATACACATGAACTGTATTTCGTACATAATACACTTCTCAACCAGAGGATCACAGTAGCATATCTCCTCCTGCACATGCCAACTTTTGACAAAATTACGACAATCATTGAGTTTACTGAAACTTTCTTGTACGCATTACTATTAGAATGAAATGAAGAAGTAATGTAGAAATTTCTTTCTTTTTTCCATTTAAAATTATCAACTCTTCCAATGTTTTTTAAGCATTGAACAAAATAGTAATTTCAATGCTTCCCGAAGTCGTCTTGACTGATTGATAAGCAATATATTACTGAAAATTAAAAATATTTTAAAAATAAGTCCGGGACTTTTGAAATTCAAGTTTTAATTATATGCCGTCATTATAATAGAATTAAAAGTACACATGACCAATATTGATAATACTGATGCCTAATTTCTCCAATAAATATCATGACTGTAATTAACGCGATTGTACAATACAAAATTTTAAGTTAGCAAAAGTATTACTTGATCTGATCATGCATAAATAATCCTATTATATTCAATCACTCTCTTCTCAAATAGTAATGATTAAGCTTAACGATAAAAATTTGCATCAACTAAATGGAATTAGGTGATATAAAAAGTAGCGGTGCAGGTGAGGACAACAACAGTAGATATACTACAAATGATTTAAACAGATTTGAAAACAAGAACAGGAATTTAAATGTTTTGCAAACCACTTCAGTAAATTTTATGATAATTTACAAACAGAGAGAGATACGCTTTGAATAGGATAATGCAAAGCAATAGTTTTAATAGTTATATACTGATGTATACTGACCGCGCAATTTGAAGTGAGTGTTGTTTTTATCTCTTGGAGGTATATGCATGAGTAGCCTAATTGTTCAATTTATACTTCTTCTTTCATTTCATCCCCTTAATCTTTTTCAATAAATTTTTTCACAAAATTTGCAATTACTTAGTCTGATATATTTCCTTTTTAGCGCAGAAATTATCATTGATCTACTGCAAGGTGATAATTTCAGAACGTAATGTTATTATCAAAGTATTTAAAACGAAAAATTATATTTGGATGAGTTGAATATTATTAGTTTAATAAAATTTTACATATTGCATACGATAGGAGCATTAACTAAAACACTCTTCAGTTAGTTAAAACTAATAAAAATATTTGGAATCAGAAAGGATTATCTAGAATTTTTTTAGATTCCAAAAATGAATGAAAAACAATAGGCTACTCATATGAACAACAACAACACACAAAATGATGATTATTGACAATATAAGAAACAGTTCAGGAGGCTTAAAGCCCAACTTTAAAATTCAATT
Source organism: Dirofilaria repens (assembly GCA_008729115.1). NCBI lineage: Eukaryota > Metazoa > Nematoda > Chromadorea > Rhabditida > Onchocercidae > Dirofilaria > Dirofilaria repens. The sequence continues at coordinate 1,307,430 of SNRZ01000012.1, read as the reverse complement.
TTAAATTCAAAAACACATATATTAATGAAAAAAAGTTTTTTTTTCTTTCATACAACCCGTCTTCGTCAATAATATGTGCCTAGAACAGAGAAGAAGCCAGGAAAATACTCTTTTACACACATAATTTCAAGTTCACATTAATAGACATATAAAAAGGACAAAAACAACAATTCAAGTAATGAAATTTAACCGGATAGCTCTTTTCAAAATAGAAAATATACTGTCGTCTGGAAAAGAAAAAGAATAAATAAATAAAACCCGTACGGGAGAGTGAAATAAATCGCCTGCAAAAGATATAAATTTGTCATCATGTAATTTTGAAAAATTCTTGGCTTTATTTTGGAAACTATCGATATTTCATCACATGACTTTATGACATAATCAATTTTGAAACGTTTTCAAATTAAGCAATCCTAATTTATTTCAATTATTTCTATCACTGAACCATTAGTGAATTTTAATTTTTTTTTTGCATGGTATTAATGTGTAAATATTAGAGATGAAAATCTCTGAAGCACAAAATTCAAAAGTTGAAGTCGAATTTCAGCTTTGATCTATAATTAATAGTTATAAAAAGACAAATTTTGTTTTTCTTCGTGTTAGAGAATTGAGAATTTATCCATTTTATACTGGATATCTCCAAAATTTTTTAAAAAAGCAAAATGTTTCTCGAGTCATCTTTGCATTCAACTACTTAATTCTGAAGTATGCCTCTACTACATTAGTAGTAGCATCACAAGAATTGAACATGTGTGAAGCAAATAATCTCAAAATAGTGCAATAAAAAAAACTAATTCAAATTATATAGAGGGACGAAAAATGAAACAGAAGTCAGAACGATGTAGAGAAAATCTGAAGAAGGAAACAGATTCTGCATGATACTTTTGGGATTAATTTAAGAGGCGACCAAGTAACGGTGACATTTCATGATTTGAGCACAAAATAAAAAGAAAAATAATATAAAGATGTAAAATAAAACAAACTTAACTTGCTAGAAACTCTAAAAACATTTTGCTTCAAGACAAATTTTTAATTTAAATATATTACAATAATAAAAATTGGATTGAAGTCGAGAGTTGGATAGTGCAGGAAGGAATAGAAAGACACTGGTCGAAGGAGATTATTTTTAAAAATGAAAATTATTAATTTTAAAAATATTCAAGATTCTTTCAAAAAAGATAGTCGGTTAGGAAGTTACTTATTATAGAGAAAGTGATGATGATTAACAGAAATAAAGCGTCTTCCTGGAACTTACTCTTTTCCAGCACATGCAATCATGAAACGAGAAGAAAGAAATTTAACTAACATTTTAGAACAGAAGTGTTACCTGTGATTTCTTTTTCATCACTTGGAGAACTATTCTACAAAACATGATTCCTTGCAAGCTTTCCATCAAATTATCAAAAAATTAACTTTCCGCTATTTCGAATCACTTCTTCCAACAATTCAATTAGTGATGGAATAACGGCTTATTTAAAAAAACAAACCTTTAATTATCTTGGGCAGGAATAATCACTATCATGTGTCTAAATCATGCCTAAAAAGTTAAAGACTAAAATAGCTAAGTACAATTACATTTTATTTTAGATAGGCCTAAATTAGAAGTGATGAGTAATTAAACAATTTCAGTAAAAATCTGCTTCACATGAAATTTAGAATACCTTACATCAGCACTGATTTCGAATAAACTTGGCTGTGCACAAAATCAGCTAAAGATAACACCACCTTTTTTTTTATCATTGCTCTGTCATTTTTTTTTTTTTTTTGCTAGAGAAGTAACCTTGCAATATTATACAGTTCAACAAGTTCAACGAACAATGCACAAACCAAGCAATTCTTCAAGGAATGTTTTCATCTACATGCAAAAAATTGTATGTAGAAGCAGAAGGATTCGCTACAAAGGATAGTTATACTGATGATGGCAATTTTTGATTGCTTCCTAATTTAAAACCCGAACGATGAACTTCTTTTATTCTATTTGTAATTGAGCATCGTATTCTGGAACTGCTGGTCCTGAACAGCGGATGTTGAGGATGTTTGCTGCGTGTAGCATTGAATTTTCTCCAACGGTGTTATCATATTGAACCTGAAAATCCAGAATCTGCAAACCAAAAAAAAATGTTAAAATAGTGATGATTCCCGAGAATTATACTGATTTTGTATTGTCTTAAAAACTATCGATATTTCGATTCCCTGGAATGGCAAACTTCTGTCATGTTCTTTTCTACTTTTTGGCAATTTAAATCGTAGCTAACCCTGCCGGCCTAGGTGCTTCTGACTTGAATGCTGCATTGTCGAAAGGGAAATAAGATCTGTTTGTGCTCAGTGTCCTGCCAAAAGCGGCCATATTAAGACGAAATGCGGAGGGGTCGTTCACCATCATTTGATTCGCAGTAGCCGTTGATGCGGCACTCGGATAGCTACATGCTGCTGCTGCCGCACTCGTCACGGAACTGGTCGCAGCTACTGCGGCTGATTGATTCGCAGCCGATAGTACTGAAGCTGGTATCCCTGTGTTGAAATGAGCTGCAATGCCAAAAAATCTTTGAGAATTTAACTTTTACACGCTAAATTTACAGATATTTAAAAAAGAAAATTTAATTCCCTATCATTCTTCATTAAAATTTTATCGATATTCATGAAGATTCAAAATTTTCTTATTAATGCATTTCGTTGTTTTTTTTTTTTGTTTGTCATTTAGTGACCCAGCGCACTTATGGCTTACAATTGCATCAGCCTTAACATGATATGCAGAAAGAAGAATGTGCCGATAAATTCATTTTTATAGATTCTTATGAATCAAATTAGAGACGTACGAGGGCAATCATGCAAGATTTTCAGCTCAAAGTTTCAAATGTTATATAGAAATTTTTAGAAGTGATAGAATCTTTAGCTGACGTTTTGTTGAAATTAAAGCAATAAAGAATATCGAAATTCAGAATTTTAAAATATGTTGCTCTAATTCAAATTTTAAAATTCTCAACAAAATATTATCTATTAGTAATGAAGCAAGCTAAGATTACAGAAAATGATATGTTTTTAATATTTTCTCCACATTTATCAAAAAATGGAAAATATCCGAAGAATTTAGTTCTAACTAATATATATTGATTTGGTTAGTATTTATTTATTCATGATTTTTTCGAAATTTTTAATACTAGCAAAAGAAACGAACTAAAATCTATTTGTGGTTGTGTCACGGTTAGATCTGAAATGCCATGCGTCGCAGCTGCCATCGTAGGTGCAGAAGTTGCTGCAGCTGCTTCGTTTCTCCATGCATTCAAGCCTTCCAGACCTTCCATAAAATTGCTTCTACAACAATTGTAAAAAATAATAGCTTTCAGAATGCGTCGGAAAACAAGAAATTCTGACACGTCCTTAAAAAGCTTATATACGAATTAGGAATTAGTTTCTACAAACAAATTGAAATACAAACACACAGTGGAAGCATGTCACTGAATTTGGTATCATAATACATCATATCATGCAGAGTAGAAAACATCACATTAATTCTACCATCAGTCTGTAGAATCGTTTTTTTTTTTTTTTTGAATTTCCACACATCTACTTGTGCTCAGCAAAGAATTATCAGAATGAATGCAGAAAAAGCATACATATTTCTTCTGTCAGCATGCTTCGTCATATGTTTTGCAAGGTAAGTTTGCTGCGTATATGATTTACCACAGTATGGGCAAATATGCACCTGAAATATTTTGCGGTTTTTAAATAGTTTTAAATCACATATGATATGGAAGACGTATGTCTTTTTTTTTGATTGTTATTTTACCTTTACAAAAGAGAGAAGATTATTAGCTCTTATATTTAAAGGTTAAAACTTAATTTTATTCATTTTAAAAGAAAATAGAATGAGAAAAGATAACCGACCGAAAGAGAGGGTTATACAAAATGTTTAAAAGATTGGATTAACAACAATTGAATTTTTGTCGCATTTTTTAATGAACGCTGAAAGCAGATGATAGCTGTCAAAAACAAGAAAATCCCCTCATTATAATCATCATATTACTTTAAAGCATGATTTGCTAAGACAATTTTCTCACTTGTGTTATTCTATTAAAGATAAGATTCAGAAAGAAATAGAAAAAGAAATGATAAAAGGAAAGTCGAAGGAAGAAACTAACTAAACCAATTAACGAAAGTTTCCTGAAGTTTTGATTAAGAAACTTCTAACAGTTTATGAACCGAGTTGTACAGCAACTGATGGAGTGAAATAATTATTTTTTCATCAAAGAAAACGATCCATCTGTGATTATGGTTTTCTTTGAAAAAATAACACTTTATAACTGACCGATGTAAAATACCTTTAAGTGCTTCGATTCCTTGTGTTTTGGTATATGTTCCAGCAATGCTTGTTCATCCGTGAAACATTTATAACAGCTGAAAAGCACTTCACCTTTACTTCGATTCACCTATGATTGCAGCAATCACTTCATCCTGCTCTCCGATTATGATTGTCGAAACACGCTGGGACAAGTGTTGTAACCTTCAAACAAGCCGAATGCGGCGTTTTCTCCTGTCATGTCTAAGTGGTCTATTGCACTCATCAAATTAAAAATTATCATTATGATAACTAAAAAAGGCAAACTCTGAGAGAATTATGATCAGTAAGTTAGTATTGCTACAATAGTCTAATTAGCTAACTGTAAGAACACTAGTTTGATGAGAAAATTGAAGAGTAACGTATCGTATTTCTATGAAAAGTATGTACCTATTGCATTTAAATGGTTTGTCGGATTGGTGACATCTTGAATGTGACTGCAGATTTGAAAGTTGGCTAAATGCCTTTTCACAGCCTTGAAATTTGCATTTATATGGCTTCTCACCAGTATGCGTTCTGATATGCTGTTGTAGATGCGATAATTGTGTGAACTAAAATTTGCAAATTTGAATTTTTCTGAAAGTTTAAGTTTCAAAGTAGTATCATATTTCAAGTACGTATCAAAAAACTTAGAACCATTTTAATTTTTCATTTTCCCATTTTTCAGTATTCAGATTTCCTACTTTATGTATTATATTTTTTTTTCAATTTTTAATTTTTTTCAAATTGATTCTACAAGGAACAAGCTGATTATGAATGATAACAGATAACGAGATAAGATCAATAAATGATTATATGAAAAATGGAAGAATAATGAAATTCACCTTTTTACCGCAATACTGGCAGGGTCCAAAGGGCTTTATACCAAGATGTATTCTCATGTGCTGCGACAGGTACGAGCTATTTGCGAAAGATTTGATACAATGTGTACATTTGTATGGCTTCGCCTCTCTCATGTGCATCTGATTTTGTACCTGGTGCACTTCCGGTTTGGTGTCGAAGCCCTGAAATAATTTATTTTATTCAGACTTTCATGCTGCCATCCATCATAAGTCATCATAACGGCTATTGTATCTTTTGATGACACAACTAAATCGATCATTTCTGCTTCTGCTATCTTTTATCAGTTAAGTGTGTTCAATGCAAAATTATGAAGTTGTGAGAAGAGTAAATTAGAATTCTTACATTTAAAATCATTTAAAATAGTTCACAAAGGATATTAAGCATTTTCACTCAGAAAATTGGAATGCAATGTGAGTGCAATAAGAAAAATTTACGAACCACTTATAATGAATACATAGCTCATAGATGACTAATTTGTGATCGTCGCGAATTTACAAATAAAAATATATAAAACATGATTCAGGTTTATCCAATTCAGGTTTATCCATTTAAATACACTCAATCAATAGAACTGACTAATTCTAGAATGCAATATTATTACACAATTCGAGAGCAATCTATCAATAATTTTAACGAATTTCAGATTCCGAAGTGAAAAAAACAGTAACAATAGACGAATTTTGATCCATCTATTGTTACTGTTTTGCTTTTATTAAGTGCATACTGCAACAAATCATTTGTTAATATATGTTGTATCTAACGAAATTAAGGAATCTATTATTCTGCAGATTTAATTATCCATTTATTACGAAATTTTTGCACAAAATTTTTCAAAAAAAAAGTTTTGTACATAGGTACTTACTGAGATTTTCGTAAAGCAAGCGGTTTGCTTTTCTATCTGTCCCAATGTGATAATATGAAGAAAAGCAGAAGAAGCAACGTTACTTCAGTGGAAAGAAATCCGTACGAAAATCGCAACACTGTTAGGAATTCCCAAAGAAATTTTCTATCACAAAACTTAGCAATTTTTGCAAATATGATATGAAAATGGAAGAAATCTTTAATGAAGAGATGTAATGCTATTAATACGAAAATAAAAGAGAAGAGTGACAGTGTTGAGGCAATTTTACCAATTAAATTTATAGTTCTGTACGGTATAAGAAACAACGACTGTAGAAATTAGAGATTACGAACTTTTGAAGTTTAAAAATTTTCTAATATCGACAAGATTTTTAGTCGAATCAGAGTCTTCTGTATGAATTTTATCCGTTCTTCAATTTTTCAACCCTCTTTTGATTCCCTAATTCTTTTTTAGTAAAACTGTTTTTATCCAACATTTTTAATAAGATTGTTTATTTTGAAAAGAATATCATGTTGATATTTCTCTTCGAAAATTATTTGAAATAATCATAATTAATTTCAAATTAACACATTAAATCAAAAGAATCTAAAGAAACTATTTAATATAAGAATTATTACTGCATGTGACTAAAACATTGTATTTAATGAGAGGAATATATAGAACAATTCAAAAATTAGTGCATAAATAATTGCTTATTGTGTTTTATTTCTCTCTAATTGAAAACTGATTTTTAGTATCACTTAAGAACTCGTAAGGTGGAAAAAGAGAAAAATTTTATTAATATTCATTTGCATTAAATGAAAGTTTAGAAATTTTACGCAGTGGACATCGGACTGTGACGCGAATGATCAAAAAGATGATGAGCAAGTGGATAAAATCAGGTGAGCAGATGGCAAATTAAGGGAAACCAGAACAAATCAAATAAATAAACTAAAAGTATATTGTCCTTGTTTTACTTTGTATATGATTGCTTTATTATCGCGAAGATGTTTTTATCACCATAAAGCTTTTATTACTATTTTTCTTTTATCAGTATCTTCAAATTCGGAACTTCATAAAATCGATAATTACGTTAAGGTAGATTAGATTATTGTGTAAGAAGAAATCTTAAGGAAAAATTAATGATTTTTATAATTAGATGTAAAATTGTTTTATAGAATAATTTGCTCGTAATGACTAAATGTTGGATTTAAATTGAATTTGGACTTTCAATTTCAGAATTTGTTTTCAGCTTTTTTGAACAGGAAAAAAGTTTAAGTGGCTTGAAGGGATAAAGAAATGAAGAAATATCTTCATGATTTAACTTTATCTGCTAAAAAAAGTTTGGAAGTTTAATTCAGCTTTGCTCGCAACAATTTCAGAAGCTTTTTTGAAAATGACTAATACATTGGAAAAACTATTTTTTCGATAGACTTATCGATCCAGAAAGATAACAGTATAATTGATATGATTGCGTAATTGATATTGCTTACCAAAAATGGCTCACCTGGAGTACTCATTTAATGTCTACACTGCATTAAAGCAAGCGAGACGTCATACTCACTGAAGGTTTAAAAAGAGGCTGAAGTCTTTTCGTTCCGCAATTCAACTAATCATTTGTTTTATTGAATATAACTATTTCACTATATACTCCAGTTATCCTGAAGAACCATCTACTGGGTAATTCGATTATTTCTTCGTCTTATATTAAAATCAGATGATCGATTTGCAAGTCAAAATTGCTTCAGATCTCCATCAGAATTTCGTTGGCATTATCTTGCTTAGATGACTCATCAATCTTCTAGTCCCAACATATACTTTCCACCTCCGCTCTATTATATATAACATGAACGGGGTTGTTATGCCAAATATATGGATGGATATACGTACATAATGTTAATAACAGCAGGAACGAAATTATGATCACATCAGATGATCATCATTTTTTTCCTTAGACAAACATCTTGAAATAATCAAAAAATAAACCAGGCTTATCGTAGATTAAATTTATTATCTTTTCTTATTTTCACGCTGATCAATCTTCTCGTACATTGCTCACATTCAACTACTTTGTTATATTAATAAAGTATATTATCTAATTGTATCAATTGACCTGCTGTGATTATCCACAGTTCACTTAAAAATTTAAGTAATTAATAAGCACATTTACTTTTTTCATTTCCCTACCTTCCTTTTATTTCATTGAAAAGTTAAAATTAATGACGCTTTATGATTAATTCAATAGGATAGTCTTCACGCTTCTCACCTTGGTTGATGACTTATAATGTATTCCTTTTCATAGAGATATACCTCATTGATACCACTTCGTTTCAACATTTTCATTATTGCCATTTTAGTTCATCCCAATGTACGAAAAATCGTTAAAAGAAAAATAAATTAGTTTGCTTTTTTCCTGATAATAATTTAATCCTTTTTTCATCTTTGCACTATATTATTAAATTTTTAACACGAAATCCTTTTTATATCTATCTAATTAGAGAGTAAACATAAAGAGACAAATATTAGAACCCAAAAAATTTCAAGAGAATGGAATAATAATTAATGAAATATAATGTATCAAGTATTTAATTATTCAGATAATTTCTTTGACTGCAAATTATTTCTTAGGGCGCATTTTTTTATCCGATTTTATAAGTCTAAATTTTCCTTTTTTTTCATAGATTAAATATTTATTGCTTTTTCTTATTTTCACACTAACATAGAATTAGGTGAAAAAAATTATTAAAAGAAGAAAAATATTCAGGATCATCTCTTCGTTCCCCTTATTCGTGAAAGGTTAGATTTCTACCAATTTTAATTATCTTAATTCTGATCTCTTTCTTCACACTTATCTGATTTGTACTAATGAGTAATGCGTCACGGAGATGTTGGAATCAAATGCATGTTATTTAAATTAGAAAATTAAATATTATCATCTCGACATTGTTTCATTAAGCTTCAAAAAAAAAGCCATTAAAGGGGAAGTATTTTTTAATCTCTCTTCTACTTTCTATGGCAAAATAAGCAAAGATGCAAAAATAAAATCGATAAAATAGGGAAAAATGGAAATGATATAAAGAGATTGCAATTTTTCACGATATATAAGATGTAGCAGATATTGGCAATACAGATCTTTGAAATTATTGAGAAGAAATCAATGATTTCTGATAACATAATTTTAAATTGGTTGAAATTGAACTGAAGATACCAATCTTTGGATTAGCTGTTTGTGAAATATTAGATTTCTTAAACAATATAGCTGCTTGATTATCTATAGAACTTAATTTCTTTATTTCTGCTATTTTAAATATTGTAATGAATTCAGCGGAAGAATTAAAGAAATGCGCCAACTATGAGATGCATAAATGATTCCTGCATAAGTTAATACCTAATTCATGAAGAAAGTAAGAGAAACTAACACCTTCTGAATTTAGCATCTGATGGCGTTAGCTTGCATTATGGTTTATGATATTAGTAAAAATGCTTCGGAATTCTTTCTTTCTGATTCTTTTCTACTTTACTTCCTACTCATCACCGAAATCTTTCGTTCCTTTATTGCAAGTTGCAAGTTCTCTCTCTCTCTCTCTCTCTCTGTTTCCTTCTCTCCTTTTGAGATTACTACAAATGAAATTGCCTCGAAATTTCAAAAATTAGATCAATAATCTCCCTTCATAACTCTTATTTAATATTTTCCACAAAAATTATTCGCATGAACTCAGTCTTTGAAGATATCGACTGATAATATCAATACGGTTTTTCTCTTTCTTTCTTTCTTTCTCTCTAAACAAAATTGTTGCCAATCATCTAACATGCATATGTTGTCGTGTCTGTATATTTCTGTTCAATTCTTTTTTAATTTTTCAACTAGTGGTATTAGTAAATGTATTAATTTAAATAGTACATAGAAGATGTATGCATGCATGAATATGCAGTATATACTCTCCCACACATACACACAAATACATACACAAGTTGTTTTCACGGTATTTTAAGAACCAATCACAAATGTGTCGTTAGAACGAAAGGAGGCGGATTCGTTGCTGAGAAGGAAAAGACGTCTGACTGTGGCAGATCGACGGATAGATAGATCGTAGATAAAAAGGTGATCTTTCCAAGATGATTCTGAATGATGTGAGGAGATAAAAATGATGGAATGAGAGGTTACAATCCAAAATGAAGTATCATACGGAGAATTAGGAAAAGTTTTTTGTGATTTGACTATATATAACATTTAGTTTATTCCTCTCTTTAAAGAATAAAGAACTTTTTTTGTTCAACTGTCCTCAACCATTTGACAGTATCAAATTCAAATCGCTTCCATTTCTTTGTAAAAGGAAATGAAGAAAAAAAAAACTATTCTGAAGCTGAAATTTATTGTAGTAGCCAAGAAATTCACTTATTTCATAGGCACTGATCAGGTATCAGTTAAAAAAAAATGATGCTTTCCAAATCTTGTAAGCGATTCGACCGTTGCATAAAGCATTGAATACAGCTTAACAGCAACAGATGTTATACTAAACAGATGTTTACTGTTTCCTCATATCAAAGATTCGATAGCAATAGATGGATAGAAGAGCTGAAAGATTGATAATCAGTTAGAAATAAAAAATAAATCTAAAGAATCTGAATGTACACAAAGTACACAAAATAATATTAATAATAATAATATGTGAAAGACTACCTGCATTCTGTTTTAGTTCTAATATCATATTCGTAGTACGAACAGTGATACATACAAGCTTTCCGAAATTTGCATTGTGTCTAAAACCTGAATAGAACAAAATCATGTGTAAAATTCTGTCACATCATCGAAAGCTGTTTTCGCCAATAAAAAGAGTTCTGTAAAAGATGGTAATTTCTGAAAAGAAATAATGGAGAAATATTTTGGAAGGTTTCTTTCCTAAATTCTACATTGTAGCTTATTTAATATATGAGATGGACCATACGGTATAAAACATATCGTTTTTTACAGAAAATAATAATGCCATGAAAATCCACAATAATCGCTACTTTTCATTGCTTTTTATAAAAAAATCTTGATTTAAAGAAATGTTAATTATCATAAAATCCGTAAATTTAAGGAAAGAAAAAAAACAAAGAGATCGATTCAGCAGAACACAGACACAAGACATTCTCTTCTTGAATCTAAAGGACCGAAGAAGCTTCAAGAATACATTTCCTATTTAATGGAGTTATACATTAACCTTAAGTGCGATTCAAATGAAAAATTTATCTCTGGAAAGGAAAAAATTCAGTTTACTAAGCTAGCTTGAATAATCCCTTAGCAATGAAATGTGATTTATCTCTATTATAATATATAATGATTGCATATCTTCCGGGGGAATTTAGAAAATAAGCAATTGTTTGGATATGATCATTAAAATATATTCCTAAGTACTAGGAAATAAAATACAAATATTCTCGAGACTTCCTTCAACTATGTATATTTCCTTCTGATTAAAAAACTTCAGTTTTTTTCTCAACAAGCAGTTTTGAAAACAGACGGCTACTGCACTCGTCTCAAAGTTCAGTTTTTTTGAAAACATTTGAGAAAAAGATCATTCATTAATTTTTAGCCTCGTCTTCAGCTTACCTATTGAAATTTTTTCATTCTCTAATGATATACGATAAATCTCTAATTGTCGTATATTGACTGGAGTACTTTTTCTAAAAATTTGAAAATTTCAATAAATATTCAACGTCTCCCTTCTACACAACGTCTTAAATTTAGTAATTGCTAAACAGATGGACTCAATTTTTGACAAAATTTGCAAACTATTTTCGAAAAAAAATGAAGATAAATATAAGTTTTGAAAATGAACAAGTGGATAACTTTCAAAAAATCTGTTCATGCTGCTTTTTTTGAATGATTTTTGATTCAGAATATGGTACAATTACGGTAGTGATTCTTTTGATAAAGATAGAATGAATAGTTAATACTTTTATAAATATGACCACTTAAGATAGAGAAAATATACAAGAAAAAAAGAAATATTCTCAACGAGGGAAATTAGCAATGTAAAAAGTACTAGATATTTATAAATTTCAGCTGTGTGAATATGAGACAATCTTATAAATTGGAACCTCTTAATATTTGTAATCAAAAATTCCAAGAATCTTGTAAATACTTATTTATTCAAATGTAATATTCAGAAAGATGCAGAAGGATATAGATTTATAGCAATATAAAAATCTTTCATATTTTTTTTTGAATGGATTTTTTAATCGATTGAACTGCGTCCAGCTATTATTTTGATAAATAAACCCCTCCTTGCTATGTTGATCTTTTCCCCGAGATTAATTTGAAAATTTATTGCCTTTATGATGATTTCGAAAACAATTGAAAATTTAATATTTTCGAATGGCTGTATAAGCGTTACTTCTATTATTGTACTGCTTACAGAATGACAAATATATCAAACTACAAAAGAGGATACATTTTGTGCGTCAAAAAGAAAAAAAAAAGTTGAATAATGTTAAGAAAAGGTATGAGCTAGTTTTATTTCAGCTTACAAATTTCTCTCAGCCCTCATTTGTCATCTCATTATTATTAAGCTTAATATTCGATTCTTTTCATAACTATCTTTGACCTAATTATTAAGAAAAGGTATGAGCTAGTTTTATTTCAGCTTACAAATTTCTCTCAGCCCTCATTTGTCATCTCATTATTATTAAGCTTAATATTCGATTCTTTTCATAACTATCTTTGACCTAATTATTATGTAAGAATTCAAAAGCAAAACAAAAAAGAAAAAAAACAGCAGTAACCAATGAATAATTTTGAATGTTCATTATTTGCATAATGCGAAAAGGCGTGAGAAAATTGTTGATAGTATGGAGTGAAATGAATGATGAGATGAAGTGAAAATATGAAGCATAGAGTAGCGAGAAGGGTATTTCCCAAACTGTGTGAAACACAGAGCTACTCATGCTTCTCGTCCTTCTGACTTTTGAGAAACTTCAAAACTATTCATTCTGTTATGATATTCCGATTATCCGCTCGTTTAGCATTTCCGATGTCGTCTATGGTTTACATGAACAACAGCGAAGAATATAAGCTTCAGATATAATCGTTTGTCAGCTCTTAAAAGTTTATTGGAACATTGAATACTTTCAGAGTTTCAAACATATACACATACACATACATATATATATATATATACATACATACATACAGACACATACACACACAAAAACACATACACATGCATTACATATATAAAATAGACGATTATTGAAGAATATATACTGATTGCATGCCATCTTTTTACGCTCGGAGAATTTGAAGGACAAAAGCAGAAATATTCTTCAAAGTTTCCTTAAAAAAAATATAGAGATGGACGGATAAATAGATGGATGGATATATGAATGAATGAGTGTGATAGAAAGCATGGAAGTTTGTGATTCCATTGAGAGCTCTCAAGGGAGATTCACAAATGGGATAGATGGAAGTATTCAAACGGCTATCATCATGATATAGAACTATTTCTAAAATTTACATGAATGGTTGTATCTATGCAAAGCAATTCGCTACATGCTTTGTATCTATAATTATGCTGTCTCCTTTTCATAATCAAGAAACATATGCCTAAAAATGATAGTAACACTGGCTGAAATCATTTCGTTAACTTTTTCCTTTTTCTTCTTTTTTGCATAATTCATAAAATTTCTGTTATCTTTATTATAGCTATCTGCTAATAAAACGTGATATCAATTAAAACAGATTATCTCTAAATCATCCAATATTTGATAGGTAATTTTACTGTTTCTTTCTTATCATTTCGTATCATCATCATTTGCTATCGCTTGCTGCTTTTCTTTCCATTTTCATTTATGATCCCTAGTGTTAAAACGAATAAAAGTAAAAACGTAAAAACGAGGAATTACGTCGTCGTAAGTATGATTTCGCAGTGAATTGTTCTTCAGTTCATTCGGACCATTATGCTTCAGAATTATAAAAAATTATGATTTCATTATCCCACGTGTTGCTCAATGGTCCATCAGTCGTTCTGCATTTAATTTGATTTTCAAAATATCTATCAATTGCTATTAAACTGCTAAATATTTAAATAACTAAACATATCGCATTTCATATCATTCCAACTACGATCTTTACTTACTAAAATGCAATTTATTTCATATCAGGATAGTTATTTAATTTAAAATTTGCTTATTTCTTAGTTAGTATAATACAAAAAACACCTACAAAAATTTTTTTGTAGGTGTTTTTATAAATTGCTAGCATTTTATTTTAGTATAAGATACTTTCCCAACAGTATGAAAAAATTAGAGGAGAAAAAATCTTATCTCACCCCACTACACAAAATTGATCATATTTAATGCAAATAGTATTCTCAACGATTTTACAAATAGGGATGCGTATCACCAAACTATGTGATATACAATAAAGACTTGATATTTGTTCTTAGGACGAAATATACAGTTATTTTGCTTCTTCTCTCCATAATTTCTTCTGAAATAAGACTTTGAATAATGTTTCATTCGATATCAGATTCCTTAGAAGGATTTAAAATTTAAGAAAATAGGATTGCTTAAAGCTTATTAAATACTTTTAAAAAATCTGGAATTAAGGATGTTTTTTGTCTGTGCATGTATTATCGGAAATTCTACTACATCTTTTATGCGAGATCTCGAAACTCGCTCATATTATAATGCTTGATGCAACTATTAGCTGTTACATATAGGATTAGCGAAAAACGAAAAAAGTGAATCTTATCTTTGAAGACGAAATTCAAAAAAATGAACAACGGAAGTATTAAATATAAATATTAAGTATGAAAGTTCTAACTAATAAGGTTCATCACAACAGATTAAATTAATAGCAATTAATTTTGCCAAGTTATTTTTTTTACCATCGCCTTCTTTTTAATATCGCTATTTTTTTACTTTGCGATTTTTATTGCGTTATCAATGGATTAGCGTGTCTTATCAATGTTTGCCTAATTAGAAGATAAGGATCATAAGGTAGACTGAGATTGTGTGATTGACTTGATAACAATTCGATCTGTCATAATGACTGGATAATGAAAATTGCATAACTGGAAAAAAGTGAGAGTTATATAAAATTGTTAATTAATTCAACTATCTGTCTAGTTAAACCTACATTAAAACTATCTTTACATTACGAACATATCATATATTCATACTTCTCAAGTTGATCGTTACAGTCACATTCATATTTTCGATTTAAATTATTGTGTTTGTCACATCTAGTATTGTTTCTGCTGAAGCTGATAAGTAATATCAAATATTATGATTATAAAGATTAGTTGCAAGGATGATATTGGAAAATATTCTATGTAAGTCTGAAATATTTACAAAAATCTTTCTTAAATAAATCTTTGTTTGAAATAAAAACTATCCTATTCGTAAGTCAGTATATCATGATGAATATTATCAACTGTCCAGAGCCATAAGCAATACCAAATAATATCTAAACAAGGTCATATTTTATTAATCTGGAAGAAAGAATATATGATTATTTCTATATTAAAATTTTTTCTCAGGAAGAGGATCATCAAAAAAAAAGTTAAATAGTGAAGAAACAGCAAATGATGATTCTTCAAACGTATTGAAAACTGAAGGACATATACCTAAGTGATACGGCGATAAAGGTTCAGAGAAAATGATACAGAAAACCTGCCTACTACTGGCATCATTTTGGTTGGTCCCCAAATGTTGTACAAATAACGAAAGAATCACTTCAATTCTCTGTAAAATTTCCTCTTTTTTAAGAAGTCAGAGAAATAGGATAGACAATGGAAACAAAACTGATTGGGAAAGAAATAAGATGAAAGGCGAGTTTCGCGAGAGAGAGGATGAAAAAGATGGATTGTTCTGATGGACCCGGTTTTTTTTCTCCTTTATCACCTTTTTACACTGTAATGACCAGTCGATGTGCCACCGTCATCATCATCATCATCATTATCACCGCCCTCTGCCATAACCAATACCAGATACTGCATTTTACTCCCCCTTATCAACCTCAGCAACAGTATCCACATCACCGTCACTAGTATCACCAAGCTTTCTTATATCTACATTTCAATTTTAAACATAAAGCAAACGAATATTACTCAATACATTACTAAAATATTTCAGTTTGTCTGTTTCTGTCAGTCATTCATATAAATACATGCATATCATAATCATTCAGTCTGATTGATAATTAAAAATTGGACGTTAAGAAGGAAACAAATGATAAAAACTATTATTATTTCAAAATTGTTAGTTAAAAGCAAATCGAACTGTGCATAATCCTTCCTGTCTAAGTTCGACAGGGAGATTCTTCTGCTTCAATCATTTTAATTTCTGAGAGATTTCATCGCTCTTTTCCTCTTCCTTTCTAGTAAATGTAAAATATAAAATATAATCGTTAATGCTAAAATATTATTTGTACGGTGATGTTACTGAGAATGTTTTTTTTTATTTCATAGAAAAAGCCAAAGATATATTTCCCCTTTGTCACATTGTTATTATTGTGACAGTATCAGACTGATCGATTAAATAAGTGTAGATAAACAGCGCTGCAGTTTATGTAAATCGTTGCTTCTAATTTACAGCGTAATACTTTTGAAGCTTATCAAAATTTACCAAAAGCTGAAAATCAGAAGCCTCTCATCTATGATTGTTTTTGAAAAGTAAAGAAGCAAATTAAATTCCTAATCCTCTGTAATTATTTACAGCTAAAGTCTTTAAGATTCTTTGGAAAAAAGCGATTGTAATTTTGGAAAAGATGATTTACGAATATAATTAGTGTTGTTGACGATCGCTAACCAAAGAAACAAAATGTTTATCTATTTGTGAATACCTAACTATTTTTGACTGTTATCGGAGGAGAAATTAAAAAAACGACGATGCATCATTATCATATGAATTGTTGTCCAAGTGATGAAACGAAAAAGAATTCCCACTTAAAAATCAATGTTTGCTTTTAACAAAATTTAATTTCTCTTTAAAAAAAAAGACTACCGAAATTTTTTCATATTTCTCTCATTTTTTTTCACAAAAACATGGAACAGAAACAAAATTCTAAAAGTAAATGTAGAACAGCATTTAATTATTAGTAGTACAATTGCATGCAGCGTAGCATGCAGTGCGTTATTATTGTCTTTGGCGATAATACCAGCTTTGCTAACAGTAGCATCAACACTATTAAAACCGATAAAAATAGCAAGAGATAACTTCGCAATGAGAAATGGGACAAGTTTGAAACCGAACAAATGGTAGAAGGAAATTAATCAAAGCAAAGTTTTGCAAATTGCAAACTTTTACTAATTTGTATGAAATGAAATGCAAGTCAGAAAAGTTATTAAAATAAGAAGTAAATATGGATGTTCTGCATTAACATTTATTGATCACTTTGCATTTCTTCTTGATATCAATTCTACCCAGAAAAATTTGAAATATTTTAGATTTTGCCTCAATTACTGCAAGCAATATAAAATGTTAAAAAATGATAGATAGAATTCTTGAAATGAAGTATCAAGAAATAACATGTTGAACCACTTCAGACCCAAAACAAATAAAAACTGATCAATTTACGACAAAATAAAATAGTCTGATTGCATAATACTTTGTTAAAAAATAATTTAAAAAATGATTTTTTAAATAACATCTTTTCGGATGATTATATAAAATACGTAGCGAATACCGAATACCGTAATCAAAGATAAATTTCAGAGAAAAGCTTATAATTCAAAATTTAACTTTCAGATTTTAGATCCGAGGAAGTCAATTTTTGCTTCGAAACCTTTAGATTTTCGAATCGGATGAAAGATTTTCTTAATGAAAAATATTATCAATCGATAAAAGAAGAGAAGACTGCCGCGTGCTACAAGTTACTTTAGAATAAGATAGTCTGATTGCATAATACTTTTGGTACATCAGCCCCGCACAAAACATTATTTGCAAATGACATCTTTTCGAATGACTGTAGTTTTAGTTGAAAACTAAAATATGTAATCCATTCAAAAATTGAAAAAATTTCGATTCACATTGCAAAGAAGCGATGAATGACAATTTCGGACATGAAGGAAGATGAATGCGGAATTCTGCGATATATAAATTAAATAATCTAACAAATATTAAGTTACAAAAATCAATATGAATTATTAATTCTACCAAATCACGTGAATTCCTAAACAGAACATTTATTTGCTGGTAATCTGAAATAGAACATTTTCTCGATGATAGGAAGCAATTAAATTTGTTCTGAAAAACCGTCGTAGATGACAATATATTTTTTGTACGAATTACTAACAAAGAAATTTTTTCTTCTGGCAGAACTATTCTCTCTGCAATGAATGTGAGATTTAACCTCTTTCAGTCTTGAATCCTAAATGAAATTTTAAAAAAAGGTCTTTTTTATTAAATTAACAAAGAAAAAGTGGAAAAATTTAGCAATTTACATGTTATGCGTATTGAAGAAAAATTATCAATTTAAGAAAGAATTTTCGCTTATTCCTACTCTACTCAAATGACACAAGGTTTTAATTCAAATACTGCTTTGTTTCTAATATCTTTTGTGCTTCAGTAATACTGTTCAAGAATTTAAAACCTGTTTCAATAAGTTCTTTCTTTCTTTCTTTCTTATCCTCTCTTTCTACCTCTGTTACTGCATCAGAAAGACTATTAAAAAGTAAAGTTCTAAACATATGACGAGGCATTCTTCAATTTCAACCATAAAATTTGTATTTTTTTGAAATTTCTAGAATTTAAGATCGAAAATATATTTTTTTATTACAACTAAGTTTCGTTCCAATAAAAAATTTCTGATTTAATTTCCAGAAGAAATGTCAATTAATAAGTATTAATGGATAATTTAATACAATTAGCTGTGTGAATAAATTCTTGAACAGATAAATTAGCTTTTCTCCAAATGGATAGCGGGTAACTGCTCTTATCGGATATATTTTATAATTTCCAATTAATTTTTTGGATATCTTGTTATTTATGAAATTTGATTTTATTCATAAAAATAACATTGAAAGCTTTCTTGAAATAATTTTGGAATTTTTGCACAAAACTTTCAGTATCTGGCAATGATTATTTCCTTCTACGGAGCTGTTCTGCTTGTAACATCATTTCTTCCTCTCTAATATAAATAGCAATTTAAAATTTTATTGAGCACTTGTAATTTCAGATATTCTACATAACGTTCTTTATATCAAAAATAATCCATCATATTTTTTTAAATCTATTTGAAATAATGATTCACATATGTTGAATAAATACTGTTTGAAACTTCAAATGTAAGCATTTGCAAGAAGGTCATCACTTTCATTTTATAATTATGTGAAAGTGATACTTATTATGATTAACTTAGAAGTCAGTTGATAAAATAAAAACGTACCTGTCATCTATAAATTGATATGGTAAAGAAAGCATTAAGGAATAAATAAATATAGCATATAATTGATTTCTCGATTTTGCATTTTTAAAGTTCAAAAAGAATTATATAAACAGTTACCGAACTTAATTATAGTAGAGATAATTAATGTATTTTAGCATGCAGCAATGTCGAATTATATTCCTGCAATCAATTTCAACAGAACTAATTTGTATATCCGAATCTTCAATTTCATCTCCCATCTCTTAATATCAATAAAATATTTGTCATCAGAATCAATGTATAATAAATATATAAGCTTCTAATAAACCATCTTGACAATTTCAATAACGTAAAAGTCACGTAGTTCTCATCAAAGAATGTGAATAATCTCACGTAAGCATGAAGAAAGAAGAAGCAGAAGAAGCAAAGAGAGAAGGAATTAATTGAGTAATTGAAAGGGGAAAGTTTCGAAATGTATAAAAAGAAGCTTTGCCAGTTTAAATGTGCTCCGCTGCCCTGAAAAATACATCTGCAAAGAAGTGCAACCTGATCGATGAAGCTAAACAACCAACTCATTGCTTTCCGTTCGGACAGCCCATCCAATCGGTTATATCAGCTGAAAGCTACGCATACACACCTATACATATTCATACACACACATACATACATACATACATATACAACACATATATATACATATACACACATACACAAACATAGCACAATACAATACACACACACAACACACACACACACACATACATACAAACACAATACAACAAAACACAATATCCACATACACGCATACACACACACACACACACACACACACACACACACATGCACATATCTAGATATAGAAAAAAAGAACACACAATTGATGTCGATTTGTCACCAGCATTGTCATTGTCTAGTGTAAGTTCATGTGTACGTAGACTTATTGCACTGACGAGATTGTCTGTGTATGTATTTATGGAGAATAGGTATTTCTCTGCAACTGCCTGCAAAAATAGGTCTAGTCAAGAAAGATTTCTTCGACGTCATCGAAGCATTCATTCAGCTAGTTTAGGCCTAGACAACAAATTCTTACATGAATAGAAACATAAAGTAATATTCAGCAAACGCTTTATAAAATAATTTCTTCTCGATCAACTATTTCGTTTTTTATAATTTTTAGCGAAGACAGGAAAAATGTTTTATCTATAACTATTAGAAAATATATGATCTTGAGGATATGATAAAAGATAGGTAAATGATTTGAAGAATTTCAATCAAATATTTCTGATCAAATAATTTTGGCATTAGCTTTAAATTTTGAACGTTTCCCTACTAAGACTTATTCAATTCAGATTCTATTTCACAGCTTTCACTCTATCATAGTCCCATTAAAATTTCTACTCATTTCAGAATCTTTCCAACCATTCATACATTTCATATTGTCAAAATTTCACAATCACTGAATTGATTCTGATTTCACAAAATTATTTGAGACTCTCGAAATGGATGTAATATTAAATATAGCCATTCCAAATTCATTTCATCTGCAGCTTGCTTCACATTTTCATAATTACTTGAAGTAAAAATCTGCCGGTTAAATGAATCAAACAACAAAAAAAAGAATTAAAATAATAATAAGAAATGAATTGCACGATTTCTTCACGGATTATGAATTATAAATCTTAATGAATAGCTAAAACTGGCTATTTGGATAGCTATAGCCATAAGATTTTGCGCGTAAATTTACAAAGTAGCCAATGTAGTCACTTTTTCCAAAAGCAAAAATTGCATGAAATGATTTGTAATAATTAAGCATATTCGTAATTAATTTTATTGCATATGGAATATGGAACACTACCGTTCTCGACTTTGATTCTATAACGCTTAAGCGGGCATGCTGCCGAATAACTAATCCTAAATATGAGTTAACAGATTTCTTTAACGATTTCATCTAATTCGTTAATTATGAAAAAATAGCCAATAACTTTTGGTTTCAATTAAAATGATAAAAATGAACGGGATATTGCGATTGCAAATTAAATGATAGAAAATGAAATTAGAAATTCGTTGAAATATTTTCGATGACGGTGATAGTATAAAAGAAAATAAAAGAATCAGAATGAAGCCATATTAATCATCGATTTAATTCGAAATATGAAATGGAAGTGAACCTATCAATTCCATTTTATCAATTCTATCCGTCATGTAAATAACATACCCATAAAATGTTTCATTTCAGTAATACTGAACAACAATCTGTAAAGCTTATCAGATTAGACTAGCTAGCAAAAAATGAATTTAAGGTTAGTTAAGACTAAAAATATCCTTCAAACGCATTAATAAAGCACAATTTTACGTTGATGAAAGTGCAGCTATCAACGCATTACTTATTTGCTTATCTGACTTCCAATATACTTTGCAATTTACTTAGAAATATGGAGAGGTGGAAAGATTAGATATATTTTAATCTCTTTTTTCTTCTTCTTTCTACAGCAAAATATATTCTTTATTCTGTAGTTTCGGAATTTCACTGAAATTCAGATCACTGCAACACATCAATTGGAAGTAATAATTAATACATATACACTATCCGTTTCAACCAGTAATTTTTGACCATCAATTCAAATTTAAGTTTTTTCGCTTGGTTATTGCAGAAATTCTATGAATTTAAGTGCTAAATTGGAAAAAAATATGAGAAAAAGAAGAAAAAAGATTGCATCGCAGAAATTCTCAATTCATATATGTCTTTTAAAGCTTAATTTCTCCTTTCTATCCTATTCTCATTTTGATGTTCGCTTTCATTTCGTTTCATTTCTTTTCCAATATCTGAAAATGTTTGCAAATGTCTCCTCTTCTTATCAGCAGTGAATGTTGTTTGCATAAGGTAACACTGAACTAAAGAAAAGAGGTCTTATTATGAATAGAGGCATATTTTAACATTATAAATTCAAAAATAAAAAGCATTCTATGCAGTACATCCAGTACAGACTGATATCTTCTCAATTTCAATTAAAAAAATTTGCTTAAATTTTGAAAAATTAGACAAAACTAAAGTATGCATGCACGGGCATTAAAAGTCAATTAGTGTCACGCTTATCTGTAATCTAAATTTTAAAAACTAAAGAGGTTAAAAATCATCAAGATATGTGACATGGTTAATTATCAGAGTAATAATTAATATCAAATAGGAATGACGCTGTCTAAATCAGAAGACTGTAATGCTAACATTGTCGCCGGTTACAAGGGAAAGGCAATTGGTGCCTTCAGTGGTTGCCCCTGCATTCTCTACATCACGCATAGTAAACATCATATATTATTATACATATTAACCATTCCTTCTGAATACGGTATCTTCAACTTCATGGACGAATTCAGTTAACAAATTTAGCTGATAAAAGTCTTTCAACTAATCCATCTATTAATATGAGAAGCATTTACTAGATGTGTCATTTCACGTAACATTGCATTAATCAGATTAGGCAGTGATGAATTTCACAAGTTCCATTTAAATATCATAATTGGCCAAGCATTTAATGTAATCTATCTATTATTGCATTGCTATTGGCACCACCTATATAATTAGAATTTCAACTAGTTTCACTAGCCAATAATATTTTAGAAGTTCCCATCTGAGGAACAAACTTTAAAACAAGTTGAATTCATTTTTCGGTCGATAAATTGATGAAAAAATCAGCAATTTTTTCAAATTGTTAGTGGGAAAAAGTACCAAAAAATTGGTTCGTAGAATAGAAAGAGAGAGGAGGATAGAGAAAGAGGGAAGAAGGAATAAATAGAGGAGACCTTCGTAATGCATTGAAAATTTCATTTGAACTTGTTCAGATGGGGAAAGGAATAAAAAAAAAATTCATTCAGAGGATCCTTTTTTCTTCCTTTCTATTTCTTTTCTTCAATTCGAGGGAAGAGTTTCAAATTAAATCTTACGTAATGTCGTTGAATAAGAAAATATGGAAAGAGAAGCGCTGAAATAATTTTCATATTCTTAAAAACTTATCGAATTTTGAATCATTGATTTTTATGATTTTTTTTCTAATATATTGCAAATATTTTAATTAATTCGAAGCTATCATAATTTAAATGTTACATTGAGGGAGAAAAGAATAGTATCTATGATAATAATTCAGAAGCATCTGCCATCAGAAAACCGGAAGAAATGGGTTGCATAACTAATAAAGCATTTGATGCGACTAGCAAAAAAAAATGTCGCAGCGATTAGTCAAATTTCTAAGATTTAATATCGAAATTTTGTAAATCTATGAATGAAAAAAAATGAATTATATTAAAGTCAATACAAGAGAAAGAAATGAATTCATAATTTTTGCTGTATTACATCAATAAGAGAAAGAAATGAATTTATGTTCTATTAAATCAAAAGGATAAATTTATAAATTTGTTCAATAGTGATAGTGAATATTGGGATATCGCAATACCTGATAAATAATTATTTTAGGCAGATTAAAATTCATTCTTTTTATCGACACAACTCCGAGATAATAATTTCAATTTAATAAAAATAATTATCAAATTGGTAATCCAGATGAGTAATTGCCCAATTCTATATTGATTTTGCAATATCAGATCTCACCAAATGATGGAAAAATGAGCAATCATATTTCTAGTATTCTGAATATAAATTATTTTATTAAATTTAATTTTTTGATCAATTTTTATATTTGTTTTTTGAATAACTCTGGATATACTACTTTTTTCCATCTCTTATAAATGAATTAATGTCTTACAATTCATATATTTCAGTCCAATAAATTAAACTTGATTAATTTGCGCTTAATTTCAATTGTTCTTTTGACACAGATGACCTAAATCAACAAGCTTAATGTCAAACAAAAAAATTCTCTCTATAATGAAGCTGTATAATGAATAGCGAATGGAAACAATCAATTAAGCCACCTGTTTTCCAACCTCTGAGAACAAAATTTTGTTTCAAAATTTGTTTCGGATTTGATCAAATTTGTTAATAGGAAAGCAATAAGCGCTTACCTTCAGAAGTAATCATTACTAATACACGTGAAAGTGTATTGTTGAAAATAGGCCATGTAGTTGCAAATTTATCAATGTTGCAGAAAACTTTATAATTAAGAATCCATTTCCAGTCCCATTTTGTTTCATCTGTTAGTAATCAAAAGGCCCATGTTATTTCATCTTTTAGGCACATTATGCGCAACAGTTCGATATCTAATAATCTTGTTGATAGTTGAAAAAGCAATTGATGATTTTGATAATAGCAAGAGTAATAATGACAATATTAGTTATGATACTGATAGTCTGATTATAGCGTTAGTGGCGATGATGAAAAATGATATAGCAACGATCGCCTAATAAAAATGTTATATTTTTGTTGATAAAAATGATGATGATGGTGATGAAGAGACTAGGAAGATCAATGATTTTCTTTTCAGAATAAAAAGTACCCTAGCAACTAACTGCGACAGCCAGAGAAGTATCATCCAACAATGGTCCAAATGTGAATCATATGAGAGGCCGGGAAGATGAGAAGAAGAAGATAACAAACTGAATCAGAAGCAGCAGAAGAGAGGGATACTAATTTCTAATTATGTACCCTATAAAAAATATCATCACAAATGTGTACTTTCCAATGTCTTCTCAATGTCGTCAGAAAATTCATGATTCTCGGAAGTTTTCAGAAGTTTTTTTAGGACGGCGAATAAATATGACACGTTAGAGCAAACTCTCATGGCTCTAGCATTCATAATATTATAAATTAATCATAGTGATTATAGTGTTAAGTTCACTGAATGTTCCATTATTTGGCAAAATAACTATTCGATTATTCATTTTTCAGCCAAATTTCAAAAAATAAAAAAAATACAGCAAGAATTAAAAGTAAAAAAGATAAAAAATCTATTTCCAGTTTTCTGATATTTTTTCAACATTGCTTTATTATAAGAATTTAGAAGTATCTGCATTATTTCCTTACTACTCGCCGTTACAAGGAAATCTTCGTTCGTTTCTTTTCCTCCGTTTAATTATATGCTTAAATTCAGCGAATAATCACAAATGGGTTGAGGTCAAAAGGATAGTTCATTAAATATTGATTCATTCTTGACCGATAAAACTCAATCAACTTCTAAATTTAGGAACTTTATCAATTTAAAATAATGTTTTAACATTACAAACCTATTTTTGAAGTGATTAATAAGATCAAATAAGATCATCTCGTCTTTTCTGTACTATTCTTAATGCTTAATCGTAAGTAAGTACAGCCACTTTTACGCTTTTTCTCATTTTTTGTTGCTTTTTTTACGATATAAAAAAATACCCTTCGAAAATATTGGAATGAGTTATCGTTATCTGAAACAAAGAAGCCGCAATGTTTCTTTATTACATCAAAAGGATGGATTTCAGAAATGAATTTTTTATATATGTATGAATTTTTTTTTATGTCAATGTTTGGCCATTTTTCATTAAAAAAAAAAGTATGTAACAATGACGATGAAATGGCGAAAGCACTGCGACAGGAACGAACCAGTTTTTCCGAACTTTTCCAATAAAATTAAAGGTAGTATATATCTACAAAAATTTTTCATACAGCAATTACAGAAGAATCTTTGTATTTAAAAACTTTACTTAGACAAGCAGATTCGAAACATTCTTTATAGACAGGTATATACAAAGGCAATGAACTATATGTACGGATAGGCAAACACTGACAAAAAATGTCGCCAAACAGTAAGCAAAAAATGACACACTTTCTGTAGTGATAAAGATGAAGAATTGTCACACTCATACACGACTCCACAACTTTTTTCTCTCTTCTTTTCTTCTGATTCCTCATTAAACAATCCTTTTTTGATGGGTGGTAGATGAGAACATTCTATACTTTAAATTGTTACTGTAAATTACAGTTTTCTTTAACGATTTATGGTTAAAAAGTTTTCCTTAGAAAGGAAAACGACATAATTAGTTACAAATGTGAAGTCTAACTTTAAAATACAAAACCAAGTATTAAAAAGGAATAAGTGAATGCAACAATGGCATTAAAAGTACGCTTCTTTCCGATATCTTTGAGTTTTATCATTATCATGAAGCAAGGAATATCATCTAATTTAGAAATCTGCAAATAAAAAAATACAGTATCGTGTAATGATATCAGAATCGTATGAATTCCAAAATCTAAAAGATCATACTTCTAGCCATACTTCTATATATTTTGATGTTTTGCGAAAATCAACATCTTACCTCACTTATGTGGGATCGGTAATAAGAATTTACTTTCGTATCCTTCAGAATTGGAGTGTAATGCCACATGCTTTCATAAATTGAAGCAAAGATGAAATCATCTGAAATATTCTCTTACTCTTTACCTTCAGGCATTTTTACACTTTTTTCAAACTCTTCACTTGTTGCACACAAAAGGAAAAGTGGTTGTTTCTTCTATACACACCCTTTCCAGCAAATAATCATTTCATCCTAGCAAGGTTCAAAACCTGTTAAATGCTTTTCTGAAATTATTTATCATTTTTCTTCTACTCTAACGAAAGGAGATTTGTTGTCTGATAAGTACAGATGAACTTCTTCTTTATGTCTTCCCGGCTTACTTCATTAAACAAGTGGATCGACTGATGTATCAAACGATGGTGTAACAGAAATAAAATAAGAAACATTTTTGAAAAGAATAGCATCACAATTCCATCTTGACATACTACATAAGATGCTCTTCTGAAGTTTTGAAAGAATAAAGATGAAATGGTTCCATCCACAACTTAACTAATCATGCTGCTGTTGAAAATAAATGATTGGTATCGTAAATCCCTTTCGAAAAGCTGATATTTCTTGCTATTTGGAACATAATTACTTTAGAAATAAGAGAAATATTGCCTACAGAGTCGAACATTTTTTATGTTCACACGACGTTAAATAAAAAAATATACAAATTTTTAATTATTTCATTAATTTTGGACGTTCGAATTAAATTTAAGTTCAAGGAAGTGAAAAAGAAGATGGATGCACTTATTTCAACGAAATATCCTTTGAAGAAATCTTTCACTGTCCCTGAGGCAAACCCGCTCTGTAAAATATGTATGGAAAAGTGTAAATCTACGAAAGTAGGAACATTGCTTCAGCGATAATTAATAGAAGGAAAGTATTATTGGAAACTTGGGGGAAAAAAACCAATGCCATTTTTACATTCATGTATTACATGCAAATAACGATTTATTTTGAGGTAAAATTAATCTCATAACTTGCGAAAATCATTTCAAAATTAAACTAAATTTTCCATTTGATACAATTAAGAAGGAAAAAAGTATTTAGGAAAAATTTTCATTTACTCTTTCCACTTCATATTTTTTATTTGACATGTTTGGTTTTTCAGCTTTTTTCTTCTTCCACTTTCTGGAATAAAACTTTAGCACAATAACTGGACAACCTCCAAATAAATATTTCCCATTATAATTCTCATTTTATTTTTGCTTATAAGCTGAATTAAATGATCAAGATCAGTTTATATTTACGTTAAATATTCATTCACATCACTTATCTATTTACAAATATTTTATCATCGCCGCCTTCCATATTCTCATAGTTCCGCTTTTTTTTTTTTCAGCTTTATTAATCTTTGAAATTTGTAACGATTATTCTCGCAGTCATAATACTTTTTATTAGTATTGATAGCGCCTTACAGAAACCTTTCCGTGTTTTTATTTGTATAAAATTAAGCAATCCAAAACTATTCACGCTTAAAATCACATGCATAAGTGTATAAATTTATACTTTAATAGGTAAGTAATCACTTATAATTATCGATATCTTTATATAATGCTATAAGCCTCACATCATTCTATATCCTCAAACTGTCTCTATATTCCATGATATCTCAAATAGAACGATTAATTCTTCGATTATCTATTTTGAATAGAAATTATCCAGTATGACCAATATTTGTTAGTAACTTTATTTCCACTCTTTTATTTCAAAAAAAGCATAATGCCAGGAGAAATTTTGAGTGAAATTTAATATACATGTGATAAGAAATTTTCAGGCAGAATTCAACAAAGGAAAACGAAGAAAAAAGTTTAGAAATAAACGACAATGAGGAAACGCAATAATGAATGCGAGGAATAAGAGAGATAGAGAAGGAGAGGAGAGGGAGAAAGAGATGTATGTCTTCGTTTTAATTTAAAAATTTTTCAGATTAAAAAAGTTCGATGCAGGGACGAGAAAAGTTCGAACTGGTCGTGCTGCTGGTATCGCTGTTCCTGCTGCGGTTGCCTACTGCTGCTGCTGTTGCAGTACAAGATGATCACCGATATTTTGCAGTTTCTTTTTAGGCAAAGGAAGAGTAACAAAAATAAATATATGAAAGAGAAAAAAAAGTACCAAAAGAAACAAGTGACAACTATGAGTAACAAAAATTAAATATATGAAGAGAAAAAAAAGTACAAAAGAAACAAGTGACAACTATGAAGGTTTAATTGTCAATCGATGGATAGATAGATAAGTAGATAGATAGATAGATAGATAGATAGATAGATAGATAGATAGATAGATAGATAGATAGATAGATAGATAGATAGATAGATAGATAGAGAGATAGATAGATAGATAGATAGATAGATAGATAGATAGATAGATAGATAGATAGATAGATAGATAGATAGATAGATAGATAGATAGATAGATAGATAGATAGATAGATAGATAGATGGATAGATAGATAGATAGATAGATAGATAGATAGGATAGATAGGTAGATAGATAGATAGATAGACGGGTAGATAGATAGATAGAAATGACAAAACTGGGAAGATGGATGAAGATTTAAGAGCTTACAAAGGATATGTTGCATTATGTCACAAAAAAGAAAAAATACGCTGACAGCGAAGGGGGAGGGGAACGGTGGGGACCTACCTATCCATATACAATATATATCATCAGTAGTACCAGTCAGCAGGTTGACAAGTACATCTTGGCAAGGTGCCATATTCGACGGACCAATATTTTGTAGTCGGATTTTTTTCTCGGGAAATCCCTAAGGGGTGGGGGAGGGAAACAAAGAGGGATGCACTATTAAATAATAAGTACCACTCCCTTTTGCTATATCTTTTTTTAAAATTCTCATTTTAAATCATCCGTAGAAATGGCACGAGATGGTGCAAGCTTTACATAAACATACACACACACATACATATACACATACACACACACATATATATGCACATACACATACATATACACACACACACACATACATACACATGCATTCACATCATACATATACAATTGAATATGTGTACAATTAGATGAGATTACATCCAATGCAGTCATTCAACATTCTCGTCAGATATTTCTTTCTGTTTGATGACACAAGCATCCCTCAACAATTCCTTTAAAACTATTATTGACACTTTGTTATTCTCTCTTTTGGCTTATACTCTTACTTCTAAGGCCCAAATGAATTATCATATGGGTCTGAATGCTTTGATGGTTATCTCTTATAACTTTATCATTAATTTCTGTGCTGAATTAGATGAATTTTATCATCGACTTCATTCATACACACATTCTTTCAGAATCCCCAGAATTCAGTACTTAAATTCAGTACTTGAATTCAATCTATTCTTATTAATATATTTTGTCCCTGATAGATGATTGCTATGATAATAATTTACCTCAGAATGAAGAAAAGAAGATATGATTTATGTATGTTAAATGATCCATAAGGAAATAGTTCGTTTCTACGGATTGATGCGATTGACATTCAAATGGACTTCCGCAGGAAGAATTGATATCAGTTCGAATTGGAAACGGTGTAAGAGAGGATCTATTCACAAATTATTGTATTCGATGTTTCGACATATTTTTATATTGATTTCTCGAATGTCATGGAGTAACTTCGATTAATGATTTCTCACTTACTTTTATTCTAATAATATTTCTAAGAGAAATCCAGATTTCATTATTACTATCATATCAGTGGCAATTTTTAAGTTTCCAAAATCTGCATAATTTATAGAAGCTACTATTTTTTCAAATTTGATCTTAATATTCGTACAAGTGAAAATGAATCGAATCATTAGATGATGTCACATTATGTATTACACGCTAAGACACCTGCCATCTTCTAAACTGTCATTATTTTCGTTCAGATGAATAGTGGCTCAAAGAGATTTTTTTTAATGTTTTTCCAAATCTTCCAAGTGTAATTTTAAAACAAAAACTGTTCGAAAGAATCAGAAGTTATGCCGATAGTCAATTTGTGCTTAATCGAAGTCGTCAAGCTGTATCATTCTGCACTGATAATAACTTATTATTTTATAAAGTTTACATTAAAGTATCATTTAAGCAAAATGATTTAACACAATTTTAGTCTATATCTAATTTCTGTGTACCGTAGCTAAAATATCTTTTCGTAAAATAAATCGAACCGTGTTCATAGACGAACCATTAGCAGTTCGAAATCCAGATAAACTCATTAGCTCTGGTCTCATTTGATATTGCAGTAAATTGTGATTGGTTGGAAATGATGAAAACAAGTCTGTAAATTTCAGTAAAAGTGGTTGTGCTGAGCATAAAATTGGTGAATAAAAAATTCTTTGTAGTTTAAATCTTTGTTGTAATTTAAATCTTTTGCAATTGAACTTTTGAAGTTCTGATAACTAAAGATAATGAAAGAAATAGTAGAAGGTAAAACTACTAATACTAATGCTGCCCAAAATATGATAATTGTCCACAAGTTTGTCATCAAAAAAGATATCTATTTATATTGCTTTCTAGCCTTTCTTGGTCATGGAGATTCTACAGGCTTTCATGACGTTACTTCTAAAGAAAAGATTATTTCATATACATATATATACATATATGAAATATAAACATATACATATATGTATATGTTTGTACATATACATATATATATATGTTTCATATATATATATATATGTTTCATATATATATATATATGAAATATGAAACTGTTCACCAGAGTTGTTAAAAGTGAAACTCGTTGGCGGAGCTTCGATTCCGGTTGCTTGTTGCAATGCGACACCTAATTGTCCCATTGGTGGCATCTGTTGTGTTTGTTGTGTTTGTTGCGTACTAACGGATTGCTGCGATGAATTCGACGGCGTTAAGCCACCGGATCCGGAACCTTCTGTTGAACGACTTTGGCTTCTTGCTAAAACAACTTATTTGATTGCTATTTTATAATATGTTTTAGTTTGGGCTCCTCTTATAGTATCCCATTATTCATGTCATCTGTCAAGTATCATGAGAAGCATAGACTGAGCTATTTTATCAGTTAACTAATATCAAAATAGATACATTATTATGCTACCGAATTCACTTACTATTCGTAGCGGTGCCGTTGGGTTGTAAAGCAGTTTGATGCTGTAACGAATACATCTTAGCAGAAGTGGCAACTGCTTGCTGGTTAGTGATCGTAGCTAGATTGATAGCACATTTAATGTGCTTCGAATCTGAAGATGGTAAAGAGGATGTTGTTGGTGCTGCAGACGAAGAATCTGATGGTATTGTGGAGGTGGATGCTATCGCTGCGGATGATGGTGCTGCTTCCTCTTGGGAATACAGTGATGCTCTGTCTGAAAATATTTCTCGGTATAGCTTCTATGATACAGTTAATAGAGTTATGAATCTATGAACCGGACAACTGCGAATGATTCTGATTCAAAGCTTACATTTCAACAGTTTTAAAAGTTCAAAAACGCTTAAAATATAGTTGTTCTAACATATTTCTAGCGTTGCTCGCAATTATTTAAGGTTATAATTTAGTTATAACAAAATTTAATTGTGAAAATTTTTTTAAAAAGATGAGGGAAGAATTATATGAAATGGACTGTGAAAGTTACAACTGACATGTTATTTCTAATACTTGAAGCGGCGTAAAGTTAACTTAAATTTCACTAAAACTTCATCTTATCATTTTACTGAATGAAAATGTCAATCTCAATGGATGCAGAAGTCCAGAAAATATAAGCGACAGAAATTTCAAGATTATATAATATATCGTGAGTAGACTGATTATTTTTTATTGAAAGAAACAATTTTCAATTTGCGAAAAAATTCGGAACTTGCAAAGAACGAATGCGGTATAACTATGCTCAACATATGACAGCATCTCTGACATATCATATTAGCTACCATTTTGGTTTAATATGCTTCGGTAAAATAATTATTGATTGTTACGATATGAAGTAAAATCACCATATCTGACATATCACACTACCTATCAATAAAATAATTATTGATTGTTACAACACAGAGTATAATTTTAAAGCTAAAGTTAGCTTTTATTCTTCTATTTTGATCCTTCAATTATCTTAAATATAATATGATTATGAATCCACTCAACATTTTGAGATATGATTTGGGCAAAAAAAAAGTTTCTTGAATTATCAAAAAAGACTAACCAGTGGCAGAAGATGAAGTGAGATTCATCAACCACGTCGAACGATGACCAATGTTGTAATCTTGACCTTAGTTTCCAAACATGAATTATAGTTTTCAAAGGTTTTTGATTTTTTAATTTTAATGATTATTCTTGTCTGTTGTTGCTATTCAGTTATAATTTCATTTTTATTGTAATTTCGTTAATTTGATTCGAATATTTCCCTTGTTGATATATTCTGAAACTTATCTAGATAGAGGATTGATTGTCTATTAATGAATAACTAACTCCCTTCCATATACCAAACATTAGTTACATAATTTTTTAATCTGTTCTTTTAAAATTAACAATTATTACTTATTTTTTCATGAGATTTTTTAGGATTTTTCATGGGATTTTTTTTTTTTGTTCATTTTCCTTAATCAGACTGATTAGCATTGGAATTATCCAAATAGCGTATATGATTTGTTTTAAATAATTGCATATACGTCCTCTTCAAAGACCTGTACTATATTCACTGATAAAGTCAATCTTTTAATGAATACTTTAAACTATGATTTTTGTTCTATTCAGAAATATTTAAAGCGTTTTTTTAAAACAAACTTATGCTTAAAAAATTTAATTTACTGTGACCAATACTATTGCTTTGCAGCATTGTTTAGAATTGTACATAGTTGTGTCAATTTCCGACTTTCCAACAATTTCCATATAAGAGACTTAATTTAAAAATTTTAATCAAATTTCAAAATTCATCCAAATTTAAATTAGACGGAGATTCGCTGCCACTGAATCAATTTCTTTCATCTTTTAAAAATTATTTAAATTTTGTTGCGAATGTTGTCATATTGATATCTAAATTTTCTATTTTAATTGTTATTTAGAAAATTTTGATGCCCACCTTACATTGAATAGATAGGATGAAATTCAATTTGAAAATAGAAAATTTCATCCAACGATGACACACTCCCAAAATTACACTATCATACTTGAAATACCGTTTTTTCTTCTTTCTCTTCTGCCAGTATACGATATTATTTATTACATAATACACATAACATGCATAACAAATGGCGCCAGCTTGGTAGGCTTATAAACAATGGTTGGATATTGGACTGTTACCTGGCTTCTCATTCCCAATTACCGTTTTCATAATTATCCTTGGAATAATATCTCTCTTTGGTTGTTTATTGTATGCATATTGCTATAATTATAGCTACAAGTAGTCGGACTTTTCCTACTACTGCTGCTGCTGCTGTTGTTGTTGTTGCTGCCACTATTGCTGTTGTTGCTTATACTGATATATCTGTGCTTGATAAAGTGATAACACATTAGAAGGTTAGCTTGCTTACTTGCATATATAGCAGCAAGTCAACGATAGCAACATCTCTTATGTATTTGTTATGTCGATTTTTTCAGGTTCAACAAAAACAACAACGGACATATATTTGCATTTAACATACACAGATGCAATACTCATTCACATACATACACGCACGCATACACGCACATGCACACGCACATGCACACGCATACGCATACACATATGTATATATGCGTATATGTATTTATAGAAATGCACAACAAATCGTATGTAAATCAGAAAATAATGCACCTGCAATGCTTTTTGGAATTACCACAACCATTCCATCTACTCATGTTACTTCACACTTATGCATCTGTCGAATAATTTAAATCACATTACAGTATTACGCAAAAAATCTGATAATTTAATATGGGATAAATAAAAAAAATTTACTCTATTTAAATGGACGATTTATGGTATAAATAAATATTACAGTATTAAAGAAATAATGAGCTATGTATCAGGACGTAGTCAGATTGAAAGCAGTTATGTTTGGAAATGGTATGCTAACAAATGACAGAATCAACTTATTTGTACAGTAATATATATTCTTACAAGATTTTAAGATTTTACTTTTATCCAGTTATCGTGAATAAAAATAATAATTCAAAGTCTGAAATTTAACTCAAGTCAGTAATTATTCAATTATTGAAAAGGCTACTGTACAAATTAATCTATGTAAGAATTTCTTCGGTCGATCAACCAAATTAAAAATCGGTTTTGGTAATCAATTTGGTGTAGTGGATTTCTATACGTCATGTATGGACAGCTACTGAATTCATTAATAGGAGCTTTTTAAAAAGTTATCTCTAAGTTTCTGATTAGTGATGCTTAGTGAATTAGAAATTATAAGATGATAAACATCAAATTAAATGCTTATTTAACATCATAATTTAACGTAGAAATTTTTTTGTGGATTAAGAAGTGATAAATGTCTTATAAGCAAGAAATGGGAAGTGAATGTTATCAATTTAACAAGAAATGTCTTCGAAACTTGTTCTGCAGATTATTGGTAAATAAAAACGGAAAAATAAACAATATTTGAAATAAGTAAACAAATAAATATTTTTAAGCAAATAAGAGTACAGAATTTATATTGCTGCCACGTGGTTCAGGAGATTCAATAGGTCGAAGGATAACATGTATGTTTGCTTTTCAGAATAGTGGGGAAAATTTATTCATTGTATTAAATACTTAAAATCAATTCGATTTTCATTGACATACTTCACGGGATTCTCGAAATTACAATAATTATAAGTAATCATCAATCAATTGTTATCATAGCTGAAATTTCTATTATCATTATTGCTTTAATTTGAATGATTCTGTCGGCGAGTTAATTTATAAATAGCGAGAAGAGCTTTATCTTAAGCTTTTTCAAGTTCCACTTTTTTTGCGGCAACATTGTTATTGGATACATTGTTTGTCAGCATGAATACGAAAGAGGAAGAAAATTTTTCCCAATACAGAAACAGTAGGTTGGAATGTAAATAAAGTTCGAGCATTAGAGGTATGCTACTTTCATTGACGAAATTCAAAAAATGATGACAATAATAGAAATGAATAAGAGATAATAATTAATATTTCCTTTATTCATTCCAATTTTAAAATCTTTCATGCAAAAATTATATTTTTAAATTAGTCCAGATAATTTTTTTCATAGATTTCTATTTTTTTTTTTTTCTGTTCATATTTATAACTTGAACAGTAGAGTCTGAAGCCAAGAAAGATTCTATGATTAACAACTGCAAAAGGAACTTACTTATCTGTAAATGAAAATTTCAAGTCGAGATTATTGCGACAGCAATTCTTTGAAATATTTGACTAATAAGTAGTTCGTTATTCCTCGACAGAACAAGTACTTGGAGTTTGAAGCTTAGAATACAAATATCAGATAAGATATAAAATATCTTCATATGCACCTAGAAATGAAATGCAACGAGCCAAAAGATCGCTTGGCGATCAATCGCTCTTGGAGCGCCTGCAAGATTATTTTCTTGAATGATTCGGAGTTTATTTTCAACAAATGACGAGACTGGAAATTTCTCGAATGATAAGCAGTAATCTAAATGGAAGTTTCTATGAATCAGTGTATTGTATAAAATTTAGCTATTTCAAAATCACTTTGGACTTGAAACTAATGACAAATCCATTTTTGAACACAATGATCCTTCCATTTTAGAATTTGTTGTTTGATTACTACTCATTGATCGAAAATCATAATTAAATAATTTTACTGATACATACTAAACATAAATTTTTATAGACTCTACGGTGGAAAATTGAGAATAAAATTCTAGCACTCAAATATTATTTAAAAAAAAAATTTAAATTGAAATAATAATAGGAAATTATGTATAAGGGAGTTTTTATCTTTAAGATTTATGAATTACACTTTATGGAAAGTTTAAAATGAATTGCCTCTTTGGAAAAAAAGAAAAGAAAACTGTTTAGAAGTTACCTTGGATTGAAGAGAATTCAAGCTTTGTCTCATTCATAAGCCTTCATTATGTTAGCTTTTCTTATTCTTGGCTTTTAAATCAATCTATCTAACTAATATGGAAGAAAATTAGATGCAGTTTTCATATTAAATAGATCGTAATACTTTCGAAATTCATGCAAGCTTTTAGCATTTAGCATTTAAATTTAATATCTCTAACTTCTTTGAGCAAATATCATCATATCACCACTTCTCTTCATCTTTGCTTTAATTTTCGATGAAGCATTATCTATGGCTGCATAAATAAATGAACAATCTTTTTGAAAGATAACTGAAATTCATTTACTTACGACGTAGATTCTGCTTCACTTAAAAATGAAGCAAAGAGAGGAAAATGACAAAAGTTGCGATTAAATTCGCTCTCTATAAAGTATGTATATATGTACAATATAGTAATACCATACGATTTCATTTGTGAATTCTTCGACAATGCTGACAAAAAGAAAATAAAAACATAAGATGATTGGAAAATGTTTTGGATTCAAAAAAAGAAAAAAACCTAAGCAATTAAATGAGGAAATATGTTATCATTTAACTAAATGAGCATATTTACCTTGACTGATAAAACATAACATGATGATAAAGCATTTTTGTACCATTAACAGAAAAGTTACTCTTTCTTGATCAGATCACGGATCGATCAATTCATTTAATTCTCAGTCCTTGCTTTCATCTATTAATATCACTTAATGCTGCTATCGATGCAAAATTAAATTGTGAAAGCAAGGAATTAGACAACATTAGAAACAAATAATATAGCAGAAAATGATGATGTCCACTTGAATCTTTCAATTTAAGGAAATGACCACTTGGGTGCTTTTTCAAAATAGCTAATTGCTTTGAGGAGGTATATTGGGTTCATATATATATATACATGTGTGTGTATGTATGTTGTACGCGCATGTATGATGCGTGTGTATGATGTGTGTGTGTGTGTGTTTTGTGTGTCAGTGTGTGTACTTAAAAGGGAAAAATGCACCATATGGAATTGGTGGAAAGCAAAGGGAACAGCAGGTGATCAATTCGAAGATTCTGGCCAGAAGCGGGCAGGAAAGTATAGCAGGATGATAATGATGATGATAATGATAATGATGATGATGATGATAATGATGGTAATGATATTGATGATGATGATGATGATGAGGGTGTTGTAGGAAAAAGGAAGGAAAGGATTGATTGTGAAAAGATTGTGAGTGTATGTACAAAAATTTTTCACCTCAAAAGAATACTTTTTCTTTTTTTCTCATTTCTTCGAGAATGGAAATACAAGAATTGTTTATTTCAGATAGGATGGACAAGCTGTAAATGAGGATAGTAAGGTAAGAGCATAGTAAGGTAAGAGCATTGAGATGTACTCTTCTTATATCCTTCAGTGTGCGGGAGGAAAAATGATTATCTTCCATTTCAGCTTATCTTGTATTTCCGAATTTAATACTAACTCTCTCCCTCTTAAAATGAAAATTGATAAGTTTTCAAAATTTACTTAAAATACATGTGCTATTTAAAATAGATCTTTATAAAAATTAGAAATGTGATAAATTTTCCTTTCAAGCATTTTTATCAATCTCTACTCCTATGACCATTAAGATATGGAATCAGAAGAAGAGTGCACCCGCTTATGAGTGTTACAATTTTTCATTCTTATCACTATTGGTAGTATGTCAGTCCATTACTCGCCGTAAATATATCATTTTTCGCTTATAATCACAGGTCAAGATAATTCTGTTAATTACTTATCAAGTTTGGAGTAATCAATAGTGCCTGGTATTAATTTGGAACAAGAAAATTTTATATAATATTTTCAAAAACATATTGTTGCTACATATTTACTTTACTTTATTTCTATTATATCGAGAAAGTTTGGATTCTCGAATCGAATACTTCTAAAATAGCTATAAGAAGGTAACAGTTATAGTGAGCAGATATTAACCATTTGTTTAATTTTTCCTCAGGCTAATATTAAAAAAATGTTAGAATAAGACCTGAAATTGAAAGTGCAATTCATCTGTGAATTGAGCAAATCAGAACTCACCGAAGCAATGATTTTGATATATTTCAATTTTATGAAAGACTTTACTTTAACGCACTGTTTCAGTTTACCTGGAACTTTCCAGAGAGAAAGAATCCTAGAAATTCATTTGCAGTATTCGACTTATAATTATTTTAATTTCGCTGCATTCAAAGCTGCTTGAAAAATATTAATTATACTGGTTTAACTTCATTTTGTTTGAAGATATAACAATCATTAATTCATCCAGATTACAAACTTAGGTTTAAAAAAATCAATATAATTACTTCAGAAATCATTCCTTCAAACTAATAATTATCTAACAATGTACCGACTACTGTAATACTTGTAATTTAAAAATGGTATTACGCTTCAATAACTCATAACAAGAAAATACTATCAGATAAATGAACTGGATATATAAGAGCACTTAGTGATATAGCAAAGATTAACGATTATTCGGAAATTGAATTTATCAATCTTCGTGAAAGAGACAGTTATCAAATGCATCAGGATATCATTATAATCATTCATCACATTGTTCAAATTTTTGTATTAATGATAAATTATACCTTCGATAAGAAGAAAAAAGGCATACTTGTTAATTAGTCAAAGGTAATTACAATATAACGATAGAATGGGCAATAAAGGAGAAGAGATGGAATGAGGAATGATGAAAGTGAGAAAGTGAAGTTGAAGCCGAATAGTTGTACTCTCATCAAAGGGCAACCATTCATTCCTCGAGAAACTTCTCATTTCCAGAGAGAGAGAGAAAGAGAGAAAGGGTGAGAGAGAGAGAGGGAGAGAGAGCGATTGCAGCTGGCTTTCATCCTATGATACGATTGCGCCTTCTTTCTTCACTTTTCTTTCTCATTTATTGTTACAACTATTTCTTTATCATTCATTTCCTTTCTCTCGCTAAAAGTGCAATAAATTTGCATATTCCTCTGCCATACAATAATCAGCTACTCACTGATCGACCGGCTGATTGCTTTAACATAATGTGAGAATATTTAGAGACGAATGATACCACTGAGTATGATACTGATCAATCAATCATTATCCATGTTGAATAATCATCAATCTTATCTTTTTCATCTGTTTGAAATAATTGAAAAATCTTAAATTTAAGAAGTAGCTAATTTGCAGAATTAATTTTTAAAAATTGTTGCTTAAATTTTCAAAAGTTCGAAATGTGACAAAATATTCAAAAAAAGGAATGATCGGAGTGAATATTTTTGGATGTTATTTATTGAAATTTCAAATTTTAGAGGTTTCTGCTTCAAATTTTTATAACCTTCCTCTTGCAATTATTCATAGAAAGGAAGCATTTATTGAAAAGACAATGCAAAAGATAATGCTGCTATTAGAGGTCTGAACTTAGTACTGCTGTAGCTCATTCCATAATTAAGTCTAGTTAATGAGATGAATATTATTACATATTGTTTTATCATCGAATGAAAAATTTAAGAGAAACAAAACAAATTTGCAAGCAATGTTAAACTAGTGTTATCAAAAGTTAAAAATCAGACTAATTTTTGGTGCTTTATACCTAATTGGCTTTTTTTTAGCACATATCAATTAAAGTTTTTATTTTTTGATAAAACTAGTTTAGTCTTAAATTGATGTTTCCCGTTGTTATCAACTTTTCATAATTTCTGAGATGATAACTTTGCATTAATCCTTCGGCTTTTAACTCTTTTTCATAATAAGAAAAAAGAAGCAGAAGTTTTGTAACTAAAGATGAATTTCATCATATATTTTGTTATAGTGATTATTACTGTGAGTATTAGTACTGCATATATATTAATTTATCAGTTTTCTTATATGTTATTTTATTTTCTAATTTCCAACAAGGATGAATATTATTGTTTATTTTACTCCAGGCAATTGGAGAGTAGCCAATTCTGACAAAAATGAAAAATTTGAGAATATCCAAATTTTAGTTCAAACAGTATTGCCATTATTTCTAAACTATCGCTCTCGTTTTTTTCAACTTCCTTTACTTGTGTATGTGATATGCTAAATGTTTATTTCTCTATTTTATAACAGCCGCAAATCAATGTCTTGATGGCCATAAATAAATGCTGCAGCTGTTTACAATTTGAACTTTGATAAAGTGCAATTTCAGCTGTCAAAACTTAAACAAATCTCGGAGATCATTCTTATGCGTATCTATTGAAAGCACAAAACAAAAGCGCTTTTCTATGAAAATAAATATCTCAGAATTCTAGTAAAATATAACTAAAAAAAAAACTAAACGAGGATGAGTGATATTATAATGGAGATTATCTGCTGAACATTGTCATATCTCAGAACTGTCTTATTTGGCATTAACATGAAGATTCATTCACATCCTTGCTGGTATATAATACTTACAGTAATTCGAATAGCATCTCATATGCTGATGAATGATTTCCATTTATTATTGTTAGTACTACTCCTGAACGATGCTTCAATAGTATTACTTCAGATCCAAAAAAAAAATCTCAAAAATATCAAATATTAAATATAAAATAAAGCCTATCATTTTTATTAAAAGAATGTTATTATATAAAGAAAAAGAAATTTCTAATTTGAAACAATTCTTGCATATAAAAGAGAAAAAGTAACTTCGATTACCGTTAAAAATGGAATGTTTCAAATGAAACTGATATGATAAAATCTCGAATACCGAATACAGATTGATGGAATGAATTTCCACTACTCAACTCCTAGTCCTCTTTTTATGACAACACAGGGAAATAATATATCCGAAATAGTTTAAAAGTTAAAAGTATATTTATATTTCAGTTCTTTCAAATTTTTTACTAGACAGATGAAATTGCTTATTGTCGATGAAATTTGAAGGTAATTACCTTACTCATAGCTGTATAACCCCTAATGGAAAGTAAATTCAATTCATTTTTAATTTTCTA
Source organism: Dirofilaria repens (assembly GCA_008729115.1). Classification (NCBI taxonomy): domain Eukaryota; kingdom Metazoa; phylum Nematoda; class Chromadorea; order Rhabditida; family Onchocercidae; genus Dirofilaria; species Dirofilaria repens. The sequence continues at coordinate 1,265,871 of SNRZ01000012.1, read as the reverse complement.
AGCATTTCTGATTTGAACAACAAATCAGTTTCTTCTTATTCACAATTATGAGTTCGTGACAAAGCATATTCATTCATTTTGTGTAAAATGCGATATAAATCGAAGGAATTTGATAAATTTTCGTACATACCCTCACATAATTGGCTATTCTTGGCTCAATTTTTTATTATATTTTACTAATTACGGAGCTAACTTCTAGCATTCGGATACGAGCTATTAGATAAAGTAAAAATATTATTGGTAAGTAATTTGCAAGAAATAAATACTTTCACTTCTCTATTTACTGCTTTTTTGCTTTTTGCAGATGCATTCATTGTAGTCAGTCAATCAGTCATTTCTGCATTTTGATAAAATAGCTAACAAAATACGGCTGGTGAAAAGACGTCGTCTACAAACTATTGATAATTTTTTTTGCTGATTAAAAGCATTTATCAAGTTAATTTAGAAATATTACGTCTGTTAAATAATGATTAATAATTAATTCTCACCTAGTCACTTGGAACTCCAATCTCTCTGCTATCGCTTAATTTAAATAATCCAAAAGCTAAATAATTATTTTAACATTTACTTTCAATGACTTAATGATAAAAAAATTTCTTACTCTGTCTTGCATGCATCACCTTAAGAAAATTTCCATTTCTCTTTTTTCTACAATTTCCGTTCTGATTGAAAAAGTATAATAAACTAGTTTGTTTATCTGATAATTATCAGTAGAAGATAATAGCTATAGTTTATGGCAATCTTCAACATAAAACTTTTCCTTTAAATATTCCTACACATAATTTAGCGTTATGATATAAAATTTTTAAATACTTTAAAATTCATTTAAAATTCAGAGCATTCCACAAAGTTTGAATAATTTTAAGAGAAAGCTTTAGACAATATGTAATGTGGAATTATAAAATGTGTATTGCCTGATATGCATCTCTGCTCATCGTTTTCTATTTGAAATTTTAATATTGATTAGTATGAAACATTCTGCCAATTAATTGGTCAATTAATATCTTATTAATTATGACAAGCTTTTCTAGCGAGCGAACCTGAAACTATCTTTACATTTTCCTTTTGTTAAATGAATAGCACAATTGATTGAACTGATAAATTTAATGTGACAATTTTTATTAGAATTAAAATTTGAGTTTCTTCGATATCTGTATGATAATTTTGAGATAAATAATAAAAATAAGAAAACATTATACCACAACGAAAGAATAAGAAGCAATTCAAATATTTCAGTAATTTATTTTTCAATCATAAATTTCTTTCATACTTTTATAAATTTTTTTACGAAAGGTATATCGTTAAGAGGAAATTGAGAATTTGAAAATATAAGTAAATTCAAAGAAAGGAAAATGATAATGGATATGGTAAAAATGATAACAAACTATCGAAAATTTTAGCTTCAATTCTAATTATTATTTAGCAAACAATTGTTTTAAAAATGAAAATATTTCCTATGAACTTGTGTCACTTGAAAAAATGAATTTACATAATGAAAAGAAGACAAGTTGGTTACTTGTCGTATTGTTTCGGCTACCAATAAACTACTACAATTAATAAAATTCCTTATCAAACTATCAACGAATATCATTATCAAATCGAATATTTGTATTAAGTAATCAATGTTTATCATGTAAATTATTAAATAATTAAGGATATAGCGTGATGAGATAAAACTAAAACGGTTACTTCTTACGAACACATATGAAAGAAGCGATGTGTTTAGAATTACTCATTAAATTTTTTAAATGACTGAAGTCCTTGTTAGTTAAAGAAAAAGAAAACTGCTCTGAAAAATGAAAAATCGAAATTCTGATGAAGAGGAAGTGCCACCAACAGATATTTTACATATAAACTGTTGGGCAGTTTAAAAAAAGTGCAACAAACAGTGGACAATTGTCAATTGAACAGAATTTTGTCTTTTTTTTCAACAATGCAATAAGAAAACTATTTTTGTGCAACAATCTGTAAGGAAATTCTCAATTTTTTCATATTCGTACACAGTCAGAGAGTAAATTCCTTCGTGTAAATTTGTATGAAAATGGCAATGGATATAATGATTGAAATTTCAAATGAACAAATGAAACAGACGTGATGATAACTGATCAAATGTGAGATATCCTTTAAGTACGCCTTTTCACTTCGACATAAAACTAATTTTGCTTTAGTCGATTATATCGTAAATTATGTCTGTCTGATTATTTTCTAATCTGTTACTAATAATCAATCACCGATCAATGCTTTTTTTCAATTCAAACTTAAATAGTCATTTAACTTTGTTGATATACACATCATGGTGATGCGGAACACGTGTTTTGTGCATGATGTCTTGCTGTAAGATGCAGGTCACTCTATCAGTGTACATCACCACAATCAGAGTGGCGATTCGATATAGCATGCTCATAGATATGTAATTCTTCCGCTACACATTTTTATTTCAAATTTCATTAAAAAAATTGCTTGACGAAATTTGAATAGCTTTCAAAAAGTATTTAATTATTCATCCTTTCTTTATATATATTATTATTATTATTATTATTATTATTATTATTATTATTATTTATTTGCCTTTGCTGAATATTTACAAATTTATCATATTTATTTTCCATTATAGGCAATGATAAAATAAATTAGCATTTGCAAGTTCAAGTAGAATTCAAGCTGTTATACTTTTCAATGTATTATATATTGGTGAATAAATAAAAGAAATACTTTTGAAATCAAAAAAAAAGTAAATAAAATGTGAAATAATAAAAACTGTTGTGAAAAGATATAATAGTTGCAGCTAATAGAAATTAGCTTAAGGCTGAATTATTAGGTAGAGGGATGAGTTGTTTTCATTTAGATTATTGAGCCCAAGCAACATTAACTTTCAGCAAAACGATCAAGCACTGGCGGTGGTCTCATATGCAAAAATCAAAATGTTATAAGCAAGCAATGTATTGTTGGATCCCAGAGGGCATCTATCGGGAACTCATATTGAAATCTCAGACTATATGTCGCTTATATAAACTTATTGCGCCCGCGGGAGGTCTTATACCAGAAAGAGACTGGAAAAAAAATAATATTCTAGAACGAAAGAAAGAAAGAGAAAGGATTTAGGGAATTTTAGAAGAATAGATTGTGAAGAAATAGGAGAGAAAATAGTATAATGTGAGACCACACAGGCACGCTATTTTTTATCTCGAAATTTTTCTTCAAAACGATCAAGTCTTATCCCGACGGAGAAATTTACGGGCTAAGCGCCAATAAAACTTTAAGAATATTCTTTTCTGCTCCTTTTCCAGCCATCGTCATCAAGAGTAGAAATTGTCCAATTTAAACAATTGATAAAAATAACTCGTTCTTTTTTGAAAAGCTCGAAAAATGAATTCTCTTTTACAATAGTGCACAAAATGCAATGGCGGCTTCTTCTTTTCTCTCTTAAAAATTCTTCTAAAAATGTTCCTTTTTTCATTTTAAATTTTTTGACTATAACTTGATATTTTCTAACTCAAAACAAGTGTTCTATGTGAACTATATCCATCCTCTTCCCTTTCTCTCTCTCTCCTTCATTTTATTGCTCTAATAATTCTAATATTTTATGAACACATGAAATTCTGTATGCATTTATGAGGTCATTGGTCACAATGGTCAGTAGCCAATTATAACAGTGCAATAAAGATTTCTTCCCCATTACTACCATAATATCAACTATACCATCAATTACATCTTATCATTTTGTAAAAATATATTTATTATTTAACGAAGATTTTGAGATATGTAACAAATTTATTTTTGTTAAAAATTTAGATTTCTCCAAAAGGGAGACATTTGTCAGAGAAATTTCAAACAAATACATAATTCTTCCTCCATATATTCCTGGTAACAGTTATTAACAGGAATCTCGACTTATATTTAAAATAGTTTGATATGGATTCGGTTTTAAAATCAAATAATTGTCTACAATTATTGGAAAAAAACTTCTCATCTGCTTCAATAATTCTCGTGGATTAAGATTGCGAATGTCATTTATTTATGATAGATGATGAAGACAAATGATCTCGATGCATTTTATATGCAATTAGTACATCATCAACTTTCATAGTTAGTAAAGCAGCGACAAATATTCACTCTACTGAAAGTAAGACAGCTTTTTTACAAATTAACAGTTGTCTCGCAACCTAGAATTGCGGCACATAAAAATCTCTTTGCTTGGGACTGTCGTAACTTTCATTGTGTGGGACAGCGATTTAGTCGAATGGGAATTGTATAATGAGAAAAAAAATGACTTCCTAACGTAAAATTCATTTAAATATCGTTGCAAGAATTAAGACCAAAGTTTAATTACTTTTATACTATTTGTTGCTATATTGTTATCAACATGGACGTCAAATCGTGTTTTGATTTGAAAAAATACTGTATACAGAAAGACATGGCATGCGACTATCAATAAAATGAATTTAAGAAAATCAAGAATAAGAAGTTGTAGAAATATTACGATAAAAATATTATCTCGCATCTCTTATTTAAGAAAAAAAATCCGATGTTCAAAATTTCTAAATTTTTTGCTCCTATTATTAGATAAATGTAATAAAAATAAAGACAGACTTTTTCTACATTGCAAAAAAGAGAGTATAGGAAAAGACTGACTTCAAGTAGCTTTAAAATTATGAAAAACATTAGAAAAAATTGAATAGCTGAAATTCAAAAAGTTTTCAGTCCTTTGGAAGGTCATTTACAGATTCGTATGCTATTTTCTTGATTTTGTGGAAATTGACTAAAAATTATTAAGAATATTCAATCTAAAACTATTATTTTGATCATTTGATTTTTTTTATCAAACTTAACTTTTTCTTATTTAAAAAAGTGTCAGCAACTTCAATATATTATATTTCTCATTATTATTTTTTTATCAATAAAATTATTATTTGAACTGAATCATTCTATAATTAATCATGCAAAATTTTCTCGTCTACTGCCGATAAACCTATCAACTTATGATACTGTATGATTAGTACTATCTAAATATTAAAACTTATAGTAGTTTTGCTCGATTCACTGGTGTAGCATATAAATTAATGAAATATTTTGTCATCTATAACACTTATTGTGCAGTATCGCTATCAATGTGAATTCACTAACGAAAATGAATACGTCACTTACGTTACGCTCTACTCAGCTAGCTCTTATACAAATGCGAAGACTGTAGAGGTTGATGGAAGCAAGTAAAAAAATTGACGTTGTTGAAGGCGCAAATTCTGTGTCAGCTATTTCTTCAAACACGCACGTTTTAAATATATTATAAAACATACCTTTATTCATAAACATACTTGCATACATATACATACATGCACACATACATAAGACATACATGCATGCCAGCATACATATATCAGATAGGCGTTCCTATAAAATTTCGTTCATCTCGTTCATTCACTACAGAATATGGTTAATAGAGAGAAACAAAGATACAAAGTAGGCGAAAAGGTATGCGGGAAAGTAGAAAAAGAAAAGAATGCTAATGATTAGTCGAATTACTGTAATGCTGTATGTATCACATGCTATCATTATCTTATTATTACTTTTTTAATTCGTAAAATTGATGGAAACTTCAAAAACGAAAATGAATACGTCACTTACGCTCCACTCAGGTAGCTCTTATACAAGTGGACGTATTCATTTTCATTAGTGAATTCACATTGACAGTACGGTACTGCACAACAAGTGTTATAGATGACAAAACATTTCATTAGTTTATATGCTACACCAGTGAATCGAGCAAAAACTTCCATTCGTATAAGAGCTTACCTGAGTGGAACGTAAACTTCCATTCGTATAAGAGCTACCTGAATGGAACTTAAGTGACGTATTCATTTTCGTTAGCGAGATTTCAATCAACTTCAACTTCTACAGTCTTCGCATTTGTATAAGAGCTACCTTAGTAGAACGTAACGTAAGTGACGTATTCATTTTTGTTCGTTTCGTTTTTAATTCGTAAACTAGATGTCAACTATTTGTTAATATTTGCTATAAAACTTTAATTTGGAGTTTTTTTTTTTTGCTTAACTCCGTGATTGCTATCATTCGATTGAAAATGCACTGATCAAGCAAAACGGAAGAAATGATATCGCAAACTCTTGCCGAAGAAGATGATATCTATTCAACTGTTTGTTTTACTCACTCTTAATTTAAGCATGGTGAACGAGAATTATTCGGCAATTCTTCTGCTCATTCATGGAGATCAGCCATTCACTAACATAAATAGAAAGCGAAAATTCGTCAGCTCCTTGAGGCTTAGTTTTGTATTTGGTTGATTCAATAAGGCCTTTAGATTAATCAGATTCCCGATCAGACAAGAATGGAAAATTATTTGTTGAAGATAAAGAAGATTTTTTCCTTACAGTTCTTGTACAATAGTAACTGTAAAGAAAGTAATGCTTTATGTAATCGGAAATCACTTCGGATCGCTCGAAGATCAGAATCGGTTGTTAATTTCCTGGTAATTTTAATTTATCTAATATTTCTTTTTAAATATGCCTTTTTGATTTTTCCAGTTCAACTTTCTTATTCAATTTAATCAGTCTGACCGAAAGTTATTGGTTCTGAGTTACTTAGTATGGATCTTGAATAGCCATTATAAATAATGCAATAGTGCAAACATCCGAATCGTATTTTCTGTGAAGATTTTCATTATGCAATGATAACAACATTCTCTGAATATTAATCTCCTAATAATCCAGTCTTGCATAAAGTTTACTATTTTTGAGAGAACTTTAAATCAGTTATAAATCTTGTTGAAACAGCAATTTATTTAAAAACTTTCTGAAAATTGCAAATTATATTAGAACATCTCATAAAATATACATTTAGCTTGTTTGCTAAATTAAATTTTCAAAAAATATTTTCAGAAGTATATTACTGCTTTTTAATGTGTTTAGAAATATTTATTAAATCAAAACTGCACGAAATTCAATGATGTACAACATTCTCCAGGACATCAAGAATTTTGCATATAAGATAAGAAGATGATATCAGAATAACGAATAAACGAATAAATCGTAGATTCATGCTGCAGTGACAAGATATTGATCATGAAAGCGTTGATTCTGGACCATTTAAACAAATAATACAATCGAGGACTTTTTCAAAGACTTTAGTTTTTCAATTTAAATGGAAATTGAAACACAGTCTACTAACAAATAACAGAATAAATGAAATTGGACTTGTTATAATGAATTAGGTCATATAGCTTTGTATTTATCTTCGTTTCTTTATTATGATTAAATTGTATCGAAGTCTATTAAGTAATCATTTTAAAGCAATGCGATACGTCTGATTTCATATTTTTTTCGTTATTTTTCACAATATGCTGATCCTTTCATATCATGCAAAAATATTTTGATTTAAAAAATTAGTTCCTTCTTTCATAGATATGAAATTTTAAACTATTTTTTAGAATGAATTAATTTCTGACAGAAGTGATTAAAAATAAAGCTAGCAATTCTAATTGTAATGTAAAATGCAATAACAAATAGTATATTAATATGAAAATGTTTATAATCTGGTTTTGAAAATTATTAACTTTATAAAAGCATACGGTAACAGAAATTGCCCAATATTCGAGGAGACGTCTTGAGAAAGAATAATTTAAAAAAATCCTAAATTACTCCTAAAAAATTGCGAAAATTGCAGTCGTCTTGACGTCTGTTGTCCACAAATTAATGAAATTTCTAATAACTCCTCACGATGTTCCCATTACATTCACATTTTTCTCCATCCTGTATTTGAAATGGCTTTTTAAATTGCTTCATGAAGATGAATTTAAATTTGCTATTTCCGGAAATTCTCAGTAGTCGGTAGAATTCAGAACTGTAAATTTAATTTTTGACTTGAAAGATGGATATGACATCAATATTATGAAAAGGTCAATGAACTTGCGCTATGGTTTTGCAAATGAATACTGACATCGGGATTGATTGAATAGGTCATTTTCCTATAATTCAGCAATAATTCAGATGTTTTAATGAAAAAGAAAAGTATGCATGAAATTGAGCTTTAATACACATATAATTGTAAAATCTTATTAATTAATCAGAAAATTTGACTGATTTACAGATCTTTGTTTCGAATTTTTAGAAGCAAATTTTAAAATAAAAAGATTATAAGATTGAATTTGCAGTTTTCTTCATCAGCATTTTTTAAAGGTTGGAAAAAAAACCAAACTTTCCGTATGCTCATGTTTTATTCCATTTGCGATCTCAAACGATGTGAAAGCGGTAGAGAAGTGATATTTCCCACATATCAAAATCTTTCGATATTACATCCCTATATAAGTAATTAATGAATTCTAAATCACCAAATTGTGAATTACATGTTAGGAAACTCTTGTTAAATATAACATCTCTCAAGTTTACTTCAAGTCTAAAAGTTATTGATTCTTGAATTCGAGTCCTGGAAACTTTTTCGTGTCTAATCACAAGTCTTAATTTTTTCAGTCCACGTTTTAAATCTTTTTTCAAATATTTATTCGAAAAATTCTAAAAACAGTTATTGTTTTATGAAGTGAGAAAGAGAAATAGAAAAGATTTTCAAATTAAAATTTTTTTTTTTTAAATGAACTTAAATTATGAGAGATAGAAAATTCATTTCACATAGATACACCAAGTAAAAGAGAATGAAGAGGTTAAACAATGCTGATCCTTTCGATTAGATGGTAATGATATTGCTTCGAAAGATCTTTATGTAATACAATTGGAAAATATTGTGAGGTAAATGGTAACGCAATCTATAAAGTTGTGTTTAGGACGAGTTTTAAATCATATCGTGGCATCACGACAAATGGAAGGATATGTAGTTTTCCACGGCAAGGACACTTTGTGAATTATTCGGATGGATATTTCATGCACCCGCAATCTAATAACAAAAAAAACTGTTACTTCTTTTGTACACCATAGAAAAATTGCCATCTTGTGAACAAAAAAAAAAAACATAACAATTGCTTGACAGGGTTTTGCCAGAAAACATTGTTTCTTTTTCTTTTTCTTCTTAAAAAAATATCAAAAACGGAGAAAGACTATAATAGTTGGTTTCGTGGAAAAAATGGAAGGCTTCCTTCTTTGTTACAAACCTTTCACGCAAACTGCAGCATTCACAATAGTTTTTGCTTGAGGAGAAAGGTATCTATTCACTTTAAATATAACACTTTTATATAAGTGCACTTTCAAAAAGTACAAGATGTAAACTGGTTTACTGTCACCGTAATCGACCTGTATGAGCTTGATTGCGATCATAAATTTCATAATTATTTAAAATGATTAATGGATTAAGGTTTGAGGGACAATATAATTCCTTTTTTGCAAAAATTGAAATCTTTGACTGATAAGATCGTCAAATTAAAAAATAATTAGATGTTGCTGGTAAAAAGATTAAACGCCAAGCATAACTACTCCATTCTCGTCTAATTATTAATCAAGGTAATAGTTAATGAATTCTGTACAATCAAGGTTTCAGGTTGAATTTCAGATATCGTTTCAGCATTGAAAAATAAGGGGGATATAACAAGTATAAGCTCTCCTCGCTTACAAACAGTTGAAATTTCGATTATTCCTTTAAAAGTATAAAATTCCTTCCCGAAAAATTTGAAAATTTGATTTTTCATTTCGTTAAAATAATATCCAAAATATTTTTTCATTTGTTTTGCCGAAAATTTCCATATTTCTCAGTTGAAATAATAAATAAAATTTTTTTATAACGGTTGTCTTCCTTGCGGCAGAGCAATTTATGTGGACCAAGATCACTAGAATTTTTTAGAGATTATCGTTCGATATTATATCGCGTACTGATATTTCATATTGACTGAATTAATATCCTCGTCACAAATTCTCTCTTGCCGATGATCGGAATGGTATGTTTAATTTACAGATGTCTTGTTTTTTTCTCAATTTCTACTTTTTGAAAATTTTAAATTAACATTTTAAATGTTCTCTCACTGGAAAGAACTGAATAGTCATGATAACTATAAATAGACATGTCAGTCTATTTTGCGTAGTATATTCAGCAGAAAAGTCAAGTCACGAAGTGCCATGCAAACACCAAAGAATAAGGTCAGGAAGCGCCACCCAATCAAAACACGTGACGTCCAATCACTTTTCACCGTGCTGACCATCTCTCAAAATAACGCCTAATTCGTCTTGCCATCACATAAAGCAACTCATTCGTTTCATGTTGGCGCACTCGAATTAGACTGTGTATTTTGATATTAACTGCGGTAACGCTTCAGGAGGATTTATTTACATCCTGCTCAACAAAAGAGAAATACAACTTTTGTTGGTTTCATTATAATTATCGTAGTCATTTTAATTTCTCACTTACACTTCAATACCTCAATTGAATCTACTTATTGCTCGATCACATATAGTTTCATTCATTTACCGACGTATTTCAACTCTTTTAAAGTAATGTTGAGAAGCCCCCATAAGGTACTTCATTACGTCACATATTTCAGTTTACTGCTTGTTCAAATACTCAATCGTTTGCTATCACTATTTATCCTTAATTATCAAGTGTTTCGCCTTTTCCTGTTCCTGTTAATGTTCTTTTCCTATTACTTCATTATTTTGTATTCTGTCAGTTTATTTATTTTTAGACACTTATGATCTTTTCCGACATAAGAATTACTGCTATTAAGTTATACATCGATTTTTTCAGAATTTGGACTGCTTGCTTTTTATTTGATTCATCATCTCCTTCTTATTGATTTATCCTCTATGTAATATCATATAAATAATTTGAATAATCTTATTTCGAATCATCTTCACTGATCTCAGCAGATCATTCTTACCTCAAGCAATCTTTAATTTGTAAGGCACTGTGTCATTTAAAAATGTATTATTCTGAATCTATTCTTAAATTATATTTTAATGTATTGAAAGTATGTTTAAAAAGCTTTGTGTTTAAGATAATCTAAGTTAGTATAAGAGTAAAATAAGATATATAATTTCTCAGGTGCTATGAAATTTTTTTTGCTTTTATTTGCAACTTTAATGTATCATTGATGACTTAACAGTTTTTAGATCCACCCATAGCAATAAAATGCCGTCGCTATCTCGGTTATCAGCGATTACTTTATCGGTAGTAGTCAGCGGTGCATACTATTCTCGGTTAGAAAAATGGTTGTTTGGTTCAGGAAATGATGCTGCAAGAGACATGTTCCTGCTGAATACTGTGGAATGTGCAGAAATCAGTACATCCTTGCCATTTCCTTGCACACATCCTTCTCCACAAACTAAATGGGACAACAATTGGGATAAGTAAGTTCATCATTTTTCAATTTTTTCGAACCTTTTTTTGCAAGCTTTTTCAGATTTTAACTTTTGGGTAAGATACTTTTCAGAAAATTTCTAATTGACCAACTCATGAGTGGTAAACACGTTGTAAGATGTGTTTATTCAGTAGAGATAAGTTATTTATTTTCATTTTTTTTGTATTGTACATGAACAGGTTTTTTTATATTATCTAAATTTTTTAAATTTTGATTAAAAATTTATATATTATTTATAGTTCTGAAAGTCGGATTTTTTTAGAAATTATTTGTTGAAAGAATTATTTCATTTATGTGAATTTTAAGAGTGTTATTTCTTTGCAGCCGAGAACCAAAATACATGGTGGATCCTATAGAATATGAAGAAGCTGATCCGATTAAGCGTCAAAATATGTTGAATGAAGTGACGCCAACTTCGAAACGAAATATTATTCTTATACGACATGGACAGTATTTCATGGATCATAGTCATAAAAATTATCTTAGCTTGACACCTTTAGGTAATATTCTCTTTTCCTAAGATTTCAAAAGATGGGAAAATGAATGCATTTATTTTATTCTCATATTTTATCTGTTTAAAAAAATAAATTTATTTTTCACTAAATTATAGTCATATATTATAGGACAAGAACAAGCAAAATATGTGGGCCAACGTTTGGCTAGTAGTGGCTTAAAATTCAATAGTGTGATAATGTCGACCATGGCTAGAGCGGAAGAAACGGCTAAATTAATCCTAGATGAACTACCACCGACTTCAGCAAAAAGCGATCCATTATTAGAAGAAGGAGCACCTTTCCCACCAGAACCACCTAGTAAACATTGGCGTCCCAAGCACAAAGTAATTCATTGTACTACTTACAGAAAAAAAAAATAAGATCAAAATATACTGCTGGAACATTCAGAAAATACAAGTTTCACGATTGAATACATGTCCATTCTTTAATTCTGAAATTTTCTTATTCTTCAAACTGGTAATGAAATCAGTGGAAATTCTTGAAAATTAGTAAATCACCAAATCATTAATAAGATGTTAAATGCTAGTTACATGATTGTTGCACTCAGCTAGTTTTTTGGTTAAATATTTTTTTGTTTGAATTTCGCAACGGAGGGATCGCGCATTGAAGCAGCTTTCCGGAAATATATACATCGTGCAAGTTGGAAACAAAAAGATGATAGCTGGGAATTGATTGTATGCCATGGAAATGTGATACGATATTTTGTTTGCAGGTTTGTCAAATTACCTTTCTTATTTTCCTCAAATACTAAATGTTGATTATATCATAAACATTTTTTTTAATAAATTTCATTAGCTTCTGCACATTTATAAAGCATATGGACATAAGGTAGAAAAACTATCAAAATATGTTTTGTATAGCTCTAAATAGAAGAATAATTAACCTTTAATGGTATTTAAATATAGCAAATAATAATTATGCAAAGAGAAGGAAATCATTGCTGTAAAGAATAAACGCACTATTGTATGTTCACCTTAATGAATTCATAGATCTTCATTTCATAAAGAAAATTTTAATACATTGAAGAGCACTACAATTTCCTCCCGAAGGTTGGCTGCGAATGTCAGTTGGTCACTCTTCGATAACTTGGATGGTTATATACCCAAATGGTTTTGTATCCGTAAGATCCCTTGGTGATATTGGTCATTTGCCTAGTGGAAAGGTTTCTTTCTAGGTTAAAGATTGACTTTTTTCCGTTTACTTTTTGTAATCATCAGTTTGTAATTAATCTCTTACTGATACAATGAATTTAATCAGCTTTAAAACTCGCTATAATTAAATGTGATAATTCGAATATTTTCAAATATAAATTTTATTCCTATACATTTTCCAATTGAAATTTTATTTTATTTAAGCGATCCAGAAATTACAAAATTTAAACGTGTCATTTTCGCCTCGATATTCGTATCAAATATGACATCGTTATAATTATGGACGTGTTAAATCAGGATTAATCTATATTATTTTTTCTTTTTGGATTTATGAGCTTTTATTTCTTTACTATGCTTTTTTTTGCGTATTATAGTTTAAAGATTGGTTATTTCATACTATTAATTAATTGATTTAGATATTTTGGCTCCACTCAAGTTTCAGATTTCTTATTCTTTAAAATCTCAATGATAAAAAAACATCGTGGATTATTTTTATTTGTGGTGTAAAAATTTATACTGTTTTCCTTACTTTCATTTGTTATTTGTATATATAGTGCTGTCGTGAAATCAAAGATAATTCAGTTATTTTTTGGAAGTATAAGTGTTCCAGTTTTGGCACTGTTTCTTAGTAAGTAATTTCTGTATTATTGTCTTGCTTGCTTGTTAAAAATCAGACCAATATTCTTTGGATGCTTCGTAATTAAATTTGGTTGACCTATTTTATAGATATCAATCATGATTAGATTTCGGGGACATCCGGGTATGCTTTTATGAATGTGACTGAAGTTTTAGCTATGCCAAGCAATCAATATTTAATCTTTAAAGTTTAATATTCAGATATTGATGATGCTTATTTTTGAGTGGACCCTATAGTCACTAATTTTTCAGTTAAAAGATGGAGTACTACTTTAACGAAAACTTCAGTTTGGTGACTTCCTTATTAGCTCGAGAACATTATTTCAGGAGATTGATAACGTATATGTTATGTCGTTCTGTATACCTATTAATTTTCTGTGATATATTCTTATATGTTTCTCTTGATTCAAAAATAAAATTCAAAGAGAAATCAAGATCGAAATATACGAAATACGAGTCCTAAAACAATTTCGGGACAAAAGATACTAAAATAATAACGGCAACGACGAACTGAGAAGTCGCTACGCAGTAACTTGCACTGATGTTACATCGGTCGCCAAGGCATGAACATACACGAACAGTTTGTGAATCTGATTCATAGCGGAAAAAATCGGATGCTTTGACGTCACGGCACATATCGTATCTGGAGAACAGTCAGTGTTTGAAATTATTTAAAAAACAATACTTAGAATTGTTGGTCATAAAATATTTAAGCTTAGAAAGATTGCTCTTCTTTCTTTTAAATTCATTATCATAATGGTTAAAAGTCAAACTTATCAAATAAAACCATTGTTCTATTGAAAAAGCCATGACGACTTATGGAAATCGCACAACCACGTATCGTTAGCTTTTTTCCTGTATTACGTCCTGAAATAAAATCAAAACATCAAGGCAATAGTCTGGAATTTTTATAATAATGATATAAGCTTCAGTTATACACAATGAAAAAGATCATAATTTCTCTGTGGTGATTCTGACTCTGTTTTTGAAGTCCGCTTTATTGACTCATATATCGCTGGGAAAATTTACCCATAACAATGAAATCCTGAGTGAGCGTGAGACAGATTGATTTGCAAGGCACTAGGCCAATATTGGATGGTTGCACTGGCTCATTGCACTGTGGTGTAAAGTTTCTCGGCTCATAAAAATATCTGTAAATGATGAGCTCTTCAAATATTTTTATTAATTTTTAGGCTCAATATCTTTTGTTATTAGCCACAATTAGGGGTAAATATATGTCAGTAAAATGTAACCTTAATAATTGCTGAAACTCATATTCCTTCAAAAAGTTTGCTAAAATAAAAATAGACAAGAATTATTAAGTTTAGCATGGTTTATATCAAAAACCAATAATTTGACAAGAAGTTTGCATCTGTTTTGTGGACACTGTAGTCCGAGGAGGTACCTTAATTCACTAGAGTGTCGTACTAATGATACCTTGACATGATACCGTCCTTGAATAATTCTTCGTATAATGGTGACATGCATGAATAACATCGATTCGGACGCATATAGGCTGAAAATAATTGATAGATGTGATTATCTTTAGTATATATATTCTTAAATATTATAATAAAATGGAAAAATTTTTACTTTTGAAAATCATTGTTCAATTCAAATATCAACTGTTGATAATTGATAATGAATATCTTACCAGAAATAAAACTGATAGGTATAATTATAAGGAATAGAGCGATTGTTGTTGAAATTGGAATTAAAAATAACATTTGAATAGATTGTGCGACAATAAACTTATCCAAATTGTTTCAGCAAGCATTCTTCGTTGGAATAAGTTGTAAAAATGAAGAAGACTGAAGGTATCGAGATTTTGCTGGATAGCCTACGGATAATACTGAATGCTGCTGTGGAGAGTGTACTTCGAACTAAGTCATGTAATTGGATATTCAAACAACAACAATGTCATCCACTAAGGACACGATGATAAGAAACATTTCTTGAGGAGACAGTACTGATTCAATTGATGATCATTTATTGATTAGCATTTTTGTCCTTGAATTTAAGATGATAACTTCATACGATCATTATTGAACGATTATTTTTCATTCTGTTTCATTCAAAACATCTGAACAAAAACTTTTCCTAAATTCGACGGATAAACAAATAACAGACGCTCTCTTCTTTTTTGATAATATGTAAATGCTTTGATGTTTTGACGTTATACTGATTCTTTTTGATAATCTCACAGCTTCATCAATTTACTGATTTTTCACCTAACATATCTTATATTTTGAGGATTCATTTTCCATGATAATGAATACCTTGTAATATAATTTTGGGATATTTGGATAATTTAAAAGCTTCATTCATGAAATTGAAAACTTATTATAAAACAGATATGCCATTAAACAGTTCCAGAATCAATTGTTAATAAATTGACGAAAATATTTTCTATTTCTCAACTAAATAAATTACATTAATACTTTTTGTTTCATCTGCTCAATAGGTTCTTTTTAATTCCAAATTTGAGCTACTGAGCAGTGAATTGTTCGAAGTTTTCTGATTATGTTTAGAAGGCCAAGGAGTTGAGAAGGAAAAAAGGCAAAAAAAAAAACTCATTTATTGAAGCAAATCCTTTCCTTCTAGCATTGGTTTGCAGAGAGATTAATTTTGGTTGATACTTCAATTGTATCTTGCTTGATCCTAGGATTAGTAAACAAACAAACGATTCTGTTCCATTTAGCATCTAAGGAGAAGCAGTGAATAAATATCACTGCCAATTTCTACGATGTTTGTTTTCGGAAATTAAAATACTTTTATTGTTTTTTCTTCCATTCTTTATAATTTTTAAAATCAAAACATCTTATCTTTTTTATGAGATATATTTCAAATACTCAAAATTTAATTGAATAGAGGAAGTGGCTGTTGGAGCGAAAAATCCAATAGAATCAGTTGAAATTTATTAATATCACTGGTCACTTTACAATTGCATTTAATTTCAGTTCAAACGTAGAATTGCTTAAATATAGGAATATCGACATGCATAAATATATGAGACATACATCAATTAAACTGAATTTCATATTATGATATTCTATGTTTTTGAATATTTATATATATATATAATGAAATATTATTTAGAAAAATTTTTTAAGAAAAGAATGAAGCAATCAAAAAAAAAGACTAATCCGTGTGCAATATGAAATTGATTGCAATCAACTGCCACATTCTTGATGCATGACTAATATTCTCTAACTATGAATAAAGTATGAAAATATTAATTACTTTATGAAGCTCAACAAAAGTAATTCGATCAAATCTTTTACTGTTAATAATGAGAAATTATATTCGACTGTACTAAAGAGTAAAAAGAAGCAATTTTCAAAATATTTTACAGTCAATTCTTGTCCATACTAAAATTTAGAAAGAATTAAGCCAGAAGAATTGAAAATGTTAAGATTAGAAAAAGGTTGAAGAATCAAAATCTTTGTAACTTATATATTCTCAAACGCACTCAAATATATTCCAGAGATTAAGAAGTCATTTTTTATGAAATAGAAATTCTTGCTTGGTCGTTAATTAAAAATATGCAATAATCAACCTGTTAACAGGAAATGAATGACATGCAATTAACATAGAAGGATGAAATTGGGAAGAATCTTTGTAATGACTAGTTATCTTTCGAGAGAATTCAAAAATCAAAATAATTTAGGAAAATTCGAAACGGCGACATCTTCGTTCTTCTTCCTAAGCATTAAATTTAGCGAAATTTTTGTGCTTTATTAAGTCATTAAGGATTCTAGATTAAATCTTCGTCTATGAATGTAAAATGGATGTGAAAAGACTTTTCAAGTGATTACGAACATATTATTTCTTCATTGCTTTCCACTTCTGCTTACATTCATTTTTCTGCTTTTTGACTATGCTGACATATAATGCAATTAATATTCAAAAATCCGAAAAAAAGGTGAAAAGTCAGTAGAAGAAGCTTCCATGAAATAGCTATATTATATTTCAAATTGTTGACATATTTTTTCATGATTACATGTAAATGTTGAGATGAAGTATGAAATTTTAATAAGAAAATTATAGTTTAATTTGAAAGGAATAATTTATTGTTTTGTTTGCTCAAAAAATGTTTCTTTGGTTCATCGTCGAAAGTTATCATTACTTTTCTGATAGCATTATCAAGTTGATGAGGTTTTTTTAATTATATTGTCTTTAATGATTAAAAAATACTAAAAAAAGTCTTTCTACAATAAAATGATACATCCATATGCAAAAAAATAGTAAATTATATAAAATAATCAGAAATTTGATTCCAATATAGCACTCTCTAGCACTTCACAAAAATTGTTTATATGTTTGTAATCCTTTATGTTGTGTAAAAAATTAAATAACATACACCTATAGATCCATGAAATAGGTGGTGAACATCATCAGTATCATCATTTCGTTGAAGGTATTACAATTTACTCATTGATGTTTTAAGTGGAACTATGACTAACTGTCAGAATAGCAGCAAAGTTAATCATTGAAAACTATAGCCACCAGCTGTTCTTAACTGAAAAAATGAAGAAATATTTAAGTAATCAATGAATTAATGAAATAGAATATAACAGTTTCCACATTTCTCTAAATTGATTGATCTTAAAATTTTAAATTTCGAAATATATTATTACATAGAAATTTTATCAAATTTATAGCATATTGTCACCGAATTACAAAACACAAAAGACATTATCTCTTCTACCTTTTTTTAAAACCTATTTCTTGTATATAAATGCAAATTATTTTTAATTAATAAATTGATCTAATTAATTTAAACTTGTATCTAAAACAAGAGAAGTTATTTCCGGTTGAAATAATCATTTTCTAATGGTCCTAAATTTATTCAAAGCAATAACATCAAAAGTAGGTAATGACAATATTTTATTCAAATATTAGTAAAAATCGTGATATAAAAACTACGTGAAACAGAATAATTTTAATTGAGAATTTCAATAAAAACAAATCAAACTCGTGAGAGTCTTTCCAATTTTTTGTAACATAATTCGTTTCTTTCGTCATTCAGAATATTTTTGAAGTACCAGGCAGAATCTAATATTGAATTAATACTTGTAAACTAAAAAAGAAGATAAAAATAAAAAAGAAAAAGTGGAAAACCGGTATAAAAAGATATAAATATATAATGATCTACTTCCACCTGAACTTTAAATCTCTATTTTTAAGTCTTTTATTTGCAAGACTTAAAATATGGAATCAGAATTGTTGAATCAGTTTCCTTTACCAGCTGTTTGACGAAATATTTTTTTAATACAAAAACCATGTGAAAAACTTCGCTTTAGAAATATCAGAAAAATATTTATCTAAAGAAATTTATCCAAATGGAAAAAATTTTAGCTGTTATCCTCAAAATTTTTAAATTAAATGTTGAGAATGGTTGAAATATAGACCAATTAAATACATTGATGAATAATACAGTGATAAATGAAGAGAATTCAATAGCAATAACATCTTCTAAGGCCATGCATAAATAAGAGTACTTGGCCATAGCATGGAGCTTGGCATAAAATGGGTCTAAGCATTAATGCATCGTGAATAATATATTTGAAATTTGTTGAAATAGTGAAGCTTGCATTACTTCGTGTATTTTGGTGCTTCTCA
Source organism: Dirofilaria repens (assembly GCA_008729115.1). NCBI lineage: Eukaryota > Metazoa > Nematoda > Chromadorea > Rhabditida > Onchocercidae > Dirofilaria > Dirofilaria repens. Next base: position 1,246,642 of record SNRZ01000012.1, on the reverse strand, counting down.
TAGATTCAGGAAATGGCTTTAGATGGTACCATTCTAGATAATGCAAACAATTTCAAAACAATTAATATTTATAGTGTGTTACCATTTTTATTGAACTCAATTATTTCAAATAATTAGGAATTAATCATTTATATTTGCTTGCATTTTAAGTATTGTCATGTTTACTTAATTAATTGGTGACAAAACTGAATTTGTTTGCATTTTACTAAAGTTTCATTTGATAAAAGAACCTTTATTATCTGTTTAATTTGCTGCATGCAGAAATGTTTTAATAAAAATCTTTCAAAATTAAATAATCAAGCAGTGCACTCAATATGCATTCAATGAGCCGCACTACGATATTTGCTGTTGAGCATTATTACTGCGATGATAATAGTAATTGAAAAAATTCACTGTTTCACTGATTGAGATTTGTTGCTGAAGTTCCATAAGTTAAATGACTGAAAATTCCCGAATTTGCGGCTATGCTTAATATTTCTAAGGATTCTAGCTAAATTAATGAAAAAAATAAAAATCTTGTCGCATGTCCTTCAAAAAAATGAGAATATCAATATATGAAAATGAATTAAAAGAGTAGATTTAGTTTCGAAAATACAAGCTAGAGAGGAAAAATGATATCATTGAAATATAAATTCTAAAAATAATTTTAAACCATCAATAATTTTTTTAAGTTTCTCGAGGCAAAAATTATCCTCAGGTTTAGGCCTACGATATGTTCTTGCTTTTTTCTGCATTACCTTTTAGATATTATCTTAAATCTTAAAGATAACAATGCAGAAAAAAGCAGAAGAAATATATCAATTGGATCTAATCATTGATTTTTTTTAAGATTATTTGTTCTTCGACTCTTTCCTTATTTATTCCTCGAAATATTTTGTCTTTAAAAAATATAGTAACTTATTGAGGAAGAGTAAGTAGGTATCTGTTTATTATTACAAAACAGCTAAAAAGCGCTTGATAGCTTCTTATATTAAAGCTCGCCTTCTTTTATTTCTTTCTTTCAGATTTTATAGAACTTTTTCATTCATTAATAGCATGCCATACTGCTGCATACTGTAATATGTTGCTATCTCTCTATATTTCTTTAACTTATGCAAATACTATGAAGAAGTTAGATCAATACTAAGTCGCAGCACGTCATTTAAAATCATTAGTTTAAAAAAGTGAGAAACTTTCGCAAAAAATGAAGATAAGAGCAACTTATCATGGTGCTTCGTGAATCTCTTTGGCTTTAGATTTGTGGCTAGTAGTGCAACAAAAATTTTAGCAAAGATGAGATAAGCACAGCAAATTCGAATTAGCAAAATTGCTGAATCGTTTTTAAAATGTACTTTCCTTAATTCGTCCTTTAATTTTTAAATTATCGTCACAAAATTATGGTTACTACAGTATTTCATGCTTTTATTTCTAAACATTTGAGAAATAGTTTTTGTCGTTATTTATTCAGATGGAACAGTTATGCCATTAGAAATTCGAATAATATTAGCTTTGATATAAATTGTTATAAATTGTTATGCATCGATTCTATAAACCTATCTTTTGAGGATTAAAGAAATAAAAACTCTGTGGAAACTTATTTCAAAATAAGATTTTTAAAAAATAATCATTTAAAAAAATTTGAGAAATAAGGTTTTTAAATTAATCATTTAAAAAAATTATTTTTACTTCTTTAATTTTCTTTAGAAATTGAATCGTCCTATCTTCAAAGAAATTGAATTTTGTTACATATTGATAATGTTGATATCGGATGAGGAGGGCAGTGGGAAAAGGAATGAGATAGAAAATATCTCAAATATCTATTTGCGGTATTTGGTAACGATGGCAGGTGTTGATAAATGATGGCAATGTGAATATGTTTTTTGAAATATTATCACAGCGATCATTGAAATAATTTCATCGAGCATTTATTCTAAACTATAAAATTGTGATCAACAATCGTTTCACAGCACTATTAAGGAAATATTTTTGAGCAACTAATTAGCCTATGCAAAAAAAAACTTAGTTTATTTTGCAGCACATGTTACTATAGATAAGTAATGATTAGTTTGCATGATTTAAGTGGCCAAATGATAAATGATATCATTTAAGAAAAAAATTACACTTTAAATTCCGCATTGTTCATTTTCTGTTAGCTAATTATTGATAATATAAGTTTCAGCATCCAATTTTCAAGTTTTCAATTAACCGAACATTATTAATTAAGCGCAATTGACCTGTGGTATTCAATTGTTCATTTAATCAAATATCAATCAAATATCAATTTCTGCATTAAAAAAACAAAATTTATTCATAAATAGGAGATCTAACAATTTATTAATGAATAAGAGATATATGTTTTAGCATGAAATTCGAATTTACAAACTTATTAATAAATACATTCATCAAAATCTTTGAATTTATTCGTATTTTAAAATAGAGAGAGAATGATGGTTTCAAACTTGCACAACTAAATGATTTAGAATTGATGCATAAAGAAGAAATTGAAGGTGGAAAAATATAAGCAAAAATGTAGTGAAAATCTTTAAATTTTCTGATAATTGCAACTTTGATTCCTTAATAAGAAAAAAAAAAGGATACAAAACATATTAGAATTCTCAATTAGATCAGATCATATTTATTTCCATGAGCTGAATATTTTATTAAGCAAGGAGAGAGGATTAAATGAAGGCTTACGGTAACGTACAACAGAATCGCTGTCCATTTTGATACATTTTATTTCAATTTTTGGCTTTTCAAAACGACTCCAGCACTTGATTATTGCACTGTCGCAGGCGCATATGGCACAACCACATTTTGAATTTGCTGCAATATTCTTTAAAACAGGCAAGGAAACTAAAATTCAATGCTTTGACAATCGAAAAGATAACTTGATCAATTCTAAGTAATATAAACAAAGACATTTTAAATAGTGTCTTAAATGAAACCTTGAAATGATGAAAACTTGAAATATGTATTAAGTGATGGCTTGAAAGGAGCAGTATCATAATTGGCTTCATATTTTTCTCTCTTACAACATCCTTTTCTTATTTCAGGAAGAGTCGAGATAACTTTTTCCGACTTAGCTTTTATAGCAATTATGTAACAAATCTAAAATTACCATTATTTAAGCAAATGGACTGATTTTGAATGCACTTCCAATTATAGGGAATGAGGTATTCCTCAGCCGTATCATAGCAATCACCTTCGCCAACTGCTTTATCGTAACAGAGGTCGTGCTTCATGCAGCACATGCAATAAAATCAAATGTCTTAGTTGTGATTTTCAAACACCAAAAAATTAAGAAAGAGAAATTATATATATAACACTTTTCTAATAAATCATTTTTTATATAAGAGCACAAGCAACATCTAAAAAGTTTTTTGGAAAAGGAGCTTTTATTTCCATCTATAGATTGTATGATAGGCTCCCAAAAAAAAATTTCAATCACAGAAATATAAAAAAAAAAAATGATATAAAATGATGAGATATGTGTGAGATATATAAATGAAAAATTTCAAATCAAAACTTTCTGATCTGCAATTTTATGGATCTAAGTGGTGGAAAAAAATGTAACCTGTCAATTCCATCCATAGGCTTCCCGGAACCTCCAACACCACACCAGCATCCGTAATTGTTATAAACAGAAGCCGGATAACCAAGCCTACAAATGCTCATTCTATCTAGATTCCATAAAGATTTTAGGACTGGATCCAATACAGCAACTGGTACATAAAATAAGCATAATATTAAAATCAGTGATTCCGAACGCATTGGTTTGTTATCAATTCTAAAAAAAATTTGGTGATTCCAAATTTAGAATCTTGCACATAATTGAACCCGAAGTATATAATAGCTCTTAACGCGAACTTCTACTGAATGCACAGACAATTATGTTCAGAGTATCTTAAAATCTTCTAGCAAGGGTAAAAATCAACATTCATTTTTCGCATTCTTGCTGACTTTAGCCAGCAGATGCTCATCTCTCCATAATAAAAATAAGGAACGATGAAAATATAAAAGGTCAGAAAAAAATTCGCAAAATAGTACGACTTTCACTATTTAAAACAGAAAATTAGGGAAGAAAAAACTTAAAAACAGAAAATTTTCGGATCCCAAATTTTAAGGTGTAAAAAATTTGATAAATGATGACTACCTGAAACTGGTGATATACACCTGAATCTGATGGAGAATTTTAACTTCGCTGAAGCGGTAAATAGTTTCAACTTCATTAGAGCTTGCTTTGCTTGATGACCACAAAATTTATATTAACGACATTTTTGTGAATGTCAGCAAGCAGTATTATAATGAGAGAAAATAAACTGAAAATTAGTTACTTTTCCCAATATAAGCACTCATTAAGGTATTACACAAACGTCCTTAACGTTGAAATGTCTTATTCACATCGGGAAAATAGTCAATTGGTAGTTTTTCTGCATAATGCCAATATCAATGCTATAACTAATAATATGATTGATACAATATGTAACCAATTTTAAAGAAGAGAACATTAAAATTTATTTTATAAGAGATCACTCAGTTTGTGATGAAATGGGAAATAATAACAAGAACTCAGATCAATGAACAGCAAACATGACGGGATTTTGCTAATGAATGATAAGAAAAACTGAGACTGAAATATTTTCATTACTGAAATATTTTCTGTCTTTTCAGTTCTTTATTCTTTTGCTTTTAAAGAATTGAGACTCTTCAATGCCATGAAAACATGCTTACAATCAATCGAAATATTTTTATCAGTAGTAAATTAAACTCAATAGATTGATGAAATAAATTTATAAAGTTTTTTTTTTTATTTCAGATTGGACAACAATACGAACTGCATGAACTGTTATAATTTTATTATTTATGATAAACATCCGTTTTCAAAATTATTTCCCAGTTCAATACTTGCAATTAAAAAAATCTATAATAAAAAATTGATAACAGTTATAAAAAACTCATCAATCATTAAAAATCAAATAATCTCAATAAAATTTGGATCTCGATAATATATTCTGTCTCTAAACATATTAAAAATCTTACTTTAAATTAAAAAATCGAAGGCTATTTTGTAATTGAATATTCGAAATCGGTTCGTTTAGAAATAAAAAGATTGATACAATACTAGTTTTTTGAAAATATTTCGAATAAATTATGTCTATCAATGAAATTTCTCAAGAATTCCAAAAGACAGTCTTGTAACTTTCATGGAATGTTCATTCATCTCTTTTACTTTTACTAAGCAGATAAAACAAAGTAATTATTCGAAATGAAACAGTTGAGAGCATTTCAAAAAATAAGTGAGAACTACTGTATAATTACAGATATTAACGTTATTCTGTTATTCTTAACGGACTATGGTCAGCAGTCACTGCGTGCTTCTCTTTTTGAAGTCGAGTATCCAGTGTTGTAACAGAACCGTCACGCACCTGGAATCTCGAAATATCGGACGAATTTATACAGAATGTTTCAAAAAAGTAATTTACCTGAATGAAATTGACAAACAGTACATCCGGTCTTTGAAATGGCTGACAGTCATACAAATTAGAAATTTTATTCCTGAAATCGCAAATTATTAATTGAATAAAGAAGTTTTTGATAACAGATTTTTAGATCAATTAACGATACATGAAATATCTTGAAAAAGTCATGAATTATTTATGACCAGAAAATGAAAAGATTTCCAGTTTCAAATTAAAAATTTTAAAAACCAACTTTTTATTACAACCGACAATATTTAGAGCAACAGGAACATCTTCACGGAGTTCACTGAAGAAAAACTGTTTTGCTTTTTCGGACCAATCTACATGGTCGACAGGTTTCAGCCCATGCATACACATTTGTAAACAGAAAGGCGGTCGAATACAGTGTCTAATGAATGGGAAATTAAAGTTTAAAATTGCACAAAACAATTTGTGGAAGTTTTAAGATTATTTCCAGTATTGAATAAGTTACGATTCATGACTTAGAATTAGCAATGAAAAATTAAGAATTTTTCATAATATAATTGAATAAATCCAATATCTACATGGATAAGAAAAGTTAGTACATTGCATTTATTTCAAGAATACTAGACAATAAACGGACGTCAGTCCCACCAGAATCAAGAAATCGTACGCGACAAAAAAAACTTCCAGAATAATAACCATCCTGAAAAACTGAACTTAATTTACAATATTTTATACTTTTTTTCCAATTTACAACATTTTGTTATTCTAACTGAAAAATTCCTGAATACTACTCTAGAAACTTTCCATAAGCTTACTTGATTTGCTTCGTTTTTAATATGCAACCAACCTTAATGCCTAATATTTCTACTCTTTGCCAACAGCCAGTAAATTGAGCAAATTCGTCGTCTACTTCCACAATGCCATATATACGTTGTCCCTTCTTCATGGCAGTAACACTATTTTAAAAAATGACACTGTTTAATGAATGAACAAATTGCAGGAAAAAAGAGAAATAAGATTTTAACATATGTGACAGAGAATTAAATTATGAATATTATAGAATTTCAGAAAGTCTTAACACCATGATATCATTATATAAAAAAAAAGTCTAAGCTAATTCAACTCAAAAAAAAAAAAAAAATGCAGAAGAAAACACGGAGATTACTGTAAAAAACGAACACTCGGGAAGAACTGATAAGCTTTCTGTTTTTGGGATGACCATAGAATGAATTTAGCTCTTCAGCAAAATTAGCAAGTTCATCATTCGCTGAAATCATTGCATCTTCTTCATCATCCGTTGCACTACTATTTTCATATCCTTCTCTGCTTGCATCACCTTGCAATGTTTCTTTTATCCTTGCCATTTTCAATGGACGAGCATAGAATTCGTAGGGTGAAATAGTGTTCCTTGGAAAATTAAATATTTAATTAGAATACTAACATTATTAAAAAATTTCTATAAAGCTGAAATAAAAGCGTGATTTTGTAGCTTCGCTTCGAAAAAGATTGAAATGAAAGTCACTAACAAAAATATTACAAAGTAAATTTTAAATAAAATCTTATAATAACAAAATTATCAAAAATCTAAACACTTTCGAAATAGATACCTTCCCTCAACACTGACCAAATATTCGCCATTGTGACAGTACCCTTCCTCATTCAACCAGTTAATGTCAACTGATGGAATCTAAAATTAATAAAGTGATTATTACCCAAGAAAAATAAAAATTATGCAGCGTAAAGTGAAATAGAAGCAAAATAAGATTACTTGTACATTATCTGCTGCTGCATCATTTAAGATAGGCTGTTCTATCATGGTTTCACTCTCACTTTTTCTTGGAAAATTAAGTCGCCAAGTTTCCAAAGTTTCCATAGTTAGATCTTCTCTATCTGTCTTCAACAAATGAATTGAATGTGCAAAGAGAAACTGTGAGAAATGAAAAAAATAAAAATTATAAAAATGCTTGAAAATAATTTTTTTCTAACTAAATTCTATATCTTATATCCGTGTAATGTAAAATAAACAAAAAAATTCCATTCTATAATATCTGATCAATGATATCGCAACAGTTTGATGGTTTTCGGAAATAATTTTACAAAACTTTCAAATATTTTTTGTGTGACCCCATCAAATAAATCTCGCTCAAAATCAACCTCACCGAAACGTTCACGAACAAACAAATGCGTGATTGAAGTACCTATTTCGTCTGACTCCGACTCCATTCCATACATATTAACCTTTAATTTAGATATTTAATAAATATTGATAAAGCAAGCAGATGAATAAGAAATCATAATTTTCTAAGTAAACTGTGAAAATGAATAACGAACTTTAATAAAATCGCAATAGTCATTACTCGGAATACTATTAAGGATTGCCTCTACACGTATAAGTTCGAATTTTTTAAGAATTCCTCGTAGAGCTGTTACATCTTCCTTTGACCATTTCAGTTGTATATTACCAAAGATATCGTCCTGATGTGGCTTTACCTACGAACTCGGAAATAATAAAAACTTCAAAATTTTGCAATCAGGTGAGAATTCTGTGAATACACATTAATCCTAAATATATGCACTGTTTTTTTTTTCCTGCAGCAGTATGATGAACTACGACTATTTCTATTTAAAAAAAAAATAATAAGAATAGATACTTTAAATAATGCGACGGGAATCACTTGCCACGGGTGAAAAGATAACATTTCGTCCATTTTTGCAAGGCATGCAGAATTCATCCAAACGGTAGTTCCTTCGTCAATGAACAACACTTTTACAAATTTTGTATGCTAAAACTGAGAAATGACAGTTTTGACAGCTTGTACCAACAAAATCCAAATTTTAAAGTTATCATTTAACCTGATCAGTTTCACAAATTCGAGCCCGAGCGTAAACACCTTCCTCCAGCGGTGCCATCACATAGCGGTTTTCATGTGCCACTGGAACGGGAATGAGAGCATTCCTAAAAAGTGCAACAGAATGTATCTGAGACTAGCATATTCCTTTTCATTCTTAAATTAAATAGCTTTACGTATACCGTCAAAAACATTATGATGGCCTTCATTCATTATTACGTGAAACAAACTCACAAATCTCGTATCTGTAGTTTTTCCGTGATATGATTTACGGGCTTTACCCATATACAGCTTGGCGATGTAACATGGGATACAAAACAACGAGCTGTACGACACAAAGGGATACGGTGGATCTGCAATCGCTGCTCTGTTAAATCGACTTGACCATCAAGAAAATAAACCTCATGCTTCATAATCTTTATTTGTTATAATTATAATTCTCTGTGAACTATATATGTGATAAGAAATTAATGAAAGTTAAAATTGCATTCTTTGTGGAATCTATTTACGATGACTTATTGAACTCATGAAATATTCTTATTTTAATGTAACAATAAGCAATGCCATTTAGCAATATTTTGATGGAGAAGTCACGTATAATATTGAAAATATCCCGATCAAAGACTATTAACTCTTTTCTAATAACGGTAGATCATCTATCAGAATTTTGCATTAGTTAAATAAGTGAAGTAGTCACTAATTCACTTGCTTAATTAATGTTTTTATAAATGAAATTACAGATACCTTGAATCTACCGTCACCCTTTACATCGCCATTTTGTATCATCTTCGGAACAGAATTCCTCTTCTCATTACTGTTTATCGATTCCTCTAATCGAGGCGACGTTCGACCACCCATGATATTCATAAATTATCGTATTCGCATTAAACTACGAATTGAATAGTTGCTGTTAGTTACAACTAAGTTTTCAACATCATAAAAATCACTCTCACAAAGAATATACAGAACTTCCGCCGACCTCATACTTCATAACATCGCCAACGCCAATACTAATTTTCGAAAGCACATAAAAAATGTTGATTGTACAACTAACTGCTTTATTATACATTTCATTGAGAAGGAAATATTTTTTCGAATAAATTAAAAATAAAACAAAATACCACGAACAATTCACATCGGTAATAATATAAAGTCATATGCAAACAGTTATTTTAAATCACAAAGCAGAGATTATCTTTTCTCACTAAAACAAAAATTGTTCATCCTTAGTACTTTCTCCAAATTTAAATTTTCAGTATTTTACAAAAATAGAAGTGGTCATGAAACTGATACTATTTGGCGGTTGAGAAAAGAGCAACCAAACCAGATGCACCTAGCATAGAAAATAAACAATTGAAAGTGGGCGATAAGGAAGCAAATAAGAAAAATGATAAAATAAGGAGGAGTGAAAGGAAAAGAATATTGTTCCAAAAGATGGAGAAAGTGGTTGCTTCGTAATCTCCTACCTGAAATTTTCCAATATTTTAATGGTAGAGCATAATAATATTTGATTTCATCAAACGCAATTCTAGAACAAATTTTGAAAGCAGTAAAAAATTTTAACTTTACAAAAGTTTACCTCATTTTTCTTCCATAAAATTCTTTCATCTTTCTCTTTTTTCGACATTTTTTTATCATCCGCTAATTTTCTATTCATTTCACGAGTTACTGCTTCACTTCGTTTTACAACAATTCTGCAAAAAAAAAGAAAAAGATGAAACATTTAAAGACAAATATCATGTGCAAAAACCATCAAAAGAACCACTTTCTTGGAATGCCAAATTGATGTTAAAAAATGAAGGATTTACTTGTGTTTAAGAATATTCTTGATATTCTTGTAGGCAAAGCTGATAAGGTAGGATGCAGTTAATGATGAAATCAACCAAATAATCCATGAATCAGCTATTTCCATCTGATGAATCCCATGAAAAAGATATAGAGGTGCTATAGCAATTACCGTCGAATTTCCATAAAACAGCACATTGCCTTTTGCTGAGACTGCTGTCGAGAAGTCCTTCAAATAATTATGAAGCAATTTTAAAAGAAATTATTCACTTCACGATATATCGCACATAAGAATGCAAGTTATGATTGCAATAGTATGAGTTTTAATTCGAAATATAGATTTTTTTCTTACCAAAGATAGGTTGATTATTCTCAAAATGATTATCATTACATGAGAAAATATTTATAGATCACATCAGCAAAATGAAAATTTAAATCCAACAAGGAGATATTAAAGATAACTCCCGTTTCCGAGCAAAAATATAAGTTAATTATAGGACGACGAAAGTGTGTGTGAAATCCTGCTCAAATAAATAAATTCTTTGCTGATCTAACAAACAGCTAACTTCACAGCCAACAGCAACCAAATATTAAAGCATACTTTTAGCAAAAGCTCATCCTCTTTTGATAACTTCTGTCCTGCTCCCTTTGACATATTCGAGTATTAAATCAACAAGACTAGCGACCTGCAATGCATAATTATACCTGAATAAGCTCAAGAAATAGAAAATTCCTGAGGATTTTATATCCCATGCAAATGAAAACAGTCGAGATCGAAGGACAACACAAAACATTCATTAATAATCATATACCAGTGACTACGTACTCCCTTCCTTCTCACCATTCCCTTTCACTGTCTTCATCGAATGTATAAATGCGGCTTTAAATCGCAAAATGAAATATCAAACCAAAATAAATTCAAACTGCAATTAGAATCAGTGACGCTTTACAAATTTATGTGTCAATTGCTGTCTTAATTGATGATGCGTAGAATTTGAAGGTGATATCATTATCACATCAATATTGCATTTGTTATTTCAAGATAGATCTCAAGATTGAATTTCGAACTTTTATTTGAGAATTAGTCAAAATGAGTTTTTGAAATCATTTAAATCTCGGATGCAATAGTTAGTTCGATTTCATATATTTTATTTTTCATATATAGAATGAACAAAATTCTTCATTATATCATTATTAGATTATTCACTTTTGTTCTAACAATTCTTTTTCCGCTTTCAATGAATTGTCAGAGCATAAGAAGATGGAAGCTCTCGCACTTCATTCCTATAAAGGACAAAAGTGGAGTCAGGATTAAAACTTTTTTTTTCGCGGGACACTTCAGAAGTTAAACAAAGTATCAAGTGAGCTTAAAAAGAATAATCAGAAGAAACAATAGAAACATTATGAAGAAATTCGAATCTTCATAATTCTTTTTCTTTATCATTTTAGAGTTATAAGGTCGAAGACATGGCGTCTGATGCACGTTTTCTGCGATCGATTCTGCGAAGACGCTCGGCTCGCTCCTCAGATTCAGTTTGAAAAGTCTGGAAACAGTCACATTTCGCCCAATGATCAAAGTTTTCCAACAGAGCGTCCAGATGACGTATATAGCGAATCGCTAAGCGCAAGGTATCCACTTTACTAATGCGACGGTCGCTGAAAGCTTCATGATTTCTTATTTTGAAATAATATGAGAGATTGTCAAAAATTTGCACAGAAATTCTTTGATGAAAGAATTACTATATTTTTAATCGAATTTATCATGCATAAATGTGCAGAAAAGTGAATAACACTAATTTTTATTAGAATTCGTTAAAAAATAGGAAAGTAATTATAACCTTTCTGTAAGTGGTAAATGATCACGCAGTCTTTCATATCCGTCATTCACGCAACGAACACGTAGTCGTTCTCTTTCATTTCGCTTCCATACAGTAGTTCCATAACTGCTAAAGTTTTTGAAATAAATAGATATGAAACTTATCAAAGGAAAATAATTGTAAGATTTATCTTCAGTGACTTTTTCCCTTGCATAGCTAAAATGGTTCTATTTCTTCAATAAATTTTAGCTTACTTTTCATCGATTTCACTAGGTAATGGAACACGAGCTTCAGGTGAAAATGGACTTATGCGATTTGACTTCTTCTCGTCTTTTGCTTCTGCCATACAAATAGACACAAAATGAAGATAAATGATAATTTCTGAGATAAATCTAATGCTTCCATGGGAATTGTATAAAACCGCATGAGTAGTCTAGCATGAAATAAACATAAAATTGAATAATAAACATTGATTTGACGATTTATAATTAATCAGTGATATTAAATTTATTTTAATAACGAGTGATATAAAACTGGGAAGATGCAAGCATAATGTTTTAAAGTACTGTTTATTCAAAACAATCTATTCAGTGATGTCATGCCAATTTTAATTTTGCAAAAAAATTGACAACTGAATTTGAATCATAAGTCTTGTGTTTTCGAAAAAAATAGGTTAAATTGATTTGCTAAAAGGATAAAATTCGATTTAGTCTGAAACAAATGTACCTTCATCAAACGATCCAGAACGAAGTCTTAACAATCGAGCAGCACTGATGATTGAAGGTAACTTCTTTCCGTATTGAAATGCTGATTGATGTGATTCTTCTCTATTACTCATTTTTGATTTATTATTCCAATTGACTTATCTGAAATTCAAAATAATACTCTCGAGAAATGCGAGTTAGCATGAAAAATGAGATTTTTTTTTGATCGTAAGTTCTGTGCGATGCAACTAAATTCATCTTTATTAATTCTTTTTATACGATCTATCTGCCATTATAGTTTGATCAGTTTTTGAAATCGTCATCCATTTATAATCATTCACTTATGAAGCTCCCATCTGAGAAAAACATAGCAAACATGGACATCTTTTTTATCAACAAGATTTTAAGGCGAAGCCTGAAATGACAAATCTGCTTGGTAGGAATCAGATTTTTCTTTCTGGATTCAGTTTGAAGCGTTACATTTGGATACAAGATACGATTAAGATAATAACTGCCTACCGTATAACGAATATAGTTACATACTTAAACGACTATCGATCATGCTGCTTCATTTTGGTAACGACGAGCTTTATATCCATACCGCTGAACAAACAACAACCATTGTCACATGTGCCTATTCGATCCATCCAACCGGTTCATCTTTCTGATTATCGTCAGTTTGATGACAAAGCTTTTTGCTATATCATCCTGTAAACAGATCAGTTTAACCACTGATTCCCAATCACAGAAAGACCAAGTAACAAATCATTTCAATATTACACGATGAAATTCAAAGCTAATTCGTTTTAACTCATTTCATTCATTTTCACTGCTGCAAAACAAACATTATAAGAAAAGAATCTGCATTGGCCAACAATCAAAAATTTGGCCAATGCAGATTGTTCTGAAAATGGGATAGCAAATTAAATTATAAGCTATAATAGTACATTGTGCAAAATATTTATTCATCGAAAAGATAAAGTATAGTAATTATTAGCTTGTGAAATGATCTAGCAATAAGCGTTTGTTATGAATATTGTGAGGTGTGGTTTTCTTGGAATTCTTTGTATACTCGATCCGGTAAATGGAAATTAAAAATTTCAATAATTTAATTGCAGTACAGGTATATAAAACTAATTCACCGACCAATCTGCACTTGTCAAACGATTGTCACTTGTCAAACGAAGTATTGGTGATGAACTTTATTTCTGTATTAACATAAGTCTAATTCCCTAACAAGATTTAAAAATCTAAACTGTTATAAATAAACGACTGTTAAAACTAATTTTGTTACATATTCCTTTCATTAATTCAGTTCTTTAATTGTGGTCTTCTTACTATTTCTCCACAAATTTATCTTTAAAATAATTAACAAATTGCAATATCTATATAAAACCTAATATATCGTATATATAATCACTTTAATTTTGCATATCGTATTCGTTACAGTAAGTATTCGTCTATGTTTACTATCGTTCTGAAATTTTTTAAATGTCAGAAAATGTCAGAAGTTTTGCGCTTTCGTTTACTTAGATGGTTTCGTTATTTATTTTCGCTTCAATTGCATTATTTTACATAAGAAGCAAATGCTGTAACTTTATAGCAGAAAGATATATAAAAAACGTACAAGTTAAGTTAAGTATTGCATTACACTATTAAATAATATCATAATAGCAGGAATATTTGATTATTTATATTTCTGTCTTATTGAGACGAAGTAAGTGAAGAACAATCACTTAAAGTATGTTCATTGGAATGGATCAAATTCATTTAGTAAGAAGCAACATATAGAAAATTAGAGATAAGATTATACCTGGAAATCAATTCTTTTACGCTTATTCTTGTACATTAAACAAAAGAATATTCGCATGAAATGTTTTTCATGCGAATATTCTGATGTAGATTTCTTCTAATAACAAATATAAGGTGCATCAAATAAATAAGTGGACCATTTACTGATATTTAAGCTTAGCAAGACTATTATTACCAGTATCAATATTGCCACTATTGCATCAATTAGTTTATCTTAGCCTAACTTGAATAAATTTCAGAAATTCCATGGGTTCAGGACGCACTTTGTAATTCTCGCTTTGAAGATATCATCATTTCATTTTGATTGGCAATATTCCATATCTTTAGATTTTAGGCAGAACTAGCAATGTGTGACACATTTTACTTTTTATTTCTATCTTTGCCTTCCAATTTGCTTTATTGATTGAAGGCAGGTTGTTCGTTATTATGCACAAATCATTTTTCGATTTCATTATTCATGCGACCTGTCACAGTCATTCTTGCAAATTCATTAATTTTATATTCAGTATTTTATATTTTGATAAAATATCCATCGGACAATGTTATCTGTAAATATAAATATTTCAGCAACCGAATATGGAATCTATCATATTACTTTCTTAGAGATTCCTCCAACGATGAAATTATTCAACAATGATCTTTTGAAAATCCATCTTCCCAAACAATATATAAGCATTTATCCAACTAAAAGTTTTCATTTTAAATGAAACATACCTGATTTGTAATAAATGATGTGACCTTTAGATTCCCACTTATAGAAATTCTACTTAAAGTAAATCTGTGAACATTTTGGTGTCTAGAGACGGACTGAATTAAAACTAATTGTGAATCTTAGTTCCGATGGTCCTATTTCTTTAATGCATTCAAAAATTCTATGACCGAATGATTTATGCCATAACGTTGTTTTTTTATTTCTGTGGCTTTAAATTCCAAGATCCATAAAAAGATTCATATTTATGGATTTTAATATCGTTATGTTATCTATAGAAATGTGTTAGTTTATATGAATTATGTATAAATTCTAAGTTTTAATCCATTCAAAGAACATAAATAATGCGTTTAGTATGATGAGAATTCAATTCATTTTTGGCCCGCTTTTCTTAACTTTAAATCATCACCTAATTATCTCTTGTCTTTACATTTTATATCTCTAAGCTTTTAACAAGACAACAGTAGTCTTTACTTTTTTCTTAAAATATTTGCTTCAATTTCAATTTATCTACATTTCTCCCGACCACTCCAATATCAAGATATTTTCTCCTAATACTCATTTATTCAAAACAACAGGTCTGGTCTAACATTGATTATCTTAATAATGTTCTCTCAAGTAAACTTAGGTCTAAACTCAAGTCCAGATCACAAACTAAATTTTATTAAATTTCATCCGTTGTACCCATAACATTTGAATTCGGTTCGAAAACATTAAATATTCCGAAAAAGCCGCAGAAACAGTAAATACTGCTGAATGTTCCTGAGACAAGAAAATACTTAATTTAAAATATTTTTCAATCCATTCACAACTGCATACAATAAGAAGTAATTTCAAATACATTTAAAACTTATTCCCATGTAGTGAAGAAGAGAGTGACAAAGTGGACCACTGATACCTATCTCAATAATGGGAAGTAGAAAACAAGACATGACTAAGAATGTTTGCTATCTTCCTGATGATTATATTTTCAAACGAGTCTTTCATAAATTAAAACTCGAACACCCAACTTCTCTATTCTGACTATAATTTCAACCACCGATTCAAGCAAGCCAAACTAAATTCAGAAATTCCTAAATATGCATACAAGGACATGCCACTTTTAATTCGTGTAAATCAAGAAGCGTGAAGATTGCAAAAATATTAGAACAATGATAACTGAAATCTTCCGCATTACTATTTATTGTTCATATAACCAAACTTAGGGCTCACAATTGTTTGAAACCATTATCTATATTCATGTATAACCTATGAACTTTCGAAAAAAGTAAACACTTCAAATACTTTATTGAAATGCTTTCAATAAATCATTCGAACAATCGTGGGCATTTTATTTAAGTAAAGCAGTGCATGCTTCACATACCGGAATTATAAAATGTCATCAAAATTGCAAGCACTTTGAAGTCAGAAATTAGCGCTCATCTCATGGAGTTCAGTATTTGCTAAACATCCAAATTATTATCTTATTTGTTAAACATCCAAGTTGTTATTTTTTTTTTCAAACATAATTACTTCTTGCTAAAATAAGACACCATGACGTTGCCCAGAATGCGAAAATGACAAAATTCAACATTAAAGTGCATCAATCAATTTAAAAAGAAAAATAGTCTTAATGAATAGCAAAAAAAATTATGGAATATCATTGCAAAACCAGAAAATGAGAAAAATCCATGTCTGTTCGAAACGAATTTAAATCGAATTTTCAACTGTAATTCTACGTCAGTTGAAAAAATGAAGTTTGAAAGAAATATCAATATGAATTTCAATTTCATCGAAGGAAAATACACGAATAGAAATATGGATTTTTCCAATGGTCAACACTTCACTTTTGTTCTTATTCCAGTATAAATTTTCTGGTAAATCTAGTACAATAAAAACAAAGTTTTATCAAGATAACAGGATTTTATTCTCTTTAAATTAAAAGCTTTTCCACCTCTTCCTTGATTTTCTGGATTTGACTTCTCAGTTGAGAACCCTCATTTTGAATGATTGATGCAGCAATTACAGGACGTGATACACCACATGCCCGACCAAGAGCTGCCTAAAATCCTTTTATAATATAGCTTTGTTACATAAAATAACAAAAGAGTTAAAAATTATTAAAAATTATAATAATACTTCCAGAAAGTCTTAATTATAATAAAGAAAATATTAGAAAAAAATTTTTTCCTTAGACAGTGACAACACAGATATATATAAACATTACCTTGCTGCGTACAAAAACGTAAGGTACATTTTTATCTTCACAGAGTAATGGTAAATGCAAGATAATTTCCAATGGTTCAGCATCCGCAGCCATTATAATAACCTGAAATTGCATAAATTAAATATTTGTTAGTTAAGATAGAATGTCCCTACACGTAAGATAGAATTCCTTACACATATAAAGATAACTTTGGATTGAAGACAAAAAAACAGAAGTTATATGGAGTTTGGATTGAAGACAAAAAAACAGAAGTTATATGGAGTGTATTCTAAAAGAAAATTGTTTATAAATTGCCATTTTTTCCGATTTAAATCTAATCTCCACCTTCATAGTTCGAACAACTAAAATTTTGAAAATTTTGATATTTTCATTGTTTGTCTCAGTAAATGTATATTATTCGTGCTCTGCTTAGCAACAACTGATATGAATTTGTCAAGCAGGCCAGAACTAAAAATAACCTCAGCAAGCCCTCGATTCAATGTCTTTGTGGCCTCATTTGCACCCTTTTTCAATTGCTTATAGCTTTGGGCCTGCTGAGCGAGATCGAGTAATTTCTGAGATAAGCTAGTGTCAGCAATGGGATAAGCTTTTGATCCAAAACCAGTATCTGCCGTCATTTTGCCTCACTTTTCTGATCACTGGCAATTCCTGAAGATGAATAACCTGATCTGAAAAAATAAAGTGTCTTTGTGGCTTCATTTGCAAATTATTATCGACACTAATTTAGTATGAATAATCATGACAAATAATATTCTAACAAGTAAGTTTTTAATATTACTCTGTTCGAAAGATAAGAAAGACAAAAAAATTCTGCACGGTGAACAAGGATAAAAGTTGGAGAATGAAGAAAGACAGCCATAACAATTAACCAAAGTCAATGTCATCCAGAAATCGAGGAAATGTACTGAAGTTCAGATATCGAGGCAACATGAATCGAATTATTTTCAGCGCTGAACTTTGAACGTTTTCCGCGGACTCCACGCATTCTTTTTGTTGAAGATATAATGAAACAGCAATTCCTAACCTAAATCAGTACCAACCAACTTAATCACCTACATATGATTGCAACTTCACCATCAGCATTCCTACAATGTTGTTTGCTAGCTCCCGTCCGAACCGCGAAATGCCGTGCTATCACCGGACGGTATAAAGAGGCCTAGAATATTCAGACGAGTATCATACCATTAATACATTACTGGTATGGGTCCGTCGTGAATTTTTGCGTGGTTTTTATTTCCTAAAATCGAAGGTAGGCTAAGTATATGTATTGTTTTTAGAAACTTAGTGCAGGCGTATTTTATTTTAATTGATTTGGAATTCGGTAAAGGAAGTGGAATGAAAGAACACTCGGGATAAGTACAGGAACTTTTGCTGATATGATAGTCTCAGATCTGAGTTTATCAAAATAATCTAGAACCGTAATCTGAGGTCTGAACTCATCTTCAAGATATAGCTATTACTTAGGGATTTATTTATAATTAAGTGGAATGAGGAGTACTCTGAATTCACATTGCTAATTTTTTCTCTTTCTCTTTCTACTTATTTTTGGATGTAGAAACCAATTAATTTTCAGTTTTTTTAGAAATGGCTTCTATTGCAGTTGAAGTTTTTGATATCAGAAACATAAATCGACCGATTGCTTGCTTAGAAAATGTTTGTTTATTTAAGTTTATATATTTCTCGTGATAAAGACAAGATGAAATTGTAGTAAAAATATTAAAAGTTGTGTATAGCAATTGATTTTTTCCTAATTTAGATCAGCAGTGATGAAACAGTAATGGCAATCAAAAGGCGTCTATCCCAGAGTAAGCTTATAATAACTGTATTAACATTTCCAGTTGTCTTTTTGATAATTTGTAATTTAGTTTTTTACTTTCTCTTTGATGATTTATTGTAATATTTAGAGCTTTCACTTCCTATCAACCAGATAGCTTTGCGGTTAGATGTGAAAGCAAAGAATCTGAAAGATGATCTAATTGTGCAAAATCTCAATTTGCCTTCGATTGGTGCTCACTTATACATGCGAGTTCTTGGGCCACAAATTGGGTGGAAGACGGTATGTAAGGATATTGTTAACTTTTAAATTCGCACTTGATTCATTTTATTGCAAATAATTTCTAATTTCAGGTTTTCCTTCTTGAATATTTCGGACCACTTGTGATTTATCCAATTTTCTATCTCAGGCCAATTGGAATTTATGGAGCAGGTAGTTTTTCTGGTATTTATGTAAATTTGTCCTTTGTTCTTTGTCTGGAATATTGATTAAAATGTAGTATAATTAACATTTATGTATAAAAATGTGACATCAAATCTTGAAGACGCGTCTCGATATCATGTGTTTTATGGAGTAAAATTTGCTTTTTTTTGTTGGACAATTCATTATGCAAAACGTTTGCTTGAAACTCAGTTTGTCCATCGATTCAGTAATGCAACAATGCCTTTGCGGAATATGTTCAAGGTAATCTATTTTTAATATAGTCATTACTGTAATTGTTTGGCTTTCTGAAAATCAGATAACCTGAAACATAGAAAATCTATCTGATTTTCAGAAATCGAAAAAGAAGCCGGAACTTCAGGCTTTTGAATTTATGATATTTTTGATTTTAAAAAAAAAGTCGTCAGTCAAGGCATTAAAATAACTCTGTGATAAAATACTGTAGAATCAGAGTCAAATTTTGGATCTCTCGATATTTTTAATACGCTCAAAATTGGTCATAAGGCACGAAAGCTAAAGCATATAAATATTTTTTGTTAAATGTGAATGATTTAGAACTGCAGTTACTATTGGGCTTTCACAGCATTTATCAGTTATTTTATCAATCATCCACTATATACTCCTCCTTATTTGGGTAATGTACAAGTTATCGCCGGCTTGATTGGTTTCATCGTTTGTGAAATCGGTATGTTTATCCGTAATTTCTGCTTGTTGTGTCTAACATGCCAATTTCATTGTTGTTCTCATTTCTCTTTAATCACAATATGATGACGTACCTCTTTTATAGGTAACCTGTCGATTCATCTACTTTTCAAAAACTTACGCCCTTCGGGTACCAAAATTCGGAAGATCCCAATGCCAGATGCCAATCCGATGACATTAATGTTCAATTTCGTAAGCTGTCCCAATTACACTTACGAAGTAGGGGCGTGGTTTTGGTTTTCATGTATGACCCAATCATTGCCAGGTTTTTTTTTCGCTTCGTATTAATATAAAAGTGAAACTGTTGATAAATGCACCGTTTGTTCTCATCATCAGTTCTCATAGCTTATCATTTTGTTCATAAAACGTTTTGGATTATGATTAATTAATTTGTACTTGCAGCACTCATTTTCACTTTTGCGGGATTTTTCCAAATGGCTATTTGGGCGAAAGATAAACATCGTAATTACGTACGCGAATTTCCAAACTATCCAAAATATCGTCAAGCAATCATTCCTTTCATTTTATAATCAACTGTTTGCTTAAAAGTGAATATTTGACCGTTATGTGGTAAATGAAATGACTTTTTCGCTTTGATCACTGAACATTGTTAGATTTTTATTCTTGAAATTATTTTTTTTTAGTTGCTCTTACAATTGTTGTGTGCACTGTCTCTAATTGATTATTATTTTTTTATTCATTTATTTTTTTTATTATTTTTATACGTTGAAGAAAACACATAATATTGGATGAAGAGTATATGTTTGCTACAAATGTTTATTAAATTTAACGTTTACTTTATTATTCAGCAAAATTTCTATTTTCTTGATCATTCTTACAAAAGCGATGATTAAAGCAATTTCAAAACATTATTGAAAGAATTATCACTCATATAAATTAGAACTTGGAATCTTATTTTATGTGTTCAGTATAATTTCTTATTTGCATTTTTATTTTTATTAATCATTGTTAATATATTGCACTGGTTTATATAATTATTGTTAATGAATAAATTTTGAAAAAATATTGTTTTATGGAAGCATAATTATAGCCATTCTTTTTTGTTATAATCAATAGCGATATATTATATATCATAAAACTCAGCAGAAAATTTTGTTTATAAATTGTTGTCTTACATACATGGAAAACTTTGATTGAAACATTATAGATAAATTTATTATTTTATGGAAATATTCTTGACTTCTTCAGATTAAGTGTTAGATTTATGGCAACTCAGGCTTTGCAAGCAGTTGTGTTGTGCGGTGGATTAGGTAGTCGTATGACCGATTTGACGGATCGCATTCCGAAATGTATGCTTCCAATCGTTGGTATTCCCATGTTCTGGTATCCACTTAATTTTTTACAAAGGAATTCAGTAAGAGGTTGACTTTTGAAATTATTGTATATTTCATTTAAAAATAATGTGTATTCTATAATAATTGGCATTATCAACCGATATTATGAAAATCCATTCAGAATGAGTGACATGCATTGCTGAATATTGAAACATTATAAGTATTATCATAGATTGACAACGGATGATAAACCTTTAATTTTGATATTACTCATTATTATTTTAATATGATGACATAAATGAACATTTTCTTTATATGTTTGATGTATTGCAACTATCTTTGTTTATGAAGCAAAATTCAAGGTTTTCAAGCGATTATAATTAATGAATAAATAAACCGTAGTGCACGTAGATTTTAACCATTCAATTTTATATACGCTTGAAATTATGAAATGGTGCTGTATTTTTTTGTTGAGGCTTTATGCATTTATCTGCGATCCTTTTGAATTAATTATTTCAAGTTTAACAACAGTCCTTATGAAAATAGCAATATATCTTTTTAGAGGTGATTATGGTTGTAGCCGAAAAGTTGCTGAGTGAAATCAAGCAGCTTTTATCTGGTTCTTCATTGCCACCTTTGAATGATTTGCAGATTGAATTTGTGAAATTGAGTAGTGCTGCTGAGCACTGGGGTACTGCAGATGTGCTAAGATTTATAAATTCCAGAATCAAGGTGACAATAATATTATCGCTGAAATATTCGCTTCAAAATAGTTAAATATTTGATCCCTGAAATATTCTGATTCTTCACAGTTTATCTTTATTTTTTTTTTATCACTACTCTGTGTCATAGTTTTTGCTATTTTCAAGGTTCAGTTTACTAACGTTGCACATCCTGATTATACTCACATATAAGGTGTAAAATAAAACGTCACGATTTGTTGACAAAATGAATTGCAAAAAAAAGAAGCGTGAAGTAGATATCTCCATGTCTAGTTTAGTTGATTTAATCATTGATACTCTCATTTATGAACTTAGAGTCACTTTATAAAGTTTTTCTTTTGTTTTATTGTATCACAATATAATGTCAGAATGCCTAAAACTTACACAGTCGTTGCAGAAAGATTTCATTGTTGTTAGTGGTGATTTTGTTTCCGACATGAACTTAGCTCCTATGCTCTCTCTGCATGCTGCTGAAAATGCCACTTTAACATGTTTATTGTGCGATCGAATAATTTCTGGACCAGTTCCTGGATCTAAAGTCAAACTATCAAAAGGCATTGATTTTCGTTTCAAAAATGTTTTAAAAAATGATGGGAAAAAGCTAAAAAACTAGGAATACCGATTAAATATTGAATAATAAGCTAATCAATAAATTAAATTAAATATAATCTAAGAATATCAACTAAATGTCAAATATCCGAATAATAAGTAAGTCAATAAACCAAACAAAATATTTTGTCAACTACCACCCCAATCCCTTTGGTGAAACAGTGTAGTGTTTGGTTAATGCTGATAATCCCAGTGAATAGATTGGTTCTGAAAAAATTTCTTTTGATTGTTAGTTAAAGTAGAACAAAACATCTTTATGATAAATATATCCAGTCTTCTTGTTTTTATTCGTTTCAGAACGCGATTTGATTATTCTTTCCGAAAATAATCAATTACTGTTCGATGGTTTAGAAGAAGATTACGAAGAAACAATTGCTTTGAATATTGATTTATTCAATAAGTAATTTTCAATTATGTTTCCGCGAAAGTTCGAGTTATGGCAGCGTAGCTATATAAATTTTTAAAAAATTTCAGATGTCGAACTGCTTACTTCACCTCGAAATACAATGATTGTCACTTGTATATCATGAAGAAATGGATTTTAAACATTATCAAGAAGCATAGGTAAAATTTTCATGTCTTGCTTTGATCTTGTTGAATTTAGTCCATTCAAATCAACATTTCTTTTGGATTGAAATTTTTCTGTATCAAAGCAGTTTTATAAGACCTAAAAAAATCGGAAAATTTTATTTTTTATAGAAAGCTGTAACTTGTAGGAATTTCTCATCACTGAAGGCTGATCTTATCCCATATATTCTGGAGAAGCAGAATGCAAAAGACTGTTATGGTATGTTTCTTTTTTTGCATTAGTTTGTTTATTTAGTAGTGTTGAATCATAGAGACATCCAATTTTTATTTTTCAAGTAAAAGAATGAAATAATTTTTATGATGTACATATTGAATAATCACTTTCTTCAGAAGTGAATGAACATATTAGAATCGATTCTCTCGATGAAAAAGTACAAAAATTCAGTTTTGGTACGACTGTTTTGAAAAACCTCCGATATTCACTGTTGAAATGTTTTGCCTATTTGTTACCACCAGAGAACGGCCTTATCGTAGGGCATGTGAACACCATTGGAGCTTATTTTGAAATTAATAAAGCAGTAAATTTTAGAATCAAAATTTCTTGACATTTGCAACGTACAAATTGGCTTTTGCATGTATAAAAAAAGAAAACATTTTTGTTTTGAAAATGATCGTTTGAATAAGCAAAAAAATAGGCAAACTTAAAAATCCTATCTTTCAGGATAGACCGGTTACAATTCCTTAAGTCATGTTTTCCGTGCTTAAGGACTGTTCTACTAGAATCGTTTAAATCATCAGTAAACTGACCAGAAGCGAACTGCAAATGAAAATGACTAGACTCGTACCGTTAACTTATTCTAGAAGCTAGGAGAACTATATTTTGTATTCAAATTTACTTTCAGCAGGCTTACACTGAATGGCTTACCACTCATGTTGATCTCGGTTAATTTGTTATCTTGAGGTTCATTTCAGATTATTCGTTTTTTACCAAGTTTTTCCGAAAAAATTCCTGTCGGACAATCAATAAACAGGACTGGTGCCACTGTTGTCTCTGAGTGTCATGTTGGTTCTACCACCCATCTATTTTCACAAATTGCTGGTGAAGCGCACTTTGCGCGTTCAGAGAAGCCACTTATCAAGCGCTCTGTAATCGGTGAAAAGTGCATCATTGGGCCGAAGAGCAAAATTATCAATTCTTTGGTGATGGATGGATGTCAAATTGGTGCAGGGTACGGAAACATTATTCATTGCTGTCATGCTCGATGATTCATATTATTTGTGAAACGGTTTATCTTAATCTTGTATTTTACAATTAAGATTTCTGGGACCCTTACTTTATATTGAAGGAATTTCACTGCAATCAAAATCTGATTCTATCTTTTATCACTTAAAGTTTCCCGCTTAATCATATCTTTGAAATTTTTTATAAACATCATCCTATCATTGAATTCTGATCCTCTCTATAAGCCAAATACATTGGAAAAAAATCCATTTCCTGTTTAACGATAATTTTTGCCACTGATAAAAAAACTTAGGTTGTGCGGATTATACACCATTAATATTTATAACTTGTAGAAATTAATTTAGGGTGCAAATAATCAGTTCAATCATTTGTATGAATGTTGAGATCGGTGAAAATGCCAATATTTCTTCGTCAATTGTGGTTTGCCAACAGATAATTTCTGCAAATGGTATGTCTTTTCACAAGGTTGTGATAGCTCATATTTGTAACTAAAAAGTCATTGTTTGGCAGTTAAAGTCCTGAAAAGTTTTGCTTATTTTCTTGCAGCGAAAGTGCAGGATGAACTTGTTGCTCCGGATGATGAAATAGAGTTCGAGAAATGGACTCAGGAGCCATGGTAGAACAAATGTTTACTTTTAATACCAGCATGTTTAACTTGTTATTTTATCTATCACAATCAAAGTGTAATCCGTGAAATTTATTAATAAATTATTTCTCTTATTGTATAGAACATATCAGCACGGCTTCTAGTTATGACGACAAAATAATGTAATGGAGATGAGCTGCTGAGATATACACTCAAAGTCCCATTTATCAAATTCAAAATTAATCATATCGTATGTTGCTATCCTTCTGTACTGTGATGAGCTGTTCGGTCAATTCCCGAAAAATATAAAATACAATCATTTAGAAAAAACGATATATCAGACTATGTTATGAAGACTACACTACCAGCACCAGTTACTAATACCATTAGCGAGGCAATATATAGTACTAGATTGGTAGCGATTATATTGCGATGATTATATCATAATCACTACTGTTATTACCATTGCAAATTACTATATATAGGGCGTGGCTGTGATTGTTGAAACGACCAATGGTTGCTGTAAAATAAGCCAACTTTCCCACGGTGGTAAACCAACTGAATGGACTGGAATGAGAACGAAATGCTTTCAATGTGGTGTGGGATTGCCTGGCAATGTTCAGGTGACTCTTGTGTTATTTTCTATGATATATTTAGACTTTGGATGTGTAATGTTAACCATGAGATACATTTACTGATTTCCCGTCGAGATGGTATGACATCAGACTAAGGATCCACCTCTTAGCAATTTTAAGCATTTTTCTTTCCAAAAAAATTAAGGATAAGAAAAATTAGCGGAAGAATCTTCATAATATTGAAATAGAAGGAAGATTAATTTTAAGTTGAACTTCAATTCTTTAAACAAATTTATTGCTTTTTCATTTACAATAGATTTTAGTTTACCGAATGATCGCAACGAATCGAATGAATTTGTCTTACCAGCGCATCTGTCAGAAGTAAGACAAGCTGAAATTACCGATCATGACGTTATGTATGTTAATTTCTTTATCCATTTTGTTCCCTTACATTGCTTTTCTATCTGTTTGGTGATAGATATCAGTACTATTGCAGGAACAGTTGGCCAGCTGGTTGGATGAATCGACATTTTGGGGATAAGAATCGATGTATTGCTCCCAACGTAGGTATTCAAATGATTAGATTAAATTAAATGTAATAATGTAATAAATTCATCCCTGGAAAGTTCGTCATATCTGATTATTAACGATTAGTAGTGAAATGTCTTAGTTACTTAATCCTCCGATTTTAAGCAATGCGTAGAAGAGGACGTGTCATACTTTTTATTGTTATGATTTTATTGAATTTTTCCGAAATTTCAATTTCAGTTCACCTGTACAAGTTATGAGAAGGGAGCAATCAGTAACTCACGAAGGGATGAGTAAGTTATTTACTTTTAAGTTTTGTTTAAAAACAAGATAAAAGTCACCGATTTGAGATTTATTTCCTCTTTTTTTGCTAGCGAATTTGAATTTTAGATTTTTTAATAAAGTTGATTTATTCCAATTTTTAGACTGACTGTTCTGGATAGAGATAGCAGTCACTTCTCAACTGATCTGGTCACTAATTCATCTTCACTCGTTCCTTTGGCGAATTATGCGCCTAATGAACATTATTTTGATACCGAGGACCATATTAATAATTCCTGGCTTATTAACGAAACAGCAGCTGCTATTCTTAACGTTAGTATTGCCAATTGTCTTGTTGCTCGAATGTATCAGGGAATTATTGAGCTTCTAGAATTAAGTATAGTAGCGCATGAAAATGAACCATCTGAGGAAGAGTTCATGTGAATTAGTTTGCATCTCTAGCTATTTATTGTACATCTGACATTTGCCATAGTTGACTGTCTTTTTTTCAGTTACACGCTGACATTACTGCTATTTTGAAGTCTTGGAAACCATCCATTGAACTGATTAATGACAAGGAAATGTCTCGAAGTGTTACTGCTACCGCTTCTCAGAAACTAAAAGATGTAGTGCCAGTAGCTTTTTCATTTACTCCGTCTTTATTACAGTTGAACTCTCTGCAGAAGAATATTACCACTTGTGAGTTTTATGTAATTATGTGCATATTATTTCTGAGTCGATTTCATAGAAAATGGAAGATTCCTATTGGACTAAGGAAAATGATTGTGACGTAAGAAATAGTAGAGAAATTATCCAAGTCGGGGATATTGCTTATTGCGAATTACTGAGCATTAGCTAAATTCCATAACTTTTCAGCTGATAATAAGAAGCAAATTTCGGAAAAATGGTATTGTGTTTTCTGCTTCAATAACGCTCGTTTTGCTGTAAGTTTACATTTTTATCGAACGTTACCTCTTTCAAATCATCTAGGAATCCCATTTGTAAAGAGCTTGTTCTTGTATTCTCATTATTTTGGTTCAGTATGAAAAATCTGGTATTACACTTTATCCCGAACTGAATGGACCATGGCGAACTCATTTATGCAAAGATTCTAAGGGTGCAGTGATTTGCCCTGCTTTGGCTGCGTTAGTTTCATTTTTATTTTTGTAGAAAATTTTCGGGAATTATTCTGCATGCTCTAAGGCAAGTTTTTATTCCCGCATAAAAGAAGAAATTCACCACAGAACTATCATGATTAGAAAACAAAAATAGAAATTTTCAGTTAATGATTAGAAATAAAATTTTCAGGGTCTAATGAATTATTTTACAGACATATCTGCCGTCACTGTGGTGCCACTGGTAAATTTGCACATACAGAAAAATATTGCGACTCAGAGAAAAAGCGACGAAATCAACGGATGAAGAATTTCACTCGAGTTGATTAGATGTAACGTAGATATATATACCTAATGCTGTGCTGTATGTTAATTTGGCTTGTCTTGGCAATTGTTCTGTGATGGAGACGTCTGAATAATGGATATAATGCTATGTGACTCTAGAACAATTTAAATTCATGATATGGTTATGCTTGAAAAGTTGGATAGAACTATTGATTTCGGAAGGAATTCAAATAGAATCTTAATTTTGAATGGATCTCAGTATTCTTTAATTTAATTAGATAAGATTAGTACACATTCGACAAAATGAATTTACCGATTATGGTTGTTATACTATAGCCATGAGATCGTTGGTTTTGCCACAAGTTTTTGGTTTCACATGAAATTGAGTGATATTTTCATTCTCATCTTCTATATGTCATAATTTCATACTTTTTCATCTAAATGTTTATGTTTTAAAATTCTCATCTGGTTCATTGTTTGTTGCTTATTTTCTTTATTGTTTCTTCATAACATAGTTATTTGTAGCTTCCTTTTCTAGTGAAACAGAGGTGATTTGATTGTTTAATACATTAACTTGGTGTGACAAAAATAACATCATGCTGTGGAAGTTACAATTCTGAAATATTGGAAGGAATTCCCTTTTTCTCTCTAGTTACAAGGAATATATCAGGAAAGAAGAAAATAACTTATCATATTGCGACAGTTTCTTCCACCAATATTAAGAGACATTTTCTCTTAAAATGGTCTTCACTTTTATATTATCTGATTTCAGAATTCAAGGATACAATCAACAAAAAACATCAAGGAAATTATAAGCAAATGCTTCGCTGTTGTTTCGTATTTCGTATATATCATTGCTTCGCCACTAATATAATTCTTAACTTATCAGTGCATTTATCACATTTTTCTTCATCGCATATGTGATTTAGCGTTTATTTAAAATTGGATTTTAATAAATAGTAGGAAACTGGTGCAAAGCAATGATATATACGAAATTATACTTATAAAGGTCAAAAATGAGTGAAGATCAGAAACTGAGAGGGATGGAGAAGCTATTATTCAAAGCATCTCAATCGCCTCTAATAGCCAGAAGATATGAGGAAGTTTATTAACATATACTTAATAAATGATCCAATCCGATTGGTGACCACTGCTGGGTTTCGATGTTGAAACCAAATATTACATTCCGGTCAATATAGATAGATACATTACCAAACCAGTAAACAGGTTTCCCTTCTCGGAATTTATTTAGCTGTGGCACGTACAAAATACCCGCTTCACGTGCTCGTAATTCCACTAGATCCTGAAAATGACGTAATTTAAAGTTCAGATACGAGAAGTTTAGGTAAAAAAGCAAAAACTAGGTACGAAAATTTTTTTCGGAAAGTATCATTTCTTCCATGCATATTTATGTACTGAAGGAAGAGTTTTTTCAAGCAAATCAAAAAAACGTTTAAAGAAAGACAATCATTTGGGCAGATGGTGATACCTAAACACTGTCCTTAAGTAAATGCATAAAATTAAGTCACATGAAGAACAAAAAGTAAAGCTCGGACTTTGAAAGAAAGATGAGGAGGTGGAGGTTGAATTCTCGGTGGTGCAGGATTGTATGCTCCAGAGGACGGTTCTGGAGGTGGTAGAGGTGGTTGCACTTCCTTTGTGAGATGAACACCTTGTTGAGCATGTTTCATTGCAACAAGTGCACGCTTCAGTTGTTCTGAAATATTACATGGAGCAAAAAAGAAAGCCAAAACACTTTAAGAATAGCAGGATTTCTACCTTGTATAATAAGAAGTAAGAAATTTCAACAGGAAAACGACTTTTCCATTCATTGTACCACATTACTATCTCTTGAGGTATTACTCGTGGAGATTCCAACCAAATGCACAGCGTTTCGTACCACTGGAAAAGACTTGCTTCCATGATAGAAAGGAACAATTTCCAATTATATATACATACGAGAGAGAGAAAGAGAAAGAGAAAAATTA
Organism: Dirofilaria repens; assembly: GCA_008729115.1. NCBI lineage: Eukaryota > Metazoa > Nematoda > Chromadorea > Rhabditida > Onchocercidae > Dirofilaria > Dirofilaria repens. The sequence continues at coordinate 1,216,682 of SNRZ01000012.1, read as the reverse complement.
AAATCACAAAAATTACCTTCGGAAAGAAACTACGTACCAGCATGGCTGCAATACCTTCTGCACCAATTAATTCAACCCAGTCCAGCGCAGCATAAAATTCGTCGTATCGCTAAAATCAAGAAATGCAATTAATAAAAAAAATTTTCACCAGCAAAAGCTGAATATCTGGAAAATGAAACCATCAACTACAACGTACATGATTTTTTGTAGGGTCGTATATCATCTCTTGCAAGCCCTTTTCAAGTTTGGGTATAATGTTCAATGCCAGAAAAGCAGACATGGTTGCAGATGCAAAACAACTTTTCCATGGCCGAAGCATAGATAAAGCACTAAAATAATGGATAGATTAACTCCAATACAATCTTTATTGAATAGTTCAAACTAAGAATTATTAAACTGAAACGAAATTTATTATTAAGTAGTTCTGAATTTTGGATATAAAACAACCTTCTATCTGTTGGATTCCATTCTTTCAATGCTTTGGCCAATTTCTGTCTAATCGGAGAGAAGATCGGTTGAAGTCGATCACCCATTACATCCAGCCATGGATGTAACCATGTATGAATAGGTATACGATCCGTTAGGGGATTCCATTCATCTACTTGAGCAGCTATACGTGGAATTATAATCTATAATAGGCATACCATGAGATTATCAAACTTATTATAATTGAAAATCTAGAACAAAGCATAAAAAATTGATTGAATTCTTTAAACTCGAATGTTTTTCTATTTAAAATCAACTTGTTCCAAAAGATTTTCTCGCATCCATAAAGGTAATAAAGGTAGCCATTTCTCGACGACACGCAGCATCGGTTGTGGATCATCACGTGGATTCCACCGTAAAGAGTTTTCCTCAACACTGGCATCCAGCCATCCCAGAGAAGTCGCTCAAACGGTGAAAGATTTTCTAAAATTCGGTAGTGATTATAAAAGTGTAAATAGGAAAAAATGCTTTTTTTTTTCATAAATAATACCAAATGTGAAAATTCGCTCAGTTTAATAAAACTAAAAAATCCAAAAAGATAATGCAATCATGAAAGTTACTGAACATGCCAAATATATTGAGCTGTTATTGTGTGTCATGACTAAAAAAAATTTACCGAATCAATTTTACTTTTAATGTTGTAAAATAAGACACACCGTACCTAAACTCTTAGTAACATTGAATATATTATGTTGTTCTATTTCTAATATTCTTTTCCATTCAGTCATCAATCCGATACCGTAGTTCATTTGTTCGTCGTCAAAAGCGTTCCACGTACGGAAATAATACTGAATCTATAACTATTGTTATCTCCATTAAATAAAACTTTCGAAACGTTAAAAAAGACTAACTATGGTCAAAATGATCAAAATATCTACTTACTAATGGTAAAACGCTTGAAACAGCTATTTCTTCCAAGTTAAACAAACGATATTCCTCAAAATATTCTGCTTGTATTCTCTGAAATAATTCTCGACAGTCATCCAACGTTATATTCCCTTCATCGCTCTTGGTTGAAAACCTAAAATGATCATAGTAAATGATAAAACCAGGAAATTACGAGATGAAACGAGTACAGTATTCTGTTTTTTCGAGAACTAACCTTATCATATTTTTGAGAAAGTAATATCAAAATATATACTGTAATGCAAACTTTTCCAATAAATCACTCAGCTCTTCCATTCTTTTTTGTTGTTCGCATTCTTTCCACAAAGCAGCCTGTATTTGTACGCTATCATTTTCGAGGGCTGCTGTTTGATCCTACAAAAATCAATTATTAATTTCTATATTCAATGAATACTTATTAATTGTACCAGTTACTAACTACTGCAACAGCTATTTTAACTCAAATTAATAAAGTTGACAAATAACACAGAATGTATCATAAAAAAAAGTCAAGAGATCTGTGAGACTGCGTTACGACACAAACTACAAAACTATTTCGTACTCTTAAAAAGCGAATTTGGCGATCATTCTGACGTATTGTTTCTTCAGTTTCATTGATTAATAAATTCAAATTATGCATCAATTCCGGTATGTCAAATGCAAGACGCTCTGTTTGTGCATCTGCGATTGCTCTGAAATAATTTTTCTTCTATAATCTTACAAAACAATGAGAGTTATAATAAATCTCAATCAATACCTGGTTTTAGCTGCGTAAGCATCATAACCAGAATAAACTTTTTGTTCCTTGCCTGTCATATCGATAACCTATGAAAAAAAGCAGTTGTAATATAGATTTGCTATAAAAAAGATATTCTACTCAAATGATAAATCACTAACAACGGCACTAATTAAATTCTGAAAATAAAAAATGAGACACTAAACCTTTTCCTGCGCAGCAGATTATATCAAATCCCACTGAGAAATGATTTTTTTGCAGCTTCAGTCATATATAAGAAATATTTAATAGACTTGTTATAAATTAAAAAATTGAAGCTAACAAGTCAATTCAAGAATAAACAATGTTTCGGTTCAATAGAGATGTTGACACTTCCCAGCAAATTATATTTATATAGGAATACTAATGAAGTAATGCATATGAGCATAATTGAAAAGACCCTTTTTGAAGCACCACCAGCAATGAATATCAAGGAAAAAACAAAACTAAACTATACTTTGACACCAATATTTCCACTGCTAAGTCGCTGTTTGAGTGGTCCGCTTTCGGCAATTACTTCATCGATGGTTTTATATTGATATTTCACACTTTTCTTTGAACCAGTCTTCTTCCAGTTCCCTCTCCTCGTTGGTTCCTCGACTTTTTCATCGTCCTTACTGCTTTCTATCCTTTTTTGTGTCTCTCCAGCTGATTCTGAAAGTTGTATTACTACAATGGCATTAATATTCATACTGATTTCAGCAGTTGAAAAATTTTAAAAAGTTCCAACTTCCTTATCCTCTCAATTCTGTCTAAAGAGCAGCAATTTGCAACGAACCCCCAAAATTCGGTCCTTTAGATTCTCTTCCATAAGCTCCTACAGCTGCTCTTCCTGGTCGAAGAACCGCTTGAATGGGTTCCACAATACCCTGTTTATTTGCACCCAGTCCTTGTCCCGGCACATAACCCATTTTCCGCATCATTTTCATAATCACATCAGATTTGGAATGTTTAGCCCAATCTGCGAATTTATCAGGATCCACTACGCTATGCGTTGACCTCAAAGCACATTTCCGTTTAAATTTTACTGTTTGATACTAATAATTTAAACATTTGAAAAGCATGTCGAGAACTTACGATAACCGAAGTCCGGCAAAAACATTTGCACCAGCGCCCTGACGAGATCGCCACCGTGGCTTCGCCACAGAAACTGATTCTTCATCCACTTTATCAACATCATCATCATCCTTATTCTGTAATTATGGTAACCAACATAAAATTAGTAAACAATGTGAATAGCGTATACAATTGTTGCTAACACGTTAAATTTTATGAAAATTATAATTTTGTATTTTTCCATAATTCAGTTGTCGCCAAGGCATACATTAAATAATCACGGAAAAATAAACATGGAAATTAAAAAAACCTCTTTTCAATTGTATTACCGTGTTTTATACCACCACTGATAAATGTTACTGGCGCGGAATAATTTTTACTCTGTTTTTTTGAGCCTTTCGAACCGAAACCGGCATGCACATCTTCGCTATCACTTTCCTCACGATCTGCCCAAATCCCTAAAACATAAGAACCAATAAGTCAAAACATAAAAAGAAAAGAATAAGCTATGTGTGTGAAAGGAATTATGGAAAAATACAAAATTATATTTTCATAAAATTGCTGAAGAATTGTTGAAAAGGCAATATAATAATTCTTCCTAATTCTTTTAAAAGTTTAAGAAGGGTTTTAGTTGATGGTATAAGAGAAAAGAAAAAAATTTCTCTTTGTTCACGTAATGAACACAAGAAAGGAACAATGAATTAAAATGTCACCATATAATTGCTGATTCTTTGATAATCCACGACGATATCCCGGATTTAATGCATACTCGAGGTCCCGTTCATTAATATCAAAACTTTCCATCCCATCATCCTCTTCCACGTCCATCCCCCTCAATCAATAATCTTTCCGAATTAAGAAATGAAACATCGAAATTAACACGCCTCTCACGTAAGAGATTTCAAGTGACTTCATGTGGCCCAGAATGAAATTTTATTTCTCAGTGTATTCAACGAATGAAGTTTTGCGCAACACGTACAGAAAAAGGAATGGAAACATAGAAGACATTTTTTCGTTATATTTTTATTCTGAATTTCTGTAAGGAAAAATAAAGATGAAAACAAACATAAATTCAAACAAAATATATTATGGCATGCTAACTATGAATCTACGACGATCTAATCGAAGTGATTACATATATTTTAGCTCTTAGAGATGAGAAGCGGCACTTACATTAATACACAGCTGGAATATCCGACAGAAGAATCATGAATGAAAACGATAGGAAATTGTTGAATTACAATTTAGTTAATTGGCAGATTTGGAAAAAAGACTTTTTTGTCATTAAATTATTTGCTTAGTCGAAAATTCAACAGTGTGAATTTAACTTTTCATTACTATTTTCTTACTATCATTGTTTTATCCTGCTACAGGTTCTCGAGAAATCACTTCTCTTGACGGATAATGTGATAAATATTTTATTGCATTACCACTTTAGGAGCTGGATGTCACTTTAGCCATACTTGGCCAATAAATAATATTATTACGAATTATTACGATTATAATGTTAGCAATATTTGCAAGCATTTTTGACTTACTGAAAAGCTTTCCATGGATCAATAATGTTTATGCGTAACAAACATTTAAGATTTTAATTTTCAAAAAAGTTTACAAAATTCGGATTTATAAACATGCACATAGGATTACATATATTGAATATTACACTAATGTACTTAATCATAGATAGAAATCACAGTGAATGCTTTATAAAGCTGAAATGATTAATTAATAAGATACTTGCTTGATCAACTTAGCAACTTATTGTTGCCATTGCAGAACTCAAACCCATTCATTCTCTTCACTGAAAAGATAAATTAGAGATAAGTAAAGACCTCAGCAATTGTGAGTCAATGAAAAGGAGCTTCTAGATTCAGCTTCAAATGATAATAACAGCACAGCATCAAAATTAACATATGTATCCTCTCGCTCCGTTTTCAATCTTTTCTTCTAATTTGGCTAAATCGTAATTGGCAGTCCAAAATAATATGGAATAAAATGATGGATTCTTAGAAATAGCATAAAGTGATAAAAATAGAAATTTGAAAAATTTTTAATAGACAGGACCCTGAATAGATCCTATCTAACTGGGATGGATTAAAAGAACAGAAAAAGTGGGAAAGATAGTATAAAATGAAAATAATTTGGAATGTGAATAAATTTCGGTTTGAGAAATATTTTTCTCGAGAGCATCAAGCAAGTTGACTGAAATAGATTGGATTACTTCCCTAGTTCGAATTAAACAAACTGTCCGAATATTTTATATTAACTTGGAAACGATCAGATAAAGATATCTGTCAAGGATAAAAAAGGAATCAAGGATTCCTTTATCAATAATTCTAAGCCTTTATCAATAATTCTTTCTTCGTAAATGAAATGAAATAATAATGAAGGCAAATCAACTTAAATTTATCAGTTTTCTTATTGTTATTGAGCTACCAGTTGAATTAAAATTTCAAATTGCCACTTGAATAAATGACCCAGTACTGTAATCATTGAGAAAATATTTCCTGACACTAGAATTAGAAATTGAATTACTTATTAAAGGCGAGATTAGAATTGAAAATTGAAGCCAACAGATCAGAAATGAATAGAAATAGTACTTCTCAACCATTGCTAATAGCAGTTCGTTAAGTTAAAATAAAAAGTATCAAAGACATCGAATTAATTAATTAACTTTCGTCAGTACAGGATTCAATAACTGCAATGACTGTACTCATTCGTAGAGTAGAACCTTTGTCTTCTTCCATAATTGACACACCACGTGAATAAATTTCATGAATCTTCTCCATGAATTAAACAATGTTAATAATAAACAAATATCGCGAAATATTGTCTGGAAAGAAAGATTGAAAAATCGGTTAGCAGTTACACTGTGATGATGGTGACTTGTGCATGCCTGGCGCATCTAGCCGTTGTCCTTTGGGATGGGTTGCCGCGGGATCCGAATCCAGTGATTCCGCCATTTTGTCACATATTATCTCTACCAATTTTTCGAATACTGCTTTCACGTTTATATTCTCCTTGGCTGATGTCTCGAAAAATTCTAGACCTAAAACAATCATTTTGATAAGCTCGAAATTATGACCAGTATGAGTGAAGATTGAAGATTTATAATAAGGCTGTTGTTAAGATATGACATGACAATGCAAGCTTTGTCATCAGAGAAAAAGCTAAAAAGAGTAGACTAATTAGTTATAAAAGACTGGATTTGCTTGGATGAGTGGAAGAAATATGAGATGATACCAAGTTGATCGGCTAATTGTTTACCCCGTTCACAAGATACCACTCGTTCATCGTCCATATCACATTTATTACCAACTAATACTACTTGGGCATTTTCCCATGAATATGTCTTGATTTGTGTACACCTGTAATTTACACTTGTATAATTATCTTTACATCGATTGACTGCTAAATTGGTTGATGAGCATCCATTTCAGTTTCGATATTCTCTTCTTCTTCATAGAAATTTTCATGAAGTCTTCACTGCACATCAATGAAAACTTCATAAATGACTTCAATCATTGAATCACCGAACAATTAAATGTTCAAAAAAAAAAACATCAGATTATTCACTCAATTTATAAATATTTTTTACATGGTCGTTACATCTTTAAGTTCTTTCCAAATTTGTAATGGAAATTGCTGAGGCAATGTAACAATGTCAAAATAAATTTGATAATGATACTATTTTACAGCAATATCTCAAAAAGTGATTTATCAGAAACAACTGTAGCAAAAATGGATTTTCTTTGAAATCATAGGATAGCTGTTGATTGATCACTGAAGCAATGAGTTTGTTTATTTTCACATCATATCTCAGGAAGATTATATTCTATTGAAAAAAAGAAAGAATAAAAGATGTAAGTGTTGAAGAGAAGTTTCAAATTGAAAACAGACCAATCTTGAACACTATTAAATGATTCTTCGTTAGTAATGTCATACATAAGAATGAAACCCATTGCTCCACGATAATATGCAGTTGTTATGGTCCGATACCGCTCTTGTCCTGCAGTATCCTGCAAATTTAACAAGAATCATGAATAATGTGATAACGATTTGTTTAGACTAGATAAAGCTTATTTAATCAGGAATATTTTTAGTTTTTATAAAATATTCTTTTTTTCAATAACATACGAAGTATACTGATTAAGAAACAAATAATCCATTACTAATATTCTCTTCAATACGAGAAACTTGACAATTCGTGAAGGAGAATTTTTTAGGGAAGATTCTAAAGTGTGCAATTACTAAAGTAATTTTATAGTTTATTAGAAATTTTTTAGATTGCAAATTAGCTATATTCCATTTCTCTGAGTATTTTGATCCTTGTGTCGTGAATTCGCATTCGCGAGACTCCAACTAAATTAACCTAAATAAATTGATGAAATAAAATAAATTAAAATAAATCGCACAAAATGTAAGTTAATCGCAAAACGTAACTAAATGTAATGAATCATATACCTAATTTCACATTCATTATTTGTTGCATGTCTGCTTGTTATCTTAATCAACTAAATTCACATCTTTTCTTTTATGTTTAAAAAACCAATCCACCTGCAAATTCCTTTATCCGATAACTGATTTTATTATAATTCTTATACTGTAATCAGATTTCTTATAGTTTTTACTGTCATTTTTGTTGTAAACCTCATTAAATATATTTGTATTAATCAAAATTCCCATTAAATATATTTGTATTAATTAAAATCGTATATATACTCATGATTAAGATGCAAAAGACGGAATAAAACATCTCCTACGGAACCACTGGACACTCTTCTCGAAAACCCCTCGACTACCTATTAATGAGACTTCTCCGAACAAACTTTCAAATCCTTTCTCCACACCTACATCCATATAAGCTCGATTGTAAAACGAAATATATTGTTGTGACTGATAAAGCTTCTTAAAATATGGTGTGAACTCAACTCAACGCAACTCAGTCTCATTCAATTCATTTCAACTAAACTCAACGCACTCAGCACAACACAACTCAACTCAATTCACTCAGCGGATTTCAGGAAGCTGATCGACCAACACGATAAATCAGTTCGTTAGAAACACTGGTGGTATTTAGCTATCAATCGACATAACACTTCACGATTAAAAATTCCACTACAATTTTGAAATTGGTGCCCGAAGTGACGTACGAACTCACGACCTTCAGTCGAACATTGTTTAAGTTTTCAATCAAACGGTTGCAATATTAGGAAATTCATATGAAGTGGCCTAATATTTAATTTACTGTAATTTAGGCATTTTGTTTCAGGCCAAATTCTGGAACAAATAATTTTTTGCTTACCCATATTTGAAGTTTAACACGTTTATCGCCTCTAAACACAGTTTTCACTTTGAAATCAATGCCAACTGTTGAGACGAATGCAGACGTAAATGAATCATCACAGTATCGAAATAAAAATGAAGTCTTGCCCACTGATGAATTACCAATAATTAATAATTTAAACATATAATCAAAATTCTGATCTGTTCCAGCTTGCGCATTTGCAGTACCGCTTGCACCAGGAGCTGTCATTGTCTAGAATTTATGATTTAAAATGCAGAAAAAAGTGATGTTTCATATCCATATCAAAGAGAAATATTAATGAAATACTACTGAGAATGTACTAATTTAGATTTGAGAAATTATCCTTCCCGTTACTATTGATGATATTTTCTTGGCCAGAATTGATGACAACTTACTCACATCCAACAAAAACTATTTCTGTTCTCTAACATTTATGCACTTTGAAAACAAATTATTTTTTCTTTTTTATTTATTTTACAGATAATATTGATAACAAGACTGATAGCAGTTGCGAATGAAAGTAAAAGTGAATTCTCATAGGTTCAAAGAACTGAAGTTTCGAGAGAAGTTTTGCTTGATTTCAATATTTCATAAATAACGAACGAATCTTTTTCATTTCTGTTACGATGCTCACGAATAATGAAATATTATGCTTTTCTAGTAGAAATGGAGTTGTTTTTGCAAAGAATATGAATGGAGGAGACAAGAAAAGAATGAAAAAAGCCCATAACTTGGAAATAGTCTTCCGAGTCTGCAATAAACATCGTCTTTTTCCATAAAACAGCTGTGCAAAAAATATTTAATACACAGGGGAATAATAGGATGTAGAACTTATAAGCTAAATAACTACTGAAATTAGACGAATTCCAAAATGAATCAATTTAGAAAATATATGTAAAGCTTTTTTACTAATACATATAAAACTACCGTAACTTCTAATAGAAAATTTTGTAGCCTTTTATTAAAAAGCAACAAATGAAAAATTTTACAGAAAAGTAGTCTAAGTCTAAAAAATTAATGTTTTCTTCCAACATCTTTGAACATCCCTTCCTAATTTTCCTTAGAAAAATAAATTCAAAATGATCACCTAGCGACTAAATTGTTTCAAATTTAGAACCTTAATTTTTAGAGATATGCAGTCTATTTTCTTTTGGATATACTCGTGAAAATAATAACGGATCTCAAATTTTTCTTATCATTTTTAAAATTCTTTAAAAATTTATTATCAAGCAAGAAATTATTTGACCTTTCGCAATTCTCTTAACATTTTCTAATCAAAAATATCCTAAATTAAATGCGTAAAACTGGAATAATAATGCAGATATTAGGAGAAGATTGGAAGATATGAAAGTCTGATATTTCATCAGAAAGATCCCTGAAGTATTGCCGTAAACATAATTTGATAATTATTATCATTAAAAGGCGGCTGAAACTAAAAGTTTCACTCATTTTTGACAGACGCAATGAGTAAATTACGGCTTTTCTTTTCTTCTCTTTAAAAAAAAAGTGCCAAAAATAGCTATGTATCAATTGTATACTTAATTAGTAAAAGAAGCAATGCCCAAATTCAATTCTTTTCTTACCAGCTATCAACTACCGCTTGAAATTCACAGAATGATGCCATCAAATATCTTAAAAATGCAAAATGAACATAGCATATTGGATTAAAATATTTTATACCGAATGAATAAGAATGGAATAGAATAGAAATGTAATACTCTTCGTGTTTTGTTCTTTTCCACATTGGAAATTCTGAAAGACAAGGAAGGCGACAGAAAGCACTGAAAACGCTACATCTCTGTTCTATTTCTATATATTGCTATTAAAGTCTCATTTAGGCCATATTCATTTTCCATTCCAAAGACTATTTTGTCACATCATTTTATGTCAAGTAATAGTTTGCCAAGGAAAGAATCTGGCCATGTAATGCACCGTGTATTCGATTATAATTTTTAATACTAATATGATGAAACAAAATCCATCGAAAATCTATCCATGAAAATCATTCCATAACTTGCAATAAGAAAAAAGAAATGATGAGATGTCGTATGATAATGATCTGAACATGAAAATTACAAATTAAAATCTTTTAAATAAAATTCTGATGCTATACTGACATTTCAATATATTGTGGTGACTCCGAAGCAGCTTTCAATAAATATAAAATAGCTCTGTGATGGACAAAATTGATGGATCAGATAAAAAAAAATGTGCCTAAGAAATGAATGGGAAGAAAAAGATATTAAGAAATATGGAAGAGGGAATTTCTATTTTAAATTATTATTGCTTGAGGAAATTTCTATGATCGATTGCGACAGAAAGCGACGAGCTTTGCTTTCTGCTTATAGATGGAGTGTTGCTGAAGGAATAACACAGAGTTGAGATCATTGCGAAAATCAGAAAAATTCAAAACCATTGTATGAAATATTGAAAAAAATAAGCATATAAATGGGCTTGAAGGACTGCAGCATATACGACGTCGGCAAAAGAAGAACCGGGAATGATTCACAAAATATTATCATCTGAAAGAGAAGATGAGAGAAGCAAGCAACTCTCCTCGCAATTCATTTTATCCCTTTCTCAGTCAATACATTCATCAAATCGATTTTCAGTTTATATTTCCGTCAGGATAGGAGGCTTTTTGAGGCCTGTGTAAATTCTAATGACTCATAACAGACTATAAAGTGGAAAGAAGAGATATTTGTCATTTTTTCCTTTCCATTCTCACTCCTCCCTCATTTTTATTTGTAAACATGGACCAAGGCAAAGGATATAAGAGCATGAATGCAGGCAGGGCTAGCTAGACTACATCTCTTCTGCAGGGCCTGGCTAGACTATGTCTTTCATACTACATTTATCCAGCCTCAGCCATTTCACATTTCCATTCATTTTCTTTCGTTGCATTCAATAAACAATCATGCATATAAAGTGCAGGCATTGCTAGCAATATTCATAAAGATTCAAGAAATTCTAGGGGGATTTATTCAATTAATTAACTTTGTAGCACATATCCGAACAGAACATCGAAAGGAAAAGAGACAGTGGCTGTAGTTACTAACTACTATTACTACTAGAGTACTGTACCTTCACTTTTCATCACTACTATCGGATACTGTATCATCATTTTTCTTTCCACGCATTAGTATTGCAGTAACATCTACCATTGTTCCACTAAATGTTATTTATATCACTTCTTTGGGGATATGTTCGGGAATATCTGAGTCTTCATTAAATTAGTCAAAAATTGAAGTCATTAAAACTTTTCGTTGATTCCGCAGAAGAATTGTCTGTGTACATATGGCAAAATGGAAAACGTCATGCCTGACGTAATGACTGAAATGATGTGTAGTAAATTAATATCATATCAGCATCTACCTTTGAGCAGCTTATCATAGCTCTTTTACCCCGTAATCATCAGTTCATGATGTACCCACATTTCTCTATAAAATATATCACATCTCTTTTGAACGTTCAAGTTAATTCACAATATAGTTGGTATTTCACGTCGCGGGCAGAAGTGGCAGTTGCAGTGGTCTAAGTGCCGAAAACTGCATTGTCATTCTTATCAGTCGTGGTAATTCGTAAAGTATGCGCTAAAATTCTTGCTTCTCCTACCACTGATGCATCTGCAGCAAATGTGGCAAATATTAAAATATCAGGATCGGTGGCCTTTAACTTTATGCTACTGTGTTGTACTTCGATATTTATACACGTCAAAACATCTATCACATTGCGCCTTTGAGCCACTCTACTTATTTTGGATAACATACTTAGAAGGTTTCCGAGGCTCACGCTAGCACATTCAACGCTCGTAACATATATCTCTGAAACGTTTCCGTTAATTAAGAATTAGTTTTAGATACAACTTCACAAGATGCCAGATTATCTTGGTGATGATATGCGCAAAAATAAGAAAGAAGTTGTGGAAGACGACGACAAATCTTTTCAACGTTTGTTTTTTCATGCGTTTGTTAAATATGACAGTATTGATGTACTAAATTTTGTCTTCCAAACGTTTTCTCTGAAAGAAAAATAAAATTTTCCCTGGAGACAAATGGAATTAATATAATAGTTCTGCAGTATCTTAAATAATTTAACGATCTTAAAATTCTGGCTTTATTAATCTAAAATAAAAAGAAAAAAAAGAAGCTTTAGAATAAAGTATTTAATATCGTATTGCTATTATTTAGCCCTAGATGAAAATGATATCGTGGTATTGAAACGCTACGGGCAGGGTGCTTATGCAGAGCAACTGAAACAACTCGAGACAGATATCGAAGAATGCGTTAAAAAAGTAAATGCGTAGTATCTTTCAGAGAAATACCATTAATTGCTAATTTTTTCTTCATTCATTTTCTAACGATGTTTTCTTCAAGATTTAGAATATCGTAATTTCTTCTCTTCATTTTTTCTTTATGGCTTTGCTGTAGCGGTAGTAGTTATTGCAGTTAAATGCTGCTGAAAAGTATTTTCCAATATAGGTGAATGAGTTATCTGGTGTAAAAGAAAGCGATACTGGACTTGCACCACCAGCTTTATGGGACATAGCTGCCGATAAGCAAGCAATGCAGAGTGAACAACCTCTTCAGGTGTGCTTATTATTTTTCGGTTTTGATTTCTCACAGTATTTCATTCATCCACATGTTTAATTGGGATCAGGTTATGGCAATTATCATTGAAATCATATGACATCGGAACGAGAACACTTACAAAATTCTACCAAAAATTTGTCAAATATTAAATACAGATGATTTCTTAATTTAGTTGTTAGTAAATGTCCATGAAAAAGTATTTTTTCTTCATTAAAATATCTGTTTGAAATGTTTATGAAGGAACTGATTTTGCAGGTTGCGCGATGTACAAAAATCATAACATCAGAAGGACATGAGCCGCGGTATTTAATAAATGTTAAACAGTTTGCTAAATTTGTGGTGGATCTTGCAGACACTGTCGCACCAACCGATATTGAAGAAGGCATGCGAGTTGGTGTGGACCGCAACAAATATCAGATTCACCTGCCTTTACCCGCAAAGATTGATCCATCAGTTACAATGATGCAGGTAAGTTCTTCTTGGAATTTTTATTTGAAATTTCCATCACAAATGAACTTGAGTACTATCTTGAATCTAAATTATATTAGTTTTATTCTCATTTTTCAATAAATTAATCACAAATTATATTTGAACGAATTGCAGGTGGAAGAAAAGCCAGACGTCACTTACGCTGATGTAGGGGGCTGCAAAGAACAGATAGAAAAACTAAGAGAAGTAGTCGAAACTCCTTTGCTGCACGTATGTTTTATTACTTAATTAACTTTACGTCTTGATTTCCCTGAATTAAAAGGTGCTTCAGTTAAATTACTTTTTCTACAAATCAGAAGAACTTTTCGAATCAAATGTCAATTTAAAACATTATAATGTTATTGCTAATAATGTTTTAGCCAGAACGTTTTGTTAATTTGGGTATCGAACCACCAAAAGGTGTTTTACTTTATGGACCTCCTGGTACCGGCAAAACTCTTTGTGCTCGTGCTGTTGCCAATCGTACAGATGCCTGTTTTATCAGAGTTATCGGTTCGGAATTGGTGCAGAAATATGTAGGTGAGGGTGCGCGCATGGTGCGAGAACTATTCGAAATGGCTCGCAGTAAAAAAGTTAGTACTTTTTTTTTAGACTTTCAAAAAATTATCAACTGTCAACTGCACTGTCTTTCAAAAATTTTTGTAGGCTTGTCTGATATTCTTCGATGAAATAGATGCTGTAGGTGGTGCTAGATTTGACGATGGAATGGGTGGCGATAATGAAGTTCAACGCACTATGCTTGAACTGATTAATCAGCTGGATGGTTTTGATCCACGCGGAAATATCAAAGTATCCATCCATTTTTTAATACCGATGGTTTTTATTATATGTTTTGCATATTCATTCTCTCATAATTGAGAAAGTTTTTTTCGTATAGGTGCTTATGGCAACCAATAGACCTGATACGCTAGACCCAGCATTGGTTCGACCTGGTCGTTTGGATCGTAAAATAGAGTTTGCTTTGCCTGATCTAGCAGGTCGTACTCATATCCTTAAAATTCACGCGAAACAGATGAGTGTCGAAAGAGATATTCGATATGATTTATTGGCACGTCTTTGCCCTAATAGTACAGGTGAAGTTTCTTTTTTTAATAATAATAAAGTATGACTTTAATAGTATTCGCTTATTTGCTGATTGTTTCTTAAACGTAATTTCTTTTCAACATAGTTTTTTCCAGAATTCCAATTCGCAGACTTGTTTTGCTACAAATTCAGCAATTTATCTGTTACGCGAAATGAAATGCTAATTAAAATATCTAAGAAAGAGTGATAAGTTGACTGACATTTTTATAATTCCAATTTTGTAAACACTGATGAACTTGGTAATGGCGCGAAAGAGGTAGGGTATCGGCATTAAGAAGTGAAAGTAACATTCTATTATTACTGGCCCGTATAAAGAAGTTATGATCTAGAGCCTATCAATTTTGTTTTGAATTTTCTTCAGTAGGTCCATTCGCAGTTGTAATCAGCTTAGAGTCATGTTTCGGTAAAAATAGACTATCGATTTGTTCTCATCGAAGAACATATGTTTTGTTTAATATTTGATAGAAAATGTCAGTTTTTTATGCATTAATCCGTTACAATTCCTTAATAATCTAGAATGATGTGAAAATACTTTACAGGTGCTGAGATTAGGAGTGTTTGTACGGAAGCTGGTATGTTTGCAATACGCGCACGAAGAAAACTTGCTACGGAGAAGGATTTTTTAGAAGCCGTTAATAAAGTAATCAAAGGTTATGCCAAATTTAGTGCCACACCGCGTTATTTGACTCATAACTAATGAGGTTTCTCTGGAATTCAAGATTATGATAACTTTCGATTAAAATTTCGCGAAACAGTTTTTGAAATATTTATGTATATAAGCCATTGGTATGGATGAATTTGAATAATAACTTTTGAAATGAAAAGAATTTTAAGATTTTCCTGAAGTCATTACAACAATTTTTTTCTAAACAAAATGATGTACGCTTAACTACGCAGAATAAATATACTGTTATGGAGATTTTTCATAATTTTTCATATTTTCACAAGGAAATCAGCTACAGTTTAGTTTTAATACCGGACTGCAAACTTATTAAAGTTTTTGGAATTTCAAGGCTCAATATTAATTCTTTATTTCAAACTAAGATAGCAGGAGAGGGAAGAGAGTTATTATTGCAAGAGGATTTAATATTAGACAACGAAATTTTATGATTAATTTTTTTTTGCAGTCTGGTAAAAACGTGAACAGTGGTTATACAAATACACATATAGATTGTTATTATAGCAGTTGCGTAATAATGGTTTTTCACTAACGAAGTATTCATACTTTTATTCACCAAACCTGTTCAGGATATTTGCTAGCAAGAAGAATAATAATCCATACTGATTGACTGAATCCACGACAAATGGCTTCAACATATCCCGTTCATCTACAATAATTTCCTAAGCTGGAAAAAATAAAGTCAAAGAAAGTATGGATGCTTTGCGATATCAGTTTTACTTCTTATCGTTGTTTCAAGGGAAAGAATATGATGTATTATTGTATTCATGAATGATTTCATGAGAGAATTTTATAATTTGGTTAGAATTATATGGATCAAAATTAAATCCGAGAACTCACTATCACTTGGCACGATTTCTTTCGCATTCTTCACTATTTTCTCCTTATTCAGATCTGAAAATTAAGAGAAGATTAGTTTAACTGCGATGGTTACGGCAACTAACTTCCTTTCTGGAAATAGTAGTCGAAAATAACAAATGGAATTCTGTTGCGGGAATAAACTCACTGTTCTGGAATTGCGGCATTTGTGAAGCCCAGGCTTGAAGTAGCTGAATGAATAAATAACCACACAAATAAGCGGTATGAAAAACTACCTGAAATACTGTATTTGTAAAATGCACTTCTATTAGTGGATTTTCATCATTTTGGTCTGGATATTCAGTAATGTGACACTCTAATGTCTTGAGTCTCAGTTTAGATAATGTACGAACATAATGAAAATAAAGCAATGGACAAAGTACTTATCATTTCTAGAACGTATGGTATATTAGCAATTCTTCGGGATGGTGGACCCACAAATACTATTGCGATTTGTTGTGCTACAAAAAT